>OZ037777.1:15665676-15685676 GCA_964035525.1 Porites cylindrica
GCTAAATTCACGACATAAGCCTGATTGAAATCAATAAATTTTAATAAAATCTCTGATTACTTTCTACTTTTTCTGTTCCTTTTGTTAACAAGCTTTGCCGATGGAGTTACTACGAACCTTCTACCATGTTAGTCAAACAATATTAGTTAATCCTAAAAAAGAACACAAGAATTTAAGACCTGATTTCAATTAATTAAAGATCACTTTGATGATTTTGGCACTGAATTTGGTCAGTTGATAATCCCGCGGTAACACGACCTTTCTGAGACATTTCCTTCGCTAATATTTCCATGAAAGCCTGATGCTCTTATATAGCTTCGCTCAAATTATTTCAAAAGTGGTGACGGTGGTTTTCTCTTTCCACTCTCAAGTGTGTCTAATGTGGCTCAGTACTGAGCAAATCTGAGCTGCTCCCATATGAAAAAGAAAATGACTCTGAATACTTATTGTTACGACTGTGGCCATTTGTTTATAAATTTTTCCTTTTTTGAGTTGCTAGGAAAGTTTTACTGTTTCATCATGAAGCGGAAAAATGCACCAATGCCAATTCTTGAAACAGAGCTCACCGACATTTTAGCTAACGATCACTTTGATGATTGGTATGGGGCTGCTTTGAATCTACCAATTTGCAATCGTGTAAAGAAGGAAGAAAAAGCTCTCTGTTTAGCTGTCGTTTTCGATGAGCTGTTCGGAGGAGGTAGCCTTTTATGATGGTTTGAGGCAGAGGCTGATTTTCTTCGGACATTTTTTTGTAAATATTTTGACTGTCATTGTGTGTTGGCATCTTTGTTTGCACTTCAATAAATGCGTCACGCCAGCAAGATTAGCACTTTCTCATAGAGAGAAAAAAAAATGTTGTAGAAGGCTAAAATTCAAAACATGTGTGATTTAAATCAATGAACAAAAAAATCTCTAATTACTTTCTGCTTTTACTGTTATTTCTGTTAACAAGTTTTGCTGATGGACTTCATATAAAAGTTGTAATCTCTCAGTCAACCATATCAATTCATTCTGAATGTTTTGAATCTAGCAATGTGTTCAGTTGATAATCCTAAAATTTCCCTTTGAAAGGGGAGATATAGCTAGATATACGCAAACTGAACATTTTCCGCCTTTGAATTTATAACCACACTTTTAAGTTGTTTGTTTGCATCATAACATACTCAGCACAAGTAGCCCTTACTGACCGGGGAAAAGAAATGCCAATTGCTAGGAGTAAAATTCAATTCAATTTCTGTATTCAAATAAACTGAGAAAGAAAATCGATCATAACTGATAAAATTTTTTCTTGATAAAATTTGCCTGTCTCGCACTGAGGTGGAAACTTCCTCCATTTTAGAAAAGTAAATAACAAAGTTTTATAATAGACGAACTGACTACTGGCAAAAAAACATCTATTCGGGCCGGTTAAAAAAAACAGAGGTTAAACGGTGTCTTAACATAAATTGGCGCCTTATTTCAACTTCATGCCCATCATGATTAGTGATGTAAGCTCAGTAAATGTTTTCTGGTGCGCTAGTATTAATTCACTACAATATATACGTTATCCCGTATTGACGGGATACACAGGGGGGATGCCGGTAACTGAACGTCTGAACAAATGTACTCGATAGAGTAAGAAACATATTTTAGAAATTTCATGTAAAAATGAAGTTTTGATCAAAAGTTATAGCGCATGAAATTAGAGGAACGAACTTTTGGGACACCCTGTATAAATAGGTTTCTAAAATACACTTATTTTTCCTACTGTTATCTAAGCTACTCACTTTGTTTAAGTAACTGACCCCTCAAGTATTCATGCAATTTCGTCTTAGCTGATATCACCAGTTCTAACCAAAACCCTCATACAGTGATAAACTGGAGCTAACTGGCACAATTACCTGAACTGAACTCGGATCTTCTTTGTAGCGAAATGACAAGCAGACTCTGAAGCAAAAGATATTAAGTATTCACTGCTTTTTACTCTTCCATCAATCAAAATTAGAACGACTAATAAGATCGACAAATAAAAAACAATGGATTATAATCTACCAATCATTTATCATTATAACATAGCTAGAAAATTCGCCTGATCAAATTCAATAGCGCGAGCGTGCTTCATATTCCTATTGAGCACGTTGATGACGTCAATAAACCTGAGTCTCCTGAGTGCATCCATAACTAGCTATAACTCAGCAGTACACGATGAAGCGCTTACTGTGTGTTTTATAAGGAAATTTAAGAGGAAACGTTTGAATTTGTTAACCAATACTAAGGAAAAGAGGTGAGTGTTGTTGTTGTTGTTGTCATTTCCGCGAGCTGTGCGGGCTAAGGCGTGTGCAAATCATTCTTTGATTAGTTCATGCTTCAGCAGTGCGTATGTCGAGATATTGAGCACTTGGGAAGTTTGGAGAGCACTCAAGAGGCTAGAGTTGCACTCGGCTGCACCTCGTGCAACTCTTACGCCTCTTTCGTGCTCTCCAAACTTCCAGCGTGCTCAATATCTCGACATACACACGCTGACGCATGAACTAATTGTTAACTGTTCTGTCAATCATGGTAGCGGTTCTTTTAGAAAATGAATCTCTTTAATTTAGACACGCTTGTCTTGGTAAGACCTTAAACCTACAGGTTTTACTTGACTGCTACCAAAATTTTTCCTTCTTTCATTTGGTTTTATTATTTTAAATTAATACATTATGAGAAGTAAGAAAACAGTATGCTTAAGTTTTCTTAAGGATGAATTGGTTAAAGGCATAAAGCAAAGCGTACAGTGGTTTGCAGTGGTATGCAATTAAGTACAAATATGGGTCGTAGGTTCCATAGCCTGGGGCTTTTGGAGCCATTCAGCTGCGTTTTTATCACGAACTCCCAAGAATGAAGGTTATATTGACGGATAATGCCACTAACTATTCTTAGAAAAATGTTTCCTTTTTCCTTTAGAAGCGAGAAAACCTTGAGAATACATCTCAAGAAAGAGATATGTTGGTTTAGCTGGATTTTTGCATGTTTGACTTACTTCTGTCAAGGAGTGTTTTGTGATAGAAGTCATATACAGCACTACACAAGTCACATACGAAAAAATGAAATGTAGAAATATGAAAACGAAAACTGTAAGTTTTAGTCTAGTTGCAATAAAGTTTCCATTTGGTCTTCAAAATTATTGAAAAAAAAACTTCTTAATACCTTTAATTGGTTTAAAATGTGCTCAAAGTGTTTTGAATAAAAATGAACGCCATATTAACTGTTCAAGTCACCATGTCGTATGGCGTTCATTTCTATTCAAAACACTTTGAGCACATTTTTGACTTTCTGACACCTTTTTCACGTCCAGGGGGTCAAATTCTGCTGTCAGGTATCACGTCGTAAAATTTACGACGTGATTATATTTAGCATGACACGTTACGTCGTAAAATACGTTACGTCGTAAAATATACCAATGTCTATTTTACTGCGTGAAATTATTAAAAGTCTTAAAATATATCACGACGTCACATTTACGACGTGATTATATTTAGCATGACACGTTACGTCGCAATTATAACATCTACTTGAAATTACGACGTAAACGAGGAGGTTCGCGTTGCGACGTAAAATAAATTTTAGCTACACGTTACGTCGTGGATAATTACGGCGTAAAAGCAAGGTAAGTTAGATTAAGACTGATATATGCATTGAAAACAATTCTCTTCATCCCATTCCAGCGCTTTTTCCCTTTATACACAGTAAGCAAATACTATGCAGATTTAGCCAAGGCCTAAAGCAAAGCTCTCGAGGATTCTTTTAAGAAACGTCTTTTTGAAATAATTCAGCATTCGCTATATTAACAAGCGAGAAGCAAACTAGAAAAATGGACCCCAGCCTACGATCAATTGAAAACCGATAACTGGTCAGCGGAGAACTTTAATTTCAATTAAGGATACGTTGTTGCTGGGCTTCGATCCGAGTATTTTTAGACAGTGCTCCGTCATAACTCGTGGGAAGAAATCTCACTCGGGCTACTGATTTTGCCGGAGAAAGTTACGAGAAAATATCTCGAATCTCCTGAAAAAGACACTTACACGCACTACGACATGTCAGTATATGACGACCGCATGGAAAAATGCCATCCGAGCAAAGATAAGAGCTTTTAAGAAGTATCTAAATGAAAGGACACAACAAAACTGGGAAGAGAAAGTGAAATGTCGAAATGAGGCAACCAGACAAAGAAGAATTGCTGTACGGCAATACTGGAAGAAAAAGACGTCTGACCTTAAAGAAAACCCAAGAACGTTCTTTGAAACTTTTAAACCGTTTCTTGGATCTAAGAAAGGGGTCTTGGGAACTGATATTAACATAAAAGTTGACGGCAAGATCATAAGCAACCAAGAAACTGTTGCGGAAATATTAGCAGGTCATTTTGCTACGATAGCAAGCGATATTGGAGATGTCAACTTAAGAAACTCCTCGAAGAATGACTTAAATAATCATCCAAGTGTTTTGCAAATACAAATGGCGAGTAGTTCAGAATCATTGATCGAGTCCAATCCAGTCAACCAAGCACAAGTTAGAAAGGCTCTGGAGTCACTTAATACGAGGAAAGCATCAGGATATGACAATATGCCAGCCAGAGTACTGAAATATGGAGCGGAAAAACTTGCTATACCACTGGCGAATCTGTACAATTCATGTATTACAAATCGACAATGGCCAAACAACTCGAAAAGGGGGGAATGGACGCCCGTCTTTAAGAAAGAGGATCCACAAGATTGTCGGAACTATCTATTGATTGGTTTATCGAACGGATTCAATCGCGCGTGGCTTTTGGTTGGTTAAGCAAACGCTCGGGTGAAAACCCTCATGCCCAAGAAATTTCCGGAAATCAATCGATACTTTGCTTTGACGTCATACAGCAACACGATTGGCCAATCGAACAATGCCTTCTCCACATTAGGGTTTTCTTAAGCGGGAAAACGAAGAGTCCATGTTTTGATCTTTGATAAAAAAAAAAAAATAAATAAATAACGAACACTTACCGAAACCATTTTTCGAGGTCATAGGACAATCGCTTTATTGATCCAAAGTTAGTAATAAAACTATGCATTGAACTACTATTTTCAAGAGGTCTTTCATGCAACAAAAGAGCAATAGTTGACATAGTTGACAGGTCATCATTTGAACCTTCAATAAAGTCTTAGACAAGGTAAATTAACGCGCATGAAGAGGAAACACAGCATTTTCTCTTTCCCGACGTTTAAATAATATCAGGAGAGCTCTTCTGAACGCTGGCATTCTGATTGTGTAAATAATAGGATTAACAAGCGAGTTTGTGCGGTATAGAAGAGAAAAAGATAATCTCAAGCGTAAATATGTCAGGAAAGAAAGTCTATCTAGAACAGAATAAGGAACAAAAGTATATACAACATATGGTAACCACAGCAGCAAAGATACAATGGTCATTATGAATAATGTGACAGTCAGTTTTCTTTGTCTATTGGCAGCACCATGAAAAGGGGGACGAGTTCCACACCAAAATTTTAAAGCAACGGAGGTGTAGGAAACACAGATAACAAAAAGGCAAAGGCAACAATATGATAACCTGAAGTACAAAAGGAAATAGCAATTGCCACTGTTCATGCAAGTTCCCATAGAGACTTATTAACGGCAAGAGAATTAATATCATTGCAGTTAAATTCCAGACGCCCGCAATTGTTACCCCGTAGGCCCATATTTTGATGTTGCGATGCCTGAATGGACGAAACGTCGCATGCATCCTCTCTAAAGAAATTACTGCAATACCTGCTACAGAGCTGGAAGGAAGCCACACCTCTGTCATTGAAAGCACAACCAAAATAAGTGGCAATTCCGGCCAGATCAAAAATATATTTCCAGCTTCGCAACCGTAGAGGAGGAAAAATAATACTATAGCGAAAGTAGCACTTCCTCCAACAAAGATATCAACCACGGTCAAGTTTATAACTAAGTACATGGCACGAGTGCGAAGATTACTGTTCTTTACAAAAAGAACAATTGCTAGGAGATTCACTGCAACCACTGCAACAGTTATTGTAAGGGATACAGCAAACCATGTGCTGCACTCGGTTGAAGAGATCGCCATGGAGCTCATTGTTTTCTTTTTAATTCTATTTTCTCCTCCCTTCAAAAAGAAACCGAATAAAGTTTGGTTAGTTGAAAAAGGAAGTTAGGAGGTGAACCTTGGAGGTGAACTAAGAGGGTTGACGTCGGCTCCTCAAATTTCAAGAATGGAGATTGTACAGTGACAAAAATTCTTCGATAGAGTGCTCACCTTAACTTTAATTTCTTGATACTTTTGTTAACGCTGAAATAAACCCCTTGCCTTCACCTGGTGGGAAGAGTACGTTGAGTTGCTTGACTGGAAACTGAGGGCAAAAAATACATGTGAATTTTAGCTGTTATTGTTGGCGCTCATTGAAGTGCGAGTCAGTAAGAAGTAATTGTTCACCTGGTAGAATTTTTTTTGTCACTGGGAAGGGTGGAGTACTCAAGAAAGGTTTATAAGGGACGTAGGCCCAAGGCCTTTTCCCTTTTGTATATCATTTACAACAGAAAAGGTACCCCTATCACATACCTAGTTTGGAACCTTAACTCCTGTTTTGATCCAATGTCTGACTATGAATAAATCACAAAACTTCAACGTTTTTTTTTTTTACTTTTTCACAGCCATAGAATGCATTGGTTAGCCCTTTGAGCCTTCTTACAGACCGAAATGATAGATTTTCGTTCCCTTTTATATATAACTTCAGCCAGTAAATCCCCACTCTTTTATATACCTGAAGCCTAAATAAGGTTTTCTTTTTGGGCGGATCCTCACAGTATGGGCCATTATAGGGAGTACCCCCCGGGTACGTTTTAAGAATATGTCCACCATTAAACTCGAATGGCCATCAAATATTCACAAAGAGACTGGAAAAATGTTGCATTGCACACTAATTATGCCAATAAAAGTCAACCAACTTCCAAGTTATCGTAGCTCGAAAAATATTTTTGAATAAAACATATGAGCCAATCAAGGATTAAACTTTATCTTCTTTTGTATACGAACTCCGATAACAAACTTCGCTGCCACAACCCTTCTGCCCATTACCAGGATTTGAGATTACTAATCTAACGGTAGGCCTGTTTTTTCAGACCTATCCAAAGTGTATACAAGATACCGTTTTATTATCATTAAATTTCGCCAAAGCTTTCGCAAAAAATGATTGCTGAGTTAAAACTGTTGTCAGTGTGTACTTCCTCTTTAAAGGAGCTGTGTCACGGCAGTCCAGTTCATTTTGTTTAATTTTGCCAATTACTCGCCTTCAATCGCTGTTGAACTTAAAGTAAGCAAAGAAATTATAGGTAAATGACAAAATGAGAGATCTGAGACAAACAAATATGTCTCCTGAGCATTATTTGTGAAGTTGCAAACAGCAGGGATCAACTTTAAAAAACTGTTAGGCTGAACAGTTTTCAAAAACCCTAATTTCAATCCGTTTCAATCTTCTTCAGTTTGGCCTATCCGTGGTATCTGTTGTTTCTGTTATGTTATTTTAACCTTCCTTTAAAGTTTTAGGCGGTAATTTTTTTATGTTTCTCTTAATTTAACGGACGTTTTGTAATTTCTTGGCTAAATTTCGTGACACAGCTCCTTTAATGACTCCAGTAGAACGAACAAGATCGTTTATTGCAGTTTCTTAGCCTGTGAGGGGAACTAGGTAAGGGATGAGCGCGCTTTCCCCTTCATCGCTGGTGTCGCCATTATTTACGCTCTTACTTTCTTACGCGACTGCTACCCATTCATACTAACAGCTGCTTTCTGTTCGCTTCTTGTAATCATTTAAGGGCTTTTAACCACAGTTATTATTTAAGTTTTCCGTATAAAGGGTAGGGCCTTTGAAGCAAAGAAAACATCTGTTTTTCAAAACATGTTGTAACATCCTTTGTTTTTTTGACCCATTGCAAATGTTTGGGTTGTTACTTGTTATTTTCTTACCGGCCTATCCTTTGCTATTTCTGTTCATGAACTTTCAAAGGTTCAACGATCCAAGTTGTATTTCAGAACCTAGAAAAAGGAAGATATTTTTAAAATTTCTAGTTACAAAAGAACCCAAAACTCAGGAGTGGATCTACGGGGAGGGGGCAGGGGTGCGCTCCCTCCCCTGAGGTGACCTGCGGCTTCCTAAAACAACTGATTTTCTGGGGGAGGGATTTGTGTTTTATTGGTATTGAAGTAAAACATGAGACCAGGTTGAAAAACTTCGGTCAAAAGCCTTAAAAATGGAATGTGAGCTTTAGTGGTCCCCTCCTAAGGAAAATTCCTGGATCCGCCGCTGAAACTATAGCTTTTTAAAATCTTGTTTCTACAAGGTATTGCGAATCTAAGCTTCTGGCTTAAAGAAAGACAATTTCAGCAATATTTAACTGTGCGGCGATGACTACTAGCAAGATGAAAAAACCTCGCGATGCGAGGACTTGCTGTTCACTGGGAAACTGTCAAATGGTTTAAAAGGCTTATTGTTGTTTTTTTTCGCACAATGACTCCTAACATAGCGCTTAACTTTCCAGCAAATACTGAGCTGATTGGCTGTCTTGAAGGAAGAGAGCTGAAAAAAGTTTGCTCAAGTAAGCAATGGATTCAATACCTGGACTGACGTTAAGGCCAGTGATCAAAGTCCCAAAATAATTGTAGAATTATCTTCACAAGTGCCCAGGGGACGAATTTTCGACCGGTTGAAGTTCACGCGTTTTGGTGTTCTGTTTACACGAAACCATCTTAACCGTACAAAGGAAGTGGAAGTTGTCAGAAACTTCTAAAGGTTTTTGTTTCAGAATAAAGGGAAGTTTCAATCTGCTAAAGATTTAGGAAATTTCGGACGATTCTCTATTCAGCTGCCAACCTCCATCAAGCGGCTACTTCGCGTTGCCCCAAGGGTATAGCCGCTTAATGAAGGCTCATTGTCAAACTGTGCTTGATATTGGCTTACTGTGAATTGTCGTTACCAAACTGAAGAGTATAGCCCCTAATGGAGCTTCATTGTCAAACTGTGCTTGCATATTAGCTTACTGTGAATTTTAAACCCGGAATTTTGCGCGGTTAATAAAGGAATACATCACAAAAGTGTTAAAGTTAATGCTTGCTCCCTTTTTAAGCGACAAAATGATTAATTCATCTAGAATACAACAGGCTCTTTGCGCTATAATACAGAATGAACGTGAATGAACGTGTATAATGAGTATAGTCTTATACAACTCGCAAACCTCATTTAAATAGTGACAAAACTAACATATTAATATTCGAGATAATTGCAGCTTCCTTCTGTTTTTCGTTTTAGCAAAATAGATATAAATTATTAACTGCTTTTCAATTAACAAATAAAGAAGCCGTGACTTTGCTTTGTTCAGTTGTGACTGAAGTACGCGGAGCGGCTAGAGCATGAAAGAAGTGTAAGGGTAAACACGAGACGTAGTCGGTCTAACAGAGCTCAGTCAAGACTTCTTTTTTTGTTTTTGATAAAACATAAATTCCCCACGCACGCTTTTTCAACCAATCAGAGAGCGCGCTATAGAAAAAAAGCGTGACCCTGGGTTAACGCTAATCGACCTTCGAAAAACTGGGCCGAGAAGCCTAAATATTAAAGGTATTCTCCTTTGGCGGAGCCTCCCCCTTTAGGCTATTGTAGGGAGTACCCTTCCCCCCGGGTATTTTTCAACCACCATTAAACTCGAATAAGCCGTCAACACGCTCATTGTGCCAATTAAAGTCCCCCAATTTCCAAGTTATCCAAGCTCGAAAAATATTTTTGAATAAATATTTATTAGCCAATCAAGGAATATTTCAACTTCATCTAAACTTCTTTTGTATGCGAACTCCGATAACGAATTTTACTGTTACAACCCTTCTGCCCATTACCGGGATTTAAAGTTATTAAGCAAAAAATTGCAGAAAGATATTGTCACTGAGTTACACGCGACTGCTAACCACTCACTGCTAACAGCTGCTTTCGGTTCACTTCCCGTAACCGTTTATTGGCTTTTAACCACAATTATATTTTATTATTTTCCCGTTAAAGGGTAGGGACTTTGAAGCAAACAAAACATATATTTTTCAAAACATGTGGTCAGAATCCTTTGTGGTGTTGTTCTATGGAAAATGTTTGGGTTGTTATTGCTATTTTCTTACTTACCCTTTGATGAACTTTTAGAGGCTCAACATTCTAGGTTATAACTCAGAACCTAAAAAAAATGAAAATATTTTTTAAATTTTTTCCTACAAAAGAACACACAATATTAAAACCGTAGCTTTTAATAACCTCTTTCTGCAAGGTACGGCGAATCTAAGCTTCTCTTTAAAAGAAAGACAAAATTCAGGGAGACGTTTAACCCTATTCAGACTTGGGGGGGGGGGGGGGGGGCTTTTCGAACCCCCCCTGCGGCAAAATCGTGATAACTCCTACACCGAAAGAGCTATGACGTTCAAATTTTCTGACTTTTCCTAAAATTTGTCTAGGAACATTTTGGTATAATTACCATGTCCATGTGATTAATCATGTTGCCATGGCAACCAGTTTCTGACACATAGGTTTTGGAAAATTTAAAAAATGGTGATTTTTTTGTTTTAAGATCGCGTTTTTACACTTATAGTGCTTTTTGTTGTTAAAATGGTCTTTGCTTGGGACTAGTTTTTGAATTACATCAAAATGTTTCAACATCGAATATTTGGGGAGGAGGGGTGGGGTAAAATTTGTCACTTTTTTGCTTTGACAAATATGCTGCTCTATTTTCCAGATAACACTTCCAAAGTCATTTGTTTGAGTAATAAACATTAGTTTGATACTTCTTTTATACATTCTGAGCTTTTTCCCCTTTGAAAGTTGCTTCAAATTATAATTTTAACAAAAAAACGGAAATCCAAGATGGCGGATCCAAGATGGCGGACAACCATTTCAAATTTTAAATTTAATTGCTTCCTATTGCTTTTTCTCGCTGTACAAGTGTTTCCTTGTTACTAATTCATAAGAAAGGATAACTAAGAGATGACTTTACCAATATTATTGATATTTTACGTATCTATAAAGTGGAAAAATAATAAGAAACATTGAAAAATCGGAATATGACCTCACTGTGACGTCATCATTGGGCGTGGCAAGTCAAAATTAGGTGTGGGGCTTCTTTGTACGGAGATGATGATTGTGTGTAAATTTCATGACCCTAGCATTATTGGTTCCAGAGATACAGAGGTGGGGTCCGAGGAGCCCCCCCCCCCCTCCCCCCCCCCCCAGATCGACCAAAAAAGCCCAGTCTGAATAGGGTTAAGTGTGGTGGCGATGACTATTAGCAAGATGACTTCGCGATCATGCGAGGACTTTGCTTTTCATTGGGAAATGTTTAATTGTTTTAAAGGCTTATGGTTGTTTTTTTCGCACTACAACTTCTAACATAGCGCTTACCTTCCCAACAATTTTGAACTGGTTCAAGCTGTCTTTAATAAAGAGAGCTTGCTCAAGTTTGCAACGGATCCATTCCCTGGACTGACTGACGTCAAGGCTTTGTTTAACGTAAAACAGATTGCTCCTGCACCGTCCCTGAAATGGTCGCCGTTTTAAATCATCATAAGGATAAACTTTAACTGAAAACGGTTCAAATAAACTTGAATTACGCTCACTCCCAGAATTGAAATGGTTCTCTTTTCTTAATTTGTCATCCTCCTTCAATAGCTATAGCAAGCGTGAACGTGACGTTTAATTTACAGTTCTGACAGTTAGAGAATGATAGTCTATTAATTAGCCTTTTAAATACATGTTTTGAGTAAAGTTTAACAAGATAAGAGATAGATAGATAGATCGATAAATTACCAATAGTTTGTAGCCAGAAGACTGAATCGCGTATTTACAAATGATGCAATTGATAAAATGTGTATTAAAACTAAGTACAGTAAAAATAAAAGTATAAAACATATGATAGAAAGACTAAAAATCAATCTACGTATATATACTAGTAATAACCAAAGGTTACGGAGTGCGGGCGACAACGATCGGAGGTCCAAACGCTTTTGCTCCAATCCTGTGCTCTGCGTAAGTTTCAAGTGACAGATGTTCAAAACACGCGTGATCAGATTACAAGGAGTAGAAAAAAGAAACGTGCGTGATCAAATTGCGTTAGGTACTTTCTTTTTTCCTTATGAGTGCTAGCTACACACATGCGACCAATGCGTAATTACAACCTGGAGATTAGGATTGCGGGCTTCTCTTGTCGCCCACAATTATAAATACAGGATCTATCAATAAAACTAATCCTAAATCCAGACACCCGCAATTGTTACTCCGTAGGCCCATCTTTTGATGATGCGATGCCTAAATGGACAAAACGTCGCATGCATACGATCTAAAGAAATAACTGCTTTCAGCGATGCCTGCTACCGAGGTGAGAGACAGCCACATGCTGATCATGGCAAGAACAATAAAAGGTTCCCATTCCTGATTAGCAATAATAGAGCCGATTGGGAATAATTCATTTCCAACTTCGCAACCGTAAAGAAGGGAATGAAATACTATATCGAAAGTGCCCATTCCTCCAACAAACATATCAGCCACGGTCAATTTTATTACCAAGTACATGGCACGAGTGCGAAGAGTACTGTTCTTTACAAAAAGAATAATTGACATAGGGTTCACTGCAATCACAACAACAGTTATAGTAAGGAATACTGCATACCATGTGCTGCACTCTGCTGAGGAGATCATCCTGGAGATCATTGTTTTCTTTTAATTCTCTTTTCTCTTCCCTTCGATTCAGAAAGAAATCGAATAAAGTCTGGTTAGTTGAAAAAAGGAAGTTAGGAGATGATTTAAGAGTGTTGACGTCGACTCCTTAAATGTCCAGAATGGAGATTGCAACCAGCAACCTTTGCGGGTCAATAACCCAATTTTTGATGAACTGTTTTTGTATTTCCGTAGTATACATACTGTACTTGTAGGACCTTTCTGTATGTACGAACTGATCGACAATATTTGTTACCGTCTTTCTCGATAAATTAAACTGGTGTACTACTTGGAATGGTTTCGAACCCTCTAACCATTTGTCTGCAGTAAATCATTTCACAGGCCTCACACGGTAACCCTTGCCCTGTTTAGTAAAAGGATTTGGGTTCATTATGTTGCAGTTTCCTGGTTTTAAAAAAATATATGAAGTTATGAAGTTCAGTAGTACCAAAGTTGACAAATACGTCTCAAAGTTTGCAATTTGATTTCCAAACTTGCAATTGTATTGGCTACTTCGTAGTACCCAATTTGCCAACGAACTTTGCAACGTGGTGCAGTAAAGGCATGTGAAATCAACTGTAATTACACCTACATGTCCGTATCGCATTTGCTATGAAACTTGAGAAATTACTTATTAATCACAGCTTTGTGTCAACAAACATGTCTCCCAAGCATTATATCAAACATTAAAGACCACAAAAATGAAATCTGAAAAACTGTTAGGCTAACAAGTTTCAAAGGGTCCGATTGCCATCCTTTTCAATTTTTTAAGTCTGTCCACCTGTTACCTAATAACACCAAAAGCATTTTTTATTTGTACTCACTCTTGCTCTTTGCTTTGTTACTTAAACCTTCTTTTCATGTTTTGAGCAGTGTTTTTATGTTTTACCGAGATTGGGGGTGGTTTACACTGCTGTAGTTTTGACAAATTTCGTGACACTGCTCCTTTAAGTTGCTAAGTACTAGTTATTAATCAGTGGTTAAAGAACCTCAGATTTGGTACCAGGGCAGCTTACCTCGTCTTGCAATCTGTATTCTCCATCACAGTGTTCAGTCTTGGATGCCCTTAGCACAATCAAACACTCCAAATTTTCAAATTATTTTTGCCCATCACGAGATTTTTGTCTCACATTCTGCTCAACTCTGTCACAAAAGGGTCGCTTTATGAGAGAAGCGATCGATTACTGAAGGCCAATGAGTCGACAAATGTACATAACAACCCTTACATATCTTGTGGTGCAATCGAAAAGCAAAAATATACAAACTTCACGCTCCTAGAACCTACAAAAGCTGGCAAATCTGAAGCTGTTGCAATCACTTTTAAAATGGACGCCAAAAAGAACGACCGCAATGAGCATGAGCAAAAGAAACGTCCGCTGACCAGCACTTCGCTCTGTTCTAGGCCCCATTCTCCCCATTCTCTCTTGTTTTCTCAGTCTAAGATCATTTTATTTTTACGCCAGTACTGATTGAGATTATTCTGGCAAATATCAACAGCCGTTGGTATTCTTTGCGATTTTAATCACTTAGAATCGCAAACAGTCGTAACTTCGCGCACTTCACAGTCGTTGCATCAATGCAACGCGCGCGAGGATTAAATGCATGAGAACCGTTGAATGGCCCTATATCGAGAGTAAATTTACTTTTATTCACCTTGATTGTACGCAAAGGCAAAATTTCTGAAACATTTATCGTGCGGTCTTGGACATGAGTTTTTAAAAAAACGTCACCGGAAACATAACGGAACAAAGAAGGAACGGAAATGTGATAACAGAAATGTGGCGGAAACATGATCGTTCGTTTCCGACTCGGAAACCTAAGGGAAACGCGTCCCGTCCATGGAAAACTAGATCACGATGCTTCCGCAGGGAGTTAACGTGACGGATTTAAGCAACTTCACGTTTCCGTCAAGTTTACTAAATAAGGAAACACGTTATTTCGTCTTAAGTAACAACACGGGGAAAATCATGTTTAAATAGTAAATTTATTGAATTCTCTTAAACTGGTTAACTTTACTGACTTAGAAACAAATAACAAGCCTAGTATAAAGCAGAAGTTAAGGTACACTGAACTTGGCTTCATTGGCTTCTTTTTACATACTGTTATATTTCATCAATGACCACGTACGTATTAAACTGTAAAACATCCCTACTTTTTGCCTTTGTTAAGAACGCGCGCGCGAGCGGTTAATCGAAAGGTGGGAAGGTGAAAAAGGGCGAGTGATACTGGGCCTACGAGAGTGTGAGGCTCCTGCGCTTCGCGCGAAATTCTCAAGCCTGCCCTTTGGGCCTTTGTATTATCGATTATGAGGGGGAAAACCGACTTTTTTGCAGCTTACATACGAAGTAGTACTTCACAAAGTAAAAAAAGAAAAAATACACTATAAAACCGTGTATAACAACTAATTCGAAAAATCTTAATGTATAATATTAATAGGCTATCTCTGAGTCACCCCAAGCTTCTGTACGTTTTTAAGCGAAATGATTGTGACAAAAATGACTATTTTTAGTCCCATGCAAATGAAACTTATTATCACAAAAAGGATTTGCACTTAGCCTTGCTTGGAAAGTGAGGGTTTGTGGAACTCGAAAATTACCTGTTGATATAACGCATATTTTGTCTTGATTAAAAACATTGATTACGAAAAGATAAATTAGCTAAATACAGTAAAACCCGCGACTAAGAACCTGCATTAATAGGTTCTCATTTTCGGAAGAAAAAATACGTTGCATCCAGTCATTGCTTTTGTAAAACCCGCCTACCATGACATTGCAGTTGGACTTATAAGGCTTCTATGTTTCCAAAGAGGACCCTGAATGTTGACATATCTTACTTGCAAAAGTGCACAGATTTATTTTATGGATTTTTAGTAAAATAAGGTCCTGTTTCAAATTTTAGGCTATACCGGTTCTTGTACAGAGGAGACTTAACTGGTGAATTTTAGCCTCACATTTTCTTAAAAACTAAGTTCTTAGTCGCGGGGTTTTACTGTAGTTAATGTAATGTTCAACTAACGCGCTGTGAGTGATTTGAACAGTTTCAAAAACGCTCCCTTAGTATTTTATTTCAATGGGATTCTTAATAATGCATTGAAAAAGGAAAAAGCTGTAAAAATAACAAATGCTACATTGGTCAAATACTATGCAAATAGATTGAACAACCCAAGTTCACAGCCCCAAAGGCGGGAAGGGGGGGGGGGGGGGGGGGGGGGAGGGCTATGCAACAAAGTTTTATACGGGAAGGGTCCGCCCCGTGGACCAACCCTTTACCAGCTTTTATATACCATTTTTGACAGAAAAGGTACGCCTTACTGGGAAATAATACGCCTTTCACATACCGAATAAACGCTGCATCCCTTTAACTGTTGTAAATCACTATCCTTTAAATATGAAATACTAGCTAAACAATGCCTGAAGCCTGAAAATGGTACCCCGTGTAGTGCATTGTACAGAGTACCCCCCCCCCCCCCCCCCCCTCGGGTTACACAGTTTTTAAAAGCGTCTATCTGCCTTCGCAATACCGCTCTCCAAATGAAAGAAATTTCAGCAGTTTGATGATAATCGTACACGAGGAAAAAAAAATTGCTCGAGGAAAGTGTTATTTCCATTGGTCAATTTCTCAAGTTCATTAGACAATAAGCATGCCCACTGAATATTAACGAGTTAATATTTAATGGGTTTTTTAATTGGTTAAAGGAGCTAGTACGAGGATATTGCTGTTTTAGGTCCATCTTTGCTCCCGTAGAGTTATGAAAAAGATATAATAGTAATAATAATAATAATAATAATAATAATAATGACAATTTTTTTGGATAGCATTAAAACTTGAAAACGTTAGCTCAACTTTTTCAAGTCAATCCATATTCATCCTTGCCAATCCTTTGCAACAACAACAGGAAACGTTTTCAACGCTTAAATGTCATGTAATGTAAAAAAAGTTAAACAAAACTGGACCATTGTTTTTGGAAATCAATTGATGAGAAGAGACTGTTTATCCATTTTAAAAAGATATTAGCAAATAGCGTGAGGTAGCCCCTTGAAATGAGTAACACCTTCTGTATACGTATTTACAGTCTTTTTAGAGCGATTTTCGTATGACCTTGAAATGAAAACACGCGAACAAAACAGAACATCTAACGAAAGTAAATAGAGCGATTTGAATGGTTTATCGAACGGATACAAACGGGAATGGCTTTTGGTTGGTTAAGCAAGCGTTAGGGTGAAATTAAAACCTTCATGCCCGAGAACTTTCCAGAAATCAATGATACTTCGATTTGACATCATACTGCAACTTGACTGGCCAATCGAACAATGTCGTCTGCATATTAGGGTTTTCTTTAGCAGGAAAACGAAGAGTCCATGTTTTGATCTTTGATAACACAAATAACGAACACTTAGCCGAAACGATTTTTCGAGGCCATAGGAAAATTGCTCTATCGATCTAAAGTTAGTAATAACACAATGCATTAAACTACTATTTTCAAGAGATTTTGTTTCATGCAACAAAACAGCAATAGTTGACATAGTTGACTGGTCATCATTTGAACTTACAATAAAGTGTTAGACATGGTAAATTAACGGGCTTGAAGAGGAATACCAGCATTTTGTCTTTGTCGACGTTTAAATAATATCAGGAGAGCTCTTCTGAACTCTGGCATTCTGATTGTGTAAATAATGGGATTAACAAGCGAGTTTGTGTGGTATACAAGAGTAAAAGAAAATCTCAAGCGTAAATGTGTCAGGAAAGAAAATCTAACTAGACCAGAACGGAGAACAAAAGTATATACAACAAATGGTAACCACAGCAGCAAAGATACAATGGTCATTATGAATAATGTCACAGTCAGTTTTCTTTGTCTATTGGCTGCACCATGTGACGGAGGATGGGTTCCACACCAAAATTTTAAAGCAATGGAGGTGTACGAAACACAGATAACAATAAGGCAAAGGCAGCAATATGAGAGCCATAAGTACCAAGGAAATAGCAATTGCCACTGTTGTTGCAAGTTCCCATAGAGACGTATTAACGGAAAGGGAATTACTATCATAGCAGATAAAGTCCAGACGCCCGCAATTGTTACCCCGTAGGCCCAATTTTTGATGTTGCGATGCCTGAATGGACGAAACGTCGCATGCATGCGATCTAAAGAAATTACTGCAATGCCTGTTACCGAGGTGAGAAGGAACCACAACCCGGTAACGGTAAGTACAAACAAAATAGGTGGCAATTCCTCCCAGATCAAAAGTCTATTTCTAGGTTCGCAGCCGTAGAGGAGGAAATAAAATACTACAAAGAAAGTGGCATTTCCTCCAACAAACATATCAGCCACGGTCAAGTTTATAACCAAGTACATGGCACGAGTGTGAAGATTACTGTTCTTTATAAAAAGGACAATTGATAGGAGGTTCACTGCAACTACAGCAACATATATAGTAAGGGATACAGCATACCATGTGCTGCACTCGGCTGAAGAGAGCATCCTGGAGATCATTGTTTTCTTTTAATTCTCTTTTTTCCTCCCTTCAGAAAGAAATCGAATAAAGTTTGGTTAGTTGAAAAAAGGAAATTAATTAGAGGGTGGACTAAGAGGACTGAAGTCGACTCCTTAAATATCAAGAATGGAGGTTGTACATTGACAACAATTCTTTAATAGATTGCTCACCTTAACTTTAATTTCTTGATACTTTTGTTAACGTTGAAATATACCCCTTGCTTTCACCTGTGGAAAGAAAAAATCAAAAGCAGCGGTTGAAGGGAGTGTAAGATGAATTGGTCCGAAAACTGAAGGGAAAAAAATGTATGTGAATTTTAGCTGTTATTGTTGGCGCTCACTGATTTGCAGGTCACTAAGAAGTAATTGATCACCTGGTAGAAAGTTCATTTCACTGGGAAGGGGGGAGTACTCAAGAGGGGGGAGTACTCAAGAAAGGTTTATACGGGAAGGCTCCGCCCCGATGTCCAGCCCTTTACCATTTTGTATACCATTTAAAACTACCCCTTTCACATACTTAGTTTGGAACTTTGCATACATTTTAACTGCTGTTCTGATCCAATGTCCTTTAAACTATGAATAAATCACGAAACAAGAACTTTTTTTTTTACTTTGTCACAGCCATAAAATACATTTGCTAACCCTTCGGGCCTTTTTTATAGACCGAAATGATAGATTTCCCTACCCTTTCATATACTTCAGCTAGTATACTTCTTTTATATAGCTGAAGCCTAAATAAGACATTCCTTTAGGGTGGAGCCTCCCCATATAGGCTATTGTAGGGAGTATCCCCCCCGGTTACGTTTCAAGAATATTTCTTCCATTAAACTCGAAGTCATTAAAAAATATTCACAAAGAGACTTATCGTATCGCACACTAATTGTGCCAATAAAAGTCAATCAACTTCCAAGTTATCGTACCTCGAAGATATCTTTAAATGAATATTAAAAGAGCCAATGATTAAAGAAACTTCATTTAAGCTTCTTTGGTATACGAAGTACGATAAAGAAGTTCGCTACGTATACTACAACCCTTCTGCCCACTGCAACGTGCAACGATTAACCAAGTTATTGACCGAACGGTAGGCCTGTTTTTCAGACCTCCCATAGTGTAAACAAGATACAATTTTTTTTTTTTAATTTTGCCAAACCTTTCAGAAAAATTGTCGCTGAGATAAACTTGTCAATATGAACTTTTTTTTTTGATGACTCCAGTACGTAGAACGAACAAAATTTTTTATTACAGCCTCTCAGCCTGTGCCGGGAACTAGGTAAGGAATGTGCGCGCTTTCCTGTTCATGGCGGGTATCGCCATTATTTACGCCCTAACTGTCCCAGGCGAGTGCTACCTGTGCTAGCCATTCTTGCTAACAGCTGCTTTCTGTTAGCTTCCTGTAACCGTTTATAGGTTTTTAACCACAATTATTTTTTTATGTCAGTTTCCCGTTAAAGGATAGGGACTTTGAAGGAAACGAAACATATATTTTTCAAAACATGTGGTCAACATCCTGTGATGTTTTGTTCTATTGCATATGTTTGGGTTGTTACTTAGTATTTTTTTACTTATCCTTTGTCGAATTTTTAAAGGCTCAATGATCTAGTATTATTCAGAACCGTAAAGAACTATTTTTCTGGCCTTCGGGTGCAGCAGTTGAACTCGCCTCGCCAATGTAAACATGTGGGTCAAGTTCTTATCACGAAACAGCGAAGTTTTCAAAATCTACACCAACTGTCTATCCTGTCTAGTATAAAATCAGGTCTACAATTTGTTTG
>OZ037777.1:15690676-15750676 GCA_964035525.1 Porites cylindrica
AGTCCCAAAATAATTGAAGAATTATGTTCACAAGGTGCGTCGGACGATTTTTCCACCACTGACAGTTGAAATTTACACGACAATTTTCTTTTTACACGAAACTACCTTAACCGTACAAAGAAATCAGACGTCAAGCAGTTCAAAGTCCCGTATGAACGAAGTGTCCGGTCAAATTTTTCAGCCGGTCGAAAATTCGTCCGGTAGAGTGTGGCCTCGATCCTCTGCAGGCATCACTCTCCTGTATTAATGGGGAGAGAAAGGACTGTAGCAATCCCTCACTTTCTTTCCTTCTTTTCTCGTTCGCAGACTCCTTACGGTCAGTGTAACCAAGCAAACGTAAAGTACATAGGGTGAGTTTCCGGTGACGCGTAAAATTGACATAAGTACACACGTATATTTTACGCGCGTAAATAAAATAGAGGCAACGTATTGAAGGTCGCGCGTAAACGTAAAAGTTAATTAAAGTAAACTAGGGTATCTAAAAGATAGTAATGCTGCGGCACATTCTGTTGATACTGGCATTCGTTAGGCAGTGAGACTTAAAAGAATAAAAAATGACATTGAATGTCCTACTTTCATGTTGGAAAGTACTAGAATAATTACTATCAGTCTATAGAAAGAACTCGCGGGAACGCTGTTTAGAAAATGATCAAGTGGTTATCAACTCTGGTTTTCTCACAGTAAATTGTAGGAAATAATAGAAATTCAGATTGTTTATCCATATATTTAATATACGGTGCACGATATTTTCTCTGGAAACACAATACTTTTCTTGCTGTTTGTTGCACTTTATTAAGTACATGTAACAGTTGTTTAGCTATATATTTATAGAAAACAACAACACAAAAAACGGAAAAAAAAAAAAGGAGAAGTAAATAATTCGGTAGGACTCGAACCCCGCATCACCGATTCGACGCGACTATACCTAACCACTACACCACTGAGACTGTTTACGTAATTCCCAGGAAAAGTGTTTCATTTTATTCCTTTTCTATAAAACATCCGCCGGCAAGATGATCGCCAGCCGCATTAACCGAGCTATTAACAGTGAAAAAACAACGTAAACGCATATTCCATGGCAATGAATGAATGAAAGAACATAATTATGCTTTTCAAAACGCCGATACACGTCCTCGTCTGCAAAGTAGGACACAAAACATGTTTTGTTATCTCGATTTCCGCTTTTATTTTGAAGCGAATTGTCAAAATCACATCCATTTTCGGCTCATACAGTTTCTTAAGAATAGCATTGCATGACATTTTCTCACTTTCACATCACCTTCTAGCAAGCTGGAATTTGTTTATCCCCCGTGTTGCGGAGTCGAAGAGCAAATCATTAAAATGATCATCTTCTCGTCAGGTTTAACACCTGGACGAGTCAAAGGCTCTTGAATTGAAATCCACTCCCCAAGTTAACCATCGTATTCATCTGAAAGACTCCTGCGTGTCTTAAAATTTGGTAAGACCTCTAACCCTGCTGTAGAACTAAGCAGCGAACGATGCACTACTTCCCCGTGTTTTTATTTGAGTTGTTCGTGGCGCAATGCACTCTTGTTAAATGCAATGCATTGTGGTAAAAAGTGTGGTTAAATACAATGCATTGTGGTAAAAAGTGATGAATTCGAGAATTCGTCGCCCCTTATATATTTCCTTTAAATCCTGATTATGTTGCTGCTCGCTCCCTTCGGTCGCTCCGCAGCAACTAGAAAGCGTCGCCTTTTTCATCGGGAGAAATGGCTATTGTCCTTGCGACATTTAATTACAGTCAGTGAAAGCTTCTTGGTCTGTAATATCGCTTACTGTTGTTCTAAAACGCTGAACAGGAGTCTTTTTCATTAATAAATAAATAATAATTTATTGATTTGTATTGCGCAAATATCAATCCAGGGAAAGAAATTTTCATCTGCGCATAACATTGACTCAACAAAATCCTAAAATCCTAGTACATATTCCAAAAGTGTTATTTACAGATCGTTCCTGAAAATTAGTAAAAATAACAATTTACAAAAAATAAAAATTAATCTTTAAAAACCTATATACAAATCCTTCTTAATAAAGAGAATAAAAACAATAAATTAGAACGCTATTTTACGGATCCGGTCCGGGTCAGCGAACAGATAACTGACTTTTAAAAAGATGTGTTGAAAATTGTAGTTTCGATTCCTCGCATTAGAGTTTTGACGGAGCTCTGACTGATTACTCTATGAGTAAGACGGCACGTAAATTTTACGCGCGTTCGCAAGTAGATTGAAGTTACGTGGCAGTGGAAAGCAATCCTAAAGGTTGTTCAACTGTTCTTGCATATTAGTTTACTGTGAATTTCAACCTTGAATTTGACATGTATTATCGTATGAACTCGTGTACTGAGTACCTTTTTATGAAACTTTCAAACTTCATTTAAATACTAAAAAGACTCAAATATTATTCGGAATAATTGCTGGTTCCTTTTTTCTTTTGTTCTAGCAAAAGCAAATATAAATTATTAACTGCTCTTTATTTAACATACACCTAATTGCAATAACGTTGTCATAGAAAAAAAAAAAAAGAAAGCAAAAAAGCCAAATAGGAGTAAATTAACCAAGTGATTTACATTTGCGTATTTTAATTCAGTATTTAACAATTATTTAAGAATTCATTCACAATAGCAAGAGATGATTCTGTAATTCCGCGCTGTAAGATAGACAGGCGCCATAGTCATTTTAGAGCCAACATTCTCCATCAAAAGAAGTCGCACAATTCGAGAAAGAAAAAGGTAAATTGACGCGAGAAATGTTGTGTCTCAGTTGTCGCACGTTCAGTTGCCAATCTATTATGTCCTGACACACGAAGCTTGGTTTGTGGCTCAGGTGAGGAACTGGCGGAGGACCCCCTTACCCTCTCTGCGATGAAAAGTCCTGCCTACGCCTCTAATTTGTAGCTTGAAAATTGTGATCAGATGGTGTTGTGCACTGCAAACCATACACAGACTGGCTTTTCTATTTAGCACTAATCTAAAACACGCGTTGAGTTCGTGGAATTTACCCCAGGCTATATTTATTGAAAAAAAAAAATGAAGCCATTATTTCTTTGGTAGTTATCCGATGTGCTTTGTAATTCGAGCACGTTTGAAATTCGCTAGATGATTCAGCCTTGAATTGCATGAGAATGACGGTAAGAAACTGATGCAAATGATTTCTCTCATATTACGTGATTAATATTCACCTGTAAGCGTGTGTGTTGTGAATGTTGCAAGCTATGATAATTACACGTTAATTAATTCCTATTTAACTTTTTGCTTTTTGCTTTTTTCTATGACAACCTTATTGCAATTAGGTGTATACTGACAAGTCTTGACTGTGCTCTATTCTGTTGCAACAAGCCGCACGATCAATGTTCCCTTTTTAAGCGACACAACGACTAATTCATCCAGACTACAATTGTTATAATACGAACGTGTATAATGAGTATAGTCTTATAGAACTCGCAAAATTCATTTAAATAGTAACAAAACCCACATATTATTTAACATAATTGCAGCTTCCTCCTAGCTATTTTTCGTTCTAGCAAAAACAAATATAAATTATTAACAGCAAACTGCTTTTTAATTAACAAATAAGGCGCCCCTTGACTGTGCTCTGTTCTGTTGTAACTGAATCACGCCGAAAGCGGCTAGAGTACGAAAGAAGTGTAGGGGTAAACACGAGACGTAGTCGAAAAGAGCTCAGTCAAGGCTTCGTTATATATTTGCTTCATGATAAAGAATCCTTTAAATTCCCCACGCATTGCTTTCTAATTTTCAAAACAAACTATTGGCAGATGATGTGACAGTTTTAGCTCCGTTTTTTATACTCTCACAGCTCTCATAAAGTACTCTTTTTCAACCAATCAGAGAGCGCGTTATAGCTGGACTAAGTTCTAATTGTTTATTAATAAAAACAAAGTTACAGCAACTGTAGAAGCACAGGTGGCGTCAGTGAAACGGAACATTGGCAAGGTTACTGTGGCTTTCAATAACACGCCAAGATCAAACGCCAACTACTGTTTGCGTCTTCTGCTGTCGTCAATCAACTCCGTTAGCAAGAGAGATCAAGAAAAGTTTAATTCCATGAATTAAAATCGAAAAGTTCATGGTTTGTGATGTGTGATTAGTGGTTTCAATCCATTTTGTGAGTTTCTATGTTTCAAGGTTTGTTGCTTGTGATCGTAATTATGATTGACGGTAGCGAAAAACGTAATTCGAACAAGTTGGCTCTTAAACTTCTTAGTTCGCGTCTTATGAATGGTTTTAAAGTGCGCGCGCTAATGGGACCAAGCCTACGCAGACGCATTAAGTCATTTAAACTTTTCGATGCATTAGGACCATATGATTAGAAAGATAACTACTTTTGTCTCAATTAAGGAGTTTCAAACGTCATAGCACTTAAGCATTTATCCGTGGGATGAGGAAATTTAATTTGAAACATCCTGTTTCCTTTTTGTTCCGGAACAAAAATGGTGGTCGCTTCTTGTTCAGCCTTGTGTGTATCATTGTGCACTTATAAGTTTGGATTATCCAACTTAGTGTAAACTAAGGCAAAAAATACTGGTCAGCCCTGTAGGAGAACATGTGACCTATAGATGAACCTCCATATGCGATCACCTCCCACAAGCGACCACCAATCCAAAACATCAAATTTTTTTCACTCAAAGCCTTATAGTTCAGTTTGTTTGAAATTGTCGTTCCTTTGTGGTTCGATGCTCATTACCACGAACTGTTCTATGTCTTATATTGCGGGTAGTCTGTGGTTAAAGTGATGCACAATTTGAGTCTTTTTAACATGTTTAAAACCGTTGAAGGTGAACGCTGGAGGTGATCTTATAGACTCTTCTCAGTTCGAGCTCAGAGATTGAAGAGAAAGTCTCCAGAAATGTTATATGGATACTGGTGTATTGTCTCCAACTAGCATTTTTAATCTTTTGATCAAGCAAGAGGCGGTCCTGAGTAAAACATGCTGTTGAAATTAAGGCAATAGAAAAATGACTGTATTTAACTTAGAGGATTAGAATTTTCCTCGGTAATAATAAAGTCGCACTTCCATCTTTCGTAGATAGAAATAGTGAAAGAAAATAGGCTTTTGACCCTGTTTTGTGTGGTGCTAACTGTTCAAGTCACCATGTCATTCGTTCATGGGTGTTAACTGTTTTAGCCACCCTGTTTTGTGTGGTGCTAACTTATGGCGTTCATTACTGCTCAAAACAGTTTGTATGGCGTTCATTTCTATTCAAAACACTTTGAGCACATTTTTGACTTTCTGACACCTTTTTCACGTCCAGGGGGTCAAATTCTGCTGTCAGGTATCACGTCGTAAAATTTACGACGTAAACCTTGTGCACCCGTCGTTACGTCGTAAAATATACCAACGTCTATTTTACGGCGTGAAATTATTAAAAGTCTTAAAATATATCACGACGTCACATTTACGACGTGATTATATTTAGCATGACACGTTACGTCGCAATTATAACATCTACTTGAAATTACGACGTAAACGAGGAGGTTCGCGTTGCGACGTAAAATAAATTTTAGCTACACGTTACGTCGTGGATAATTACGGCGTAAAAGCAAGGTACGTTAGATTAAGACTGATATATGCATTGAAAACAATTCTCTTAATCCCATTCCAGCGCTTTTTCCCTTTATACACAGTAAGCAAATACTATGCAGATTTAGCCAAGGTCTAAAGCAAAGCTCTCGAGGATTCTTTTAAGAAACGTCTTTTTGAAATAATTCAGCATTCGCTATATTAACAAGCGAGAAGCAAACTAGAAAAATGGACCCCAGCCTACGATCAATTGAAAACCGATAACTGGTCAGCGGAGAACTTTAATTTCAATTAAGGATACGTTGTTGCTGGGCTTCGATCCGAGTATTTTTAGACAGTGCTCCGTCATAACTCGTGGGAAGAAATCTCACTCGGGCTACTGATTTTGCCGGAGAAAGTTACGAGAAAATATCTCGAATCTCCTGAAAAAGACACTTACACGCACTACGACATGTCAGTATATGACGACCGCATGGAAAAATGCCCTCCGAGCAAAGAGAAGAGCTTTTGAAAAGTATCTAAATGAAAGGACACAACAAAACTGGGAAGAGAAAGTGAAATGTCGAAATGAGGCAACCAGACAAAGAAGAATTCCTGTATGGCAATACTGGAAGAAAAAGACGTCTGACCTTAAAGAAAACCCAAGAACGTTCTTTGAAACTTTTAAACCGTTTCTTGGATCTAAGAAAGGGGTCTTGGGAACTGATATTAACTTAAAAGTTGACGGCAAGATCATTAGCAACCAAGAGACTGTTCCGGAAATATTAGCAGGTCACTTTGCTACGATAGCAAGCGATATTGGAGATGTCAACTTAAGAAACTCCTCGGAGAATGACTTAAATAATCATCCAAGTGTCTTGCAAATACAAATGGCGAGTAGTTCAGAATCATTGATCGAGTCCAATCCAGTCAACCAAGCACAAGTTAGAAAGGCTCTGGAGTCACTTAATACGAGGAATGCATCAGGATATGACAATATGCCAGCCAGAGTACTGATATATGGAGCGGAGTATTTTGCTATACCACTGGTGAATCTGTACAATTCATGTATTACAAATCGACAATGGTCAAACAACTCAGAAAGGGGGGAATGGACGCCCGTCTTTAAGAAAGAGGATCCACAAGATTGTCGGAACTATCTATTGATTGGTTTATCGAACGGATTCAATCGCGCGTGGCTTTTGGTTGGTTAAGCAAACGCTCGGGTGAAAAACCTTCATGCCCAAGAACTTTCCGGAAATCAATCGATACTTTGCTTTGACGTCATACTGCAACACGATTGGCCAATCGAACAATGCCTTTTCCACATTAGGGTTTTCTTAAGCGGGAAAACGAAGAGTCCATGTTTTGATCTTTGATAAAAAAAAAAAAAAAATAACGAACACTTACCGAAACCATTTTTCGAGGTCATAGGACAATCGCTTTATTGATCCAAAGTTAGTAATAAAACTATGCATTGAACTACTATTTTCAAGAGGTCTTTCATGCAACAAAAGAGCAATAGTTGGCATAGTTGACAGGTCATCATTTGAACCTTCAATAAAGTCTTAGACAAGGTAAATTAACGCGCATGAAGAGGAAACACAGCATTTTCTCTTTCCCGACGTTTAAATAATATCAGGAGAGCTCTTCTGAACGCTGGCATTCTGATTGTGTAAATAATAGGATTAACAAGCGAGTTTGTGCGGTATAGAAGGGAAAAAGATAATCTCAAGCGTAAATATGTCAGGAAAGAAAGTCTATCTAGAACAGAATAAGGAACAAAAGTATATACAACATATGGTAACCACAGCAGCAAAGATACAATGGTCATTATGAATAATGTGACAGTCAGTTTTCTTTGTCTATTGGCAGCACCATGAAAAGGGGGACGAGTTCCACACCAAAATTTTAAAGCAACGGAGGTGTAGGAAACACAGATAACAAAAAGGCAAAGGCAACAATATGATAACCTGAAGTACAAAAGGAAATAGCAATTGCCACTGTTCATGCAAGTTCCCATAGAGACTTATTAACGGCAAGGGAATTAATATCATTGCAGTTAAATTCCAGACCCCCGCAATTGTTACCCTGTAGGCCCATATTTTGATGTTGCGATGCCTGAATGGACGAAACGTCGCATGCATCCTCTCTAAAGAAATTACTGCAATACCTGCTACAGAGGTGAAAGGAAGCCACACCTCTGTCATTGAAAGCACAACCAACATAAGTGGCAATTCCGGCCAGATCAAAAATATATTTCCAGCTTCGTAACCGTAGAGGAGGAAAATAATACTATAGCGAAAGTAGCACTTCCTCCAACAAACATATCAACCACGGTCAAGTTTATAACTAAGTACATGGCACGAGTGCGAAGATTACTGTTCTTTACAAAAAGAACAATTGATAGGAGGTTCACTGCAACCACAGCAACAGTTATTGTAAGGGATACAGTATACCATGTGCTGCACTCGGTTGAAGAGATCGCCATGGAGCTCATTGTTTTCTTTTTAATTCTCTTTTCTCCTCCCTTCAAAAAGAAACCGAATAAAGTTTGGTTAGTTGAAAAAAGAAGTTAGGAGGTGAACCTTGGAGGTGAACTAAGAGGGTTGACGTCGGCTCCTCAAATATCAAGAATGGAGATTGTACACTGACAAAAATTGTTCGATTGAGAGCTCACCTTAACTTTAATTTCTTGACAGTTTTGTTAACGCTGAAATAAACCCCTTGCCTTCACCTGTGGAAAACAGAAAAATCAAAAGCAGAGGGGAGAGTTCGTTGAGTTGCTTGACTGGAAACTGAGGGCAAAAAATACATGTGAATTTTAGCTGTTATTGTTGGCGCTCATTGAAGTGCGAGTCAGTAAGAAGTAATTGTTCACCTGGTAGAATTTTTTTTGTCACTGGGAAGGGTGGAGTACTCAAGAAAGGTTTCTAAGGGACGTAGGCTCAAGGCCTTTTCCCTTTTGTATATCATTTACAACAGAAAAGGCACCCCTATCACATACCTAGTTTGGAACCTTAACTCCTGTTTTGCTCCAATGTCTGACTATGAATAAATCACAAAACTTCAACGTTTTTTTTTTTTTACTTTTTCACAGCCATAGAATGCATTGGTTTGCCCTTTGAGCCTTCTTACAGACCGAAATAATAGATTTTCGTACCCTTTTATATACTTCAGCCAGTAAATCCCGACTCTTTTATATACCTGAAGCATAAATAAGGTTTTCTTTTTGGGCGGATCCTCACAGTATGGGCCATTATAGGGAGTACCCCCCGGGTACGTTTTAAGAATATGTCCACCATTAAACTCGAATGGCCATCAAATATTCACAAAGAGACTGGAAAAATGTTGCATTGCACACTAATTATGCCAATGAAAGTCAACCAACTTCCAAGTTATCGTAGCTCGAAAAATATTTTTGAATAAAACATATGAGCAAAATCAAGGTTTAAACTTTATCTTAGCTTCTTTTGTATACGAACTCCGATAACAAACTTCGCTGCCACAACCCTTCTGCCCATTACCAGGATTTGAGATTACTAACCTAACGGTAGGCCTGTTTTCTCAGACCTACCCAAAGTGTATACAAGATACCTTTTTATTATCATTAAATTTCGCCAAAGCTTTCGCAAAAAATGATTGCTGAGTTAAAATTGTTGTCAGTGTGTACTTCCTCTTTAAAGGGGCTGTGTCACGGCAGTCCAGTTCATTTTGTTTAATTTTGCCAATTACTCGCCTTCAATCGCTATTGAACTTAAAGTAAGCAAAGAAATTATAGGTAAATGACAAAATCAGAGATCTGAGACAAACAAATAAGTCTCCTGAGCATTATTTTTGAAGTTGCAAACAGCAGGGATCAACTTTAAAAAACTGTTAGGCTGAACAGTTTTCAAAAACCCTAATTTCAATCCGTTTCAATCTTCTTCCGTTTGGCCTATCCGTGGTATCTGTTCAGTTTCTGTTATGTTATTTAAACCTTCCTTTAAAGTTTTAGGCGGTAATTTTTTTATGTTTCTCTTAATTTAACGGACGTTTTGTAATTTCCTAATTTGGCTAAATTTCGTGACACAGCTCCTTTAATAACTCCAGTAGAACGAACAAGATCGTTTATTGCAGTTTCTCAGCCTGTGAGGGGAACTAGGTAAGGGATGAGCGCGCTTTCCCCTTCATCGCTGGTATCGCCATTATTTACGCCCTTACTTTCTCACGCGACTGCTACCCATTCATACTAACAGCTGCTTTCTGTTCGCTTCTTGTAATCATTTAAGGGCTTTTAACCACAGTTATTATTTAAGTTTCCCGTATAAAGGGTAGGGCCTTTGAAGCAAAGAAAACATCTCTTGTTCAAAACATGTTGTAACATCCTTTGTTTTTTTGACCCATTGCAAATGTTTGGGTTGTTACTTGTTATTTTCTTACCGGCCTATCCTTTGCTATTTCTGTTCATGAACTTTCAAAGGTTCAACGATCCAAGTTGTATTTCAGAACCTAGAAAAAGGAAAATATTTTTAAAATTTCTAGTTACAAAAGAACCCAAAACTCAGGAGTGGATCTACGGGGAGGGGGCAGGGGTGCGCTCCCTCCCCTGAGGTGACCTGCAGCTTCCTAAAACAACTGATTTTCTGGGGGGATTTGTGTTTTATTGGTATTGAAGTAAAACATGAGACGAGGTTGAAAAACTTCTGTCAAAAGCCTTAAAAATGGAATGTGGGCTTTAGTGGTCCCCTCCTAAGAAAAATTCCTGGATCCGCCGCTGAAACTATAGCTTTTTTTTAAAATCTTGTTTCTACAATGTATTGCGAATCTAAGCTTCGGGCTTAAAAAAAGACAATTTCAGCAATATTTAACTGTGCGGCGATGACTACTAGCAAGATGAAAAAACCTCGCGATGCGAGGACTTGCTGTTCACTGGGAAACTGTGAAATGGTTTGAAAGGCTTATTATTGTTTTTTTCGCACAATGACTCCTAACATAGCGCTTAACTTTCCAGCAAATACTGAGCTGATTGGCTGTCTTGAAGGAAGAGAGCTGAAAAATGTTTGCTAAAGTAAGCAATGGATTCAATACCTGGACTGACGTTAAGGCCAGTGATCAAAGTCCCAAAATAATTGTAGAATTATCTTCACAAGTGCCCAGTGGACGAATTTTCGACCGGTTGAAGTTCACGCGTTTTGGTGTTCTGTTTACACGAAACCATCTTAACCGTACAAAGGAAGTGGAAGTTGTCAGAAACTTCTAAAGGTTTTTGTTTCAGAATAAAGGGAAGATTTCGGACAATTCTCTATTCAGCTGCCAACCTCCATCAAGCGGCTACTTCGCGTTGCCCCAAGGGTATAGCCGCTTAATGAAGGCTCATTGTCAAACTGTGCTTGATATTGGCTTACTGTGAATTGTCGTTACCAAACTGAAGAGTATAGCCCCTAATGGAGCTTCATTGTCAAACTGTGCTTGCATACTAGCTTACTGTGAGTTTTAAACCCGGAATTTTGCGAGTTTAATAAAGGAATACATCACAAAAGTGTTAAAGTTAATGCTTGCTCCCTTTTTAAGCGACACAATGATTAATTCATCTAGAATACAACAGGCTCTTTGCGCTATAATACAGAACGAACGTGAATGAACGTGTATAATGAGTATAGTCTTACACAACTCGCAAACCTCATTTAAATAGTGACAAAACTAACATATTAATATTCGAGATAATTGCAGCTTCCTTCTGTTTTTCGTTTTAGCAAAATAGATATAAATTATTAACTGCCTTTCAATTAACAAATAAAGAAGTGTAAGGGTAAACACGAGACGTAGTCGGTCTAACAGAGCTCAGTCAAGACTTCTTTTTTTGTTTTTGATAAGGAATCCTTTAAATTCCCCACGCACGCTTTTTCAACCAATCAGAGAGCGCGCTATAGAAAAAAAGCCTGACCCTAGGTTAACGCTAATCGACCTTCGAAAAACTGGGCCGAGAAGCCTAAATATTAAAGGTATTCTCCTTTGGCGGAGCCTCCCCCTTTAGGCTATTGTAGGGAGTACCCTTGCCACCAGGTATTTTTTAACCACCATTAAACTCGAATAAGCCGTCAACACGCTCATTGTGCCAATTAAAGTCCCCCAATTTCCAAGTTATCCAAGCTCGAAAAATATTTTTGAATAAATATTTATTAGCCAATCAATGAATATTTCAACTTCATCTAAACTTCTTTTGTATGCGAACTCCGATAACGAATTTTACTGTTACAACCCTTCTGCCCATTACCGGGATTTAAAGTTAATATATAGATTTAGCCGGGGCTAAAAGCGAGGCTCCCATTAATAAATTTATAATTTTAATTAAACAATAAACTTGTATTCCACAATTTAGTTAACTTTAGAGCACATTTATGTGACGTTTGAGGGAAAGGCTAAGTGATTTCAGAGAAAAATAATTTGCAACAGCCCAAGAGTGAACCAAATCTTACATCGAGTTGATAGCCTCACATGTACACCCAAAAACTGGTAATCATCTTCGATCACATTTAAGAGCCATAATGGCTCTTGATCACCGTCGATTAATTAGGCCTGGAAAAAAAATCAGGCCGAATTTTTTGCGTCGGACAAGTTAACTTTGCAACAACCTGCCAACAAATCTGGGTGCGTGTAAACCAACCTTTTATACCATTTGTACATCACATCTGAGGTGAAACAGTAGTATGAGGCACTGTTTTTATCATACAGACCTTGGACAGAAAGCAGTATTTCACAATTTTGCAATACAAATTGCACTCATTCAGTAGTACGGACGATGGAAGTACGCGTTGGCTTTTAGCTAAACCGTTTCCAAAATCACCTTTACGGCCATCCGGTTCTCACTTTTGTAGTGCGAGCTGAGGCGAGAGTTTGAATGAACATTAACAGAGTTACGCTCCAACATGATAAAGAATTTGTTATGTTTATTTTTGTATTTTAAAATGGTTTAACGCGCGGCATTTTGAGTACTCCTGGAAGCGATGTCCACTGAACGACTGAAAACAATCGGCACAGCGATTAAAATTACAAGAGAGACTACTAACAATCAATAACAGAAATATAATTCGGTGAAACATAAACAGAGACAACAATTTTCATTCAGGAAGACAAGTATTAAAGTGTCTCTAAAAATCCTGATTCTTCAAGCGTAAAGCTTAAGTTTATGTTTTAAGCCGTCTTCCCGGTGTTTGCTTGTTTCAAAGACGAACTCGAGGCAAGAAAATCGCTCAAAGCTTTCTTTTACAGCCAGAATTATAACTAAATATTATTTGGAACGTTTTCTTTCTATTCGCGGTGAGAAACTGTCTAAAGCTAAGGCTTTTTAAAGTTCTGTAAGCTTATCATCAAACCTCATACTCGGTCAGATCATTTTCTCAAATCTTACAAACGTGCATAAACTAAATACCCGCATAAACTACACTCGACTTCATTATAATTAGATACAAAAAGCAAACACCAAATACAATAATTACTCTGGCTTACCATTCGAGATGCAGCTCCTGAAAGGTATCCAGTAAGGCCAGTGTAGCTTCAGACTTTGCAACCCTCTTACGCATCAAGCAAGGTGAAAACGAAAACGATGTCATCCGAAATCGGATTTCCTACTTTGACAAGCGACGTATTTCTCTACCAAAAACCCAATAAACAAAACTAGCCATGAATAACAGAAGACTCCTTAAGCAGCTTGTAGCAGCTGAATTTCATTTTGTACATCCAGTGGAAAAAGACAGTTAAAACCATCACAAGTTGACACAAAACTCTGTCAGCTTCAGCTGCCAAAGTAAACAAGATTCAAGATGCTGCACAAATTTTCCGCATGAACTCACCTGTCAAATTTTGACCAATCAGAGCATAAAAATTGAACGTAGACCGTGACCAACGCGTGACCATGGTGAGAAAAGTCGAAAGCAACTGTCTTCCCCGCCGGTAACAGCTGGCTGAATTTTCGCGTCCGAGGTCAGTTTGAAACCAAAATTTTAATTGTACGGCGCATAAACACAACATATTTCATATGAATTTTAAAAAAAATTAAACTTGAACCTGCGATCACTTGAAAACTAGTAACTTGTCAGCGGATAACTTCAAAAAAATACTTGACTTCGATGGGCCGACACCTGAGCCCGCGATATGGTCAAGTCGTACTGGTCAGCGGGTACCTTGTTTTGACAGCTGTCAATTGATCAAAACATTGATGTCCAATATGTGTGCATTATCAGTTTTCCTGTGCTCCCAAACTGGCTAGAAAGTATGAGATTGAACATTGTTCGCGATCTAGTAAAACAATTAACTGGTCAGCGGACAGCATCCAAATAAATCACGTCACCTCGATGAGTTGACAAATGAGCCCACGGTATGGTCTTGGGATACTGGTCAGTGGCTATCCTGTTTTGACAGCTGTCAATTGACCATACTGTGCATGTCCTAAATGAAAGATGTGGACTAACCAAGATAGTCTCCATTTGATAGTCTCCCCTACCCTATCCGTGCAATCTGTAGACGCGTACGTACGTTCGGTCAATCACGTGACAACCAAACGAAAAGAGGTTGACCATATTCCATGAGTATGGGGCTCTGTCCCACGCGCGCTTCGCGCGCGCGGGAGCCCCGCTATTAAGCAAACAGTAGGCTTGTTAGACTACCGAAAATTGCAGAAAGATATTGTCACTAGGTTACACGCGACTGCTAACCACTCACTGCTAACAGCTGCTTTCTGTTCACTTCCCGTAACTGTTTATTGGCTTTTAACCACAATTATATTTTATTATTTTCCCGTTAAAGGGTAGGGACTTTGAAGCAAACAAAACATATATTTTGCAATATGTGGTCAGAATCCTTTGTGGTGTTGTTCTATTGCAAATGTTTGGGTTGTTACTTGCTATTTTCTTACTTACCCTTTGATGAACTTTTAGAGGCTCAATATTCTAGGTTATAACTCAGAACCTAAAAAAAATGAAGATATTTTTTAAATTTTTTGCTACAAAAGAACACACAATATTAAAACCGTAGCTTTTAATAACCTCTTTCTGCAAGGTACGGCGAATCTAAGCTTCTCTTTAAAAGAAAGACAAAATTCAGCTAGACGTTTAAGTGTGGTGGCAATGACTATTCGCAAGATGACTTCGCGATCAAGCGAGGACTTTGCTGTTCATTGCATTTGGGAAATGTTTAATTGTTTTAAAGGCTTATGTTTGTTTTTTTCGCACTACAACTTCTAACATAACGCTTACCTTCCCAACAATTTTGAACTGGTTCAAGCTGTCTTTAATAAAGAGAGCTGAAAAATTTGCTCAAGTTTGCAACGGATCCATTCCCTGGACTGACTGACGTCAAGGCTTTGTTTAACGTAAAACAGATTGCTCCTGCACCGTCCCTGAAATGATCGCCGTCTTAAATCATCATAAGGATAAACTTTAACTGATAACGGTTCAAATAAACTTGAATTACGCTCACTCCCAGAATTGAGATGGTTCCCTTTTCTAATTTGTCATCCTCCTTTAATAGCTATAGCAAGCGTGAACGTGACGTTTAATTTACATTTGTGACAGTTATAGCATGATAGACTATTAATTAGCCTTTTAAATACATTGTTTGAGTAAAGTTTAACAAGATAAGAGATAGATAGATAGATCGATCGATAAATTACCAATACTTTGTAGCCAGAAGACTGAATTGCGTATTTACAAATGATGCAATTAATAAAATGTGTATTTAAAACTAAGTACAGTAAAAATAAAAGTATAAAAAATATGATACAAAGACTAAAAAATTACGTATATATAATATTATTAACCAAAGGTTACGGAGTGCGGACGACAACGATCGGAGGTCCAAACGCTTTTGCTCCAACGCTAGCTCTGCGTAAGTGGTCAAAACACGCGTGATCAGATTACAAGGGGTAGAGGATAGAAATGTGCGTGATCAAATTGCGTTAGGTACATTCCTTTCCTTACGAATGCTGGCTACATACATTCGACGCATGCGTAATTACAACCTGGAGATTAGCGATGGAGATTTTGGCGACCTTTTTATTTTAAATCTTTCAAAAATGCTAAAATTTGCCGTTACACACTTACAGCAAAATGACAACGAAAACGAAGTATCAGCTTTTTTAGTAAAAACGTTTGTTAAAAACATAAATGACGGTAAGGATATGAGGTAATCCAAGAACTATAAGTAATCTTAACTGTTTGTTCTCAATGCACAATTGCAAATGAGTGAATTTAAGTAAAATGGCCGGTTTCAATATAAGCTTAAGCTTAAATGAAAGGCAAAGTAGCTCCGACAAGAAGCAGAACAAAAGCTTACGTCTCGTTCTGTTTTTCCCTTTCCACTGTTGTTTCGCCGGCTCTCTACCGTTTTCTTTATCGACAGTGAAACAAACGAAGCTATTCCACTCAATTTCCGAAGTGTTTTTCACTTTTTTAGCGAGACAAACTCTTTGAGTAAAACTTTTCTCGTTGAATATGTGCAAGGCGGCGCTGCAAGCTGCAGTAAAAGGCGGGAATTTTGGCGCGAAACTGACACACCTCTGTGGCTTCTGATTGGACATATCATTTTTTTCACACGTGAAAAAACATCGTTCGCGATTCTGATTAGACGTATCATTTTTTTCACGTGTGAAAACCATCGTTCGCTCCTCTGATTGGCTAGAACTAATTTGCGTACGAAAATTTACGACATAGCTGTTTGGTGAGTATTTCTCATTATTTATATAATAAACAGTAATATGCCTAAACCTTGAAAATGGTACCACTTTCGGGCGAAGCTTTTCCGTGTAGTGCATTGTAGGGAGTATCACTCCCGGTTAACACGGTTTACTGAATAGGCGTCTATTTGCCTTCGCAATACGGCTCTCCACTAACAGAAATTTCAGCAGTTTGATGATAATCGTACAGGAGGGAAAAGAATTGCTCAAGGAAAGTGTCAATTCCATTGGACAATTCCTCAAGCGGTCATTGAACAATATGCCTACTTATCATGAGTATTAACGAGTTAATATTTAATGGCTTTTTTAATCAGTTAAAGGAGCTATGACAAGGGAATATTGCTGTTTTAGGTCAAATCTTTGCTGACCAGCTCATTAATTAGTGCCTGTAGCCATACACAAAAATGTTCCTGTAGAGTTATAAAGAAGATATCAAACAAATTTCATCAGGGAGCCGACTAACCATAATAATTTTTGATGGATAGCATTAAAACTTGAAAACGTTGGCTCCTCCTTGCCAACCCTTTGCAACAATAACAAGTAACGTTTTCAGTGCCTAAATATGTCATATAATCTAAAAAAGTTAAAAAAAAAGTGGACCATTATTTTTGGAAATCAATTGATGCGAGGAGACTGTTTATCTCTCTCAAAAAGATAGCAAATAGCGTGACGTCGCCCCTTTAAATGAGTAACATCTGCTGTATATACATTTACAGTCTTTTGAGAGCGATTTTCGTATGACCTTGAAATGAAAACACGCGAACAAAACAGAAATAATGAACAAACGGAAATAGAGCGATTTGATTGGTTCGTCGAAAGGATACAAACGCTCGTGGCTTTTGGTTGGTTAAGCGAATGCTCGGGTGAAAAAACTCGATTTTTTTTTTTTCGATTTTTGGCCAATCGAACAGTGTCTTCTCCACATGCATTAGGGAAAACGAAGAGTCCATGTTTTGATCTTTGATAAAACAAATAACAAACACTTACCGAAACTGTTTTTCGAGGTCATAGGAAAATCACTCTATCGATCTAAAGTTAAAGGTTGTTCAAAGTAGGGTTAAGATAACCCAGGGTTAGTGGAAAATTTCAATTCAGATATGAAAGCTTAAAAAAGCTAAATCACTTTTTTCTTTTTGTCACCATTTAATGATTAGATGCTCCAAAAAGAATGGAGAAAATTACCCTGGAAAATGCTTTTGACCAAAAAGCCTGACCCTGGGTTAACGCTAATCGACCTTCGAAAAACTGGGCCGAGAAGCCTAAATATTAAAGGTATTCTCCTTTGGCGGAGCCTCCCCCTTTAGGCTTCTGTAGGAAGTACCCTTCCCCCCGGCTATTTTTCAACCACCATTAAACTCGAATAAGCCGTCAACACGCTCATTGTGCCAATTAAAGTCCCCCAATTTCCAAGTTATCCAAGCTCGAAAAATATTTTTGAATAAATATTTATTAGCCAAACAAGGAATATTTCAACTTCATCTAAACTTCTTTTGTATGCGAACTCCGATAACGAATTTTACTGTTACAACCCTTCTGCCCATTACCGGGATTTAAAGTTATTAAACAAACAGTAGGCTTGTTAGACTACCGAAAATTGCAGAAAGATATTGTCACTGAGTTACACGCGACTGTTTACCACTCACTGCTAACAGCTGCTTTCTGTTCACTTCCCGTAACCGTTTATTGGCTTTTAACCACAATTATATTTTATTATTTTCCCGTTTAAGGGTAGGGACTTTGAAGCAAACAAAACATATATGTTTCAAAAAATGTGGTCAGTATCCTTTGTCGTGTTGTTCTATTGCAAATGTTTGGGTTGTTACTTGCTATTTTTTTTTTAGAGAATGATAGTCTATTAATTAGCCTTTTAAATACATGTTTTGAGTAAAGTTTAACAAGATAAGAGATAGATAGATCGATCGATAAATTACCAATAGTTTGTAGCCAGAAGACTGAATCGCGTATTTACAAATGATGCAATTGATAAAATGTGTATTAAAACTAAGTACAGTAAAAATAAAAGTATAAAACATATGATAGAAAGACTAAAAATCTACGTATATATACTAGTAATAACCAAAGGTTACGGGGTGCGGGCGACAACGATCGGAGGTCCAAACGCTCTTGCTCCAATGCTGTGCTCTGCGTAAGTTTCAAGTGACAGATGTTCAAAACACGCGTGATCAGATTACAAGGAGTAGAAGAAAAAAACGTGCGTGATCAAATTGCGTTAGGTACATTCTTTTTTCCTTATGAGTGCTAGCTACACACATGCGACGCATGCGTAATTACAACCTGGAGATTAGGATTGCAGGCTCCTCTTGTCGCCCTCAATTATCAATAGAGGATCTATCAGTAAAACTATTCCTAAATCCAGGCTCCCGCAATTCTTACTCCGTAGGCCCATCTTTTGATGTTGCCATGCCTAAATGGACAAAACGTCGCATGCATACGATCTAAAGAAATAACTGCTTTCAGCAATGCCTGCTACAGAGGTGAGAGGGAGCCACATGCTGACCATGGCAAGCACAATAAAAGGTTCCCATTCCTGATTAGCAATAATAGAGCCGTTTGGGAATAATTCATTTCCAACTTCGCAACCGTAAAGAAGGGAATGAAATACTATATCGAAAGTGCCCATTCCTCCAACAAACATATCAGCCACGGTCAAGTTTATTACCAAGTACATGGCACGAGTGCGAAGAGTACTGTTCTTTACAAAAAGAATAATAATTGACATAGGGTTCACTGCAATCACAACAACAGTTATAGTAAGGAATACAGCATACGTACCATGTGCTGCACTCGGCTGAAGAGATCATCCTGGAGATCATTGTTTTCTTTTAATTCTCTTTTCTCTTCCCTTCGATTCAGAAAGAAATCGAATAAAGTTTGGTTAGTTGAAAAAAGGAAGTTAGGAGATGATTTAAGAGTGTTGACGTCGACTCCTTAAATGTCCAGAATGGAGATTGCAACCAGCAACCTTTGCGGGTCAATAACCCAATTTTTGATGAACTGTTTTTGTATTTCCGTAGTATACATACTGTACTTGTAGGACCTTTCTGTATGTACGAACTGAGCGACAATATTTGTTACCGTCTTTCTCCATTAATTTCAACTGGTGTACTACTTGGAATGGTTTCGAACCCTCTAACCATTTGTCTACAGTAAATCATTTCACAGGCCTCACACGGTAACCCTTGCCCTGTTTAGTAAAAGGATTTGGGTTCATTATGTTGCAGTTTCCTGGTTTTAAAAAAAGATATGAAGTTATGAAGTTCAGTAGTACCAAAGTTGACAAATACGTCTCAAAGTTTGCAATTTGATTCCCTAACTTGCAATTGTATTGGCTACTTCGTAGTACCCAATTTGCCAACGAACTTTGCAACGTGGTGCAGTAAAGGCATGTGAAATCAACTGTAATTACACCTACATGTCCGTATCGCATTTGCTATGAAACTTGAGAAATTACTTATCAATCACAGCTTTGTGTGAACAAACACGTCTCCCAAGCATTATATCAAACATTGAAGACCACAAAAATGAAATCTGAAAAACTGTTAGGCTAACAAGTTTCAAAGGGCCCAATTGCCATCCTTTTCAATTTTTTTTAAGTCTGTCCACCTGTTACCTAATAACACCAAAAGCAATTTTTATTTGTACTCACTCTTGCTCTTTGCTTTGTTACTTAAACCTTCTTTTCATGTTTTGAGCAGTGTTTTTATGTTTTACCGAGATTGGGGGTGGTTTACACTGCTGTAGTTTTGATAAATTTCGTGACACTGCTCCTTTAAGTTGCTAAGTACTAGTTATTAATCAGTGGCTAAAGAACCTCAGATTTGGTACCAGGGCAGCTTACCTCGTCTTGCAATCTGTTTTCTCCATCACAGTGTTCAGTCTTGGATGCCCTTAGCACAATCAAACACTCCAAATTTTCAAATTATTTTTGCCCATCACGAGGTTTTTGTCTCACATTCTGCTCAACTGTGTCACAAAAGGGTCGCTTTATGAGAGAAGCGATCGATTACTGAAGGCCAATGAGTCGACAAATGTACATAACAACTCTTAGATATCTTGTGGTGCAATCGAAAAGCAAAAATATACAAACTCCACGCTCCTAGAACCTACAAAAGCCGGCAAATCTGAAGCTGTTGCAGTCACTTTTAAAATGGACGCCAAAAAGAACGACCGCAATGAGCATGAGCAAAAGAAACGTCCGCTGACCAGCACTTCGCTCTGTTCTAGGCCCCATTCTCCCCATTCTCTCTTGTTTTCTCAGTCTAAGATCATTTTATTTTTACGCCAGTACTGATTGAGATTATTCTGGCAAATATCAACAGCCGTTGGTATTCTCTGCGATTTTAATCACTTAGAATTGAAAACAGTCGTAACTTCGCGCACTTCACAGTCGCTGCATCAATGCAACGCGCGCGAGTATTAAATGCATGAGAACCGTTTAATGGCCCTATCTCGAGAGTAAATTTATTTTTATTCACCTTGATTTTACGCAAAGGCAAAATTTCTGAAACATTTATCGTGCGGTCTTGGACATGAGTTTTTAAAAAAACGTCACCGGAAACATAACGGAACCAAGAAGGAACGGAAATGTGATAACAGAAATGTGGCGGAAACATGATCGTTCGTTTCCGACTCGGAAACCTAAGGGAAACGCGTCCCGTCCATGGAAAACTAGATCACGATGTTTCCGCAGGGAGTAAACTTGACAGATTTAAGCAACTTCACGTTTCCGTCAAGTTTACTAAATAAGGAAACACGTTATTTCGTCTTAAATAACAACACGGGGAAAATCATGTTCAAATAGTAAATTTATTGAATTCTCTTAAACTGGTTAACTTTACTGACTTAGAAACAAATAACAAGCCTAGTATAAAGCAGAAGTTAAGGTGTACTGAACTCGACTTCATTGGCTTCTTTTTACACACCGTTATATTTTATCAATGACCACATACGTATTAAACTGTAAAACCTCCCTACTTTTTGCCTTCGTTAAGAACGCGCGCGCGAGCGGTTAATCGAAAGGTGGGAAGGTGAAAAAGGGCGAGTGATACTGGGCCTACGAGAGTGTGAGGCTCCCGCGCTTCGCGCGAAATTCTCAAGCCTACCCTTTGGGCCTTTGTATTACCGATTATGAGGGGGAAAACCGACTGTTTTGCAGCTTACATACGAAGTAGTACTTCACAAAGTAAAAAAAGAAAAAATACACTATAAAACCGTGTATAACAATTAATTCGAAAAATCTTAATGTATAATATTAATAGGCTATCTCTGAGTCACCCCCAGCTTCTGTACGTTTTTAAGCGAAATGATTGTGACAAAAATGACTATTTTTAGTCCCATGCAAATGGAACTTATTATCACAAAAAGGATTTGCACTTAGCCTTGCTTGGAAAGTGAGGGTTTGTGGAACTCGGAAATTGCCTGTTGATATAGCGCATATTTTGTCTTGATTAAAAACATTGATTACGAAAAGATAAATTAGCTAAATACAGTAAAAACCGCCACTAGGAACCTGCATTAATAGGTTCTCTTTTTCTGAAGAAAAAATACATTACATCCAGTCATTGCTTTTGTAAAACCCGCCTACCATGACATTGCAGTTGGAGCTATAAGGCTTCTACGTCTCCAAAGAGGACCCTGAATGTTGACATATCTTACTTGCAAAAGTGCACAGATTTATTTTATGGATTTTTAGTAAAATAAGGTCCTGTTTCAAATTTGAGGCTATACAGGTTCTTGTACAGAGGAGACCTAACTGGTGAATTTTAGCCTCACATTTTCTTAAAAACCAAGTTCTTAGTCGCGGGGTTTTACTGTAGTTAATGTAATGTTCAAAACACGCGCTGTGAGTGATTTGAACAGTTTCAAAAACGTTCCCTTAGTATTTTATTTCAATGGGATCCTTAATAATGCATTGAAAAAGGAAAAAGCTGTAAAAATAACAAATGCTACACGGATCAAATACTATGCAAATAGATTGAACAGCCCAAGTTCACAACCCCAAGGGAGGGAAGGGGGGAGGGGGCGGGCTACGCATCAAAGTTTTATACGGGAAGGGTCCGCCCCGTGGACCAACCCTTTACCAGCTTTTATATACCATTTTTGACAGAAAAGGTACGCCTTACTGAGAAATAATATGCCTTTCACATACCGAATAAACGCTGCATCCCTTTAACTGTTGTAAATCACTATCCTTTAAATATGAAATACTAGCTAAACAATACTTGAAGCCTGAAAATGGTACCCCGTGTAGTGCATTGTACGGAGTACCCCCTCCCCCCCGGGTTACACAGTTTTTAAAAGCGTCTATCTGCCTTCGCAATACCGCTCTCCAAATGAAAGAAATTTCAGCAGTTTGATGATAATCGTACAGGAGGAAAAAAAATTGCTCGATTAAAGTGTTATTTCCATTGGACAATTTCTCAAGTTCATTAGACAATAAGCATGCCCACTGAATATTAACGAGTTAATATTTAATGGGTTTTTTAATTGGTTAAAGGAGCTAGTACGAGGATATTGCTGTTTTAGGTCCATCTTTGCTCCCGTAGAGTTATGAAGAAGATATAATAGTAATAATAATAATAATAATAATGACAATTTTTTTGGATAGCATTAAAACTTGAAAACGTTAGCTCAACTTTTTCAAGTCAATCCATATTTATCCTTGCCAATCCTTTGCGACAACAGCAGGAAACGTTTTCAACGCTTATAAATGTCATGTAATGTAAAAAAGTTAAACAAAACTGGACCATTGTTTTTCGAAATCAATTGATGAGAAGAGACTGTTTATCCATTTTAAAAAGATATTCGCAAATAGCGTGAGGTAGCCCCTTGAAATGAGTAACAGCTTCTGTATACGTATTTACAGTCTTTTTAGAGCGATTTTCGTATGACCTTGAAATGAAAACACGCGAACAAAACAGAACATCAAACGAAAGGAAATAGAGCGATTTGAATGGTTTACCGAACGGATACAAACGGGAATGGGTTTTGGTCGGTTAAGCAAGCGTTAGGGTGAAATTAAAACCTTCATGCCCGAGAACTTTCCAGAAATCAATTGATACTTCGCTTTGACATCATACTGCAACACGATTGGCCAATCGAACAATGTCGTCTACATATTAGCGTTTTCTTAAGCGGGAAAACGAAGAGTCCATGTTTTGATCTTTGATAAAACAAATAACGAACACTTAGCCGAAAACATTTTTCGAGGTCATAGGAAAATTGCTTTATCCATCTAAAGTTAGTAATAAAACTATGCATTGAACTACTATTTTCAAGAGATTTTGTTTCATGCAGCAAAACGGCAATAGTTGACATAGTTGACTGGTCATCATTTGAACTTACAATAAAGTGTTAAACAAGGTAAATTAACGGGCTTGAAGAGGAATAGCAGCATTTTGTCTTTGTAGACGTTTAAATAATATCAGGAGAGCTCTTCTGAACTCTGGCATTCTGATTGTGTAAATAATGGGATTAACAAGCGAGTTTGTGCGGTATAGAAGAAAAAAAGATAATCTCAAGCGTAAATATGTCAGGAAAGCAATCTTATCTAGAACAAAAAAAGAAATGAAAGAATATAAAACAAATGGTAACCACAGCAGCAAAGATACAATGGTCATTGTGAATAATGTCACAGTCAGTTTTCTTTGTCTATTGGCTGCACCATGGGAAGGAGGACGGGTTCCACACCAAAATTTTAAAGCAATGGAGGTGTAAGAAACACAGATAACAATAAGGCAAAGGAAACAATATGACCGCCATAAGTAGAAAGGAAATAGCAATTGCCACTGTTGATGCAAGTTCCCATAGAGACTTATTAACGGCAAGGGAATTAATATCATCGCAGTTAAAATCCAGACGCCCGCAATTGTTACCCCGTAGGCCCATTTTTTGATGTTGCGATGCCTGAATGGACGAAACGTCGCATGCATCCGCTCTAAAGAAATTACTGCAATACCTGCTAAAGAGGTGAGAGGGAGCCACGCCTCGGTCGTGGAAAGCACAACCATAATAGGTGACAATTCCTGCCAGGGCCATGATATATTTCCAGCTTTGCAACCGTAGAGGAGGAAATGAAATACTGCAAAGAATGTGGCAATTCCTCCAACAAACATATCAACCACAGTCAAGTTTATAACCAAGTACATGGCCCGAGTCCGAAGATTACTGTTCTTTACAAAAAGAATAATTGATAGGAGGTTCACTGCAAACACAGCAACAGCTGTAGTAAGGGACACCGCATACCATGTGCTGCACTCGGCTGAAGAGACCGTTATGGAGCTCATTGTTTTCTTTTAATTCTCTTTTCTCCTCCCTTCAGAAAGAAATCGAATAAAATTTGGTTAGTTGAAAAAAGGAAGTTAATTAGAAGGTGGACTAAGAGGACTGAAGTCCACTTCTTAAATATCAAGAATGGAGGTTGTACATTGACAACAATTCTTCAATTAAATGCTCGCCTTAACTTTACTTTTGTTAACGCTGAAATAAATCCCTTGCTTTCACATGTGGAAAGAAAAAAATCAAAAACAGCGGTTATGTGGAGAGTACGATGAATAGGTTGACTGAAAACTGAGGACAAAATATGATATGTGAATTTTAGTTGTTACTGTTGGCCCTCACTGAACTGCAAGTCACTAAGAAGCTATGGATGACCTGGTAGAAAGTTTATTTCATTGGGAAGGGGGGGGGGGGGGGGGGGGAGGATACTCAAGAAAGGTTTATACGGGAAGGCTCCGCCTCGAGGTCCAGCCCCTTACCCTTTTTGCATACCATTTAATTATGACAGATAAAGTACCCCTATCACATACCTAGTTTGGAACTTTGCATACATTTTAACTGCTGTTCTGATCCAATGTCCTTTAAACTATGAATAAATCACGAAACAAGAACGTTTTTTTTTTTTTTTTTTTTTTACTTTGTCACAGCCATAAAATACATTTGCTAACCCTTCGGGCCTTTTTTACAGACCGAAATGATAGATTTCCTTACCCTTTCATATACTTCAGCTAGTAAATCCCTGCTCTTTTATATAGCTGAAGCCTAAATAAGATATTCCTTTTGGGTGGAGCCTCTCCGTATAGGCTATTGTAGGGAGTATCCCCCCCCCGGTTACGTTTCAAGAATGCTTCCTCCATTAAACTCGAAGTCATTAAAAAATATTCACAAAGAGACGGTATAGTATCGCGCACTAATTGTGCCAATAAAAGTCAATCAACTTCCAAGTTATCGTACCTCGAAAACATCTTTAAATGAATATTAAAAGAGCCAATGATTGAAGAAACTTCATCTAAGCTTCTTTGGTATACGAAGTCCGATAAAGAAGTTCGCTACGTATACTACAACCCTTCTGCCCACTGCAACGAGCAACGATTAACCAAGTTATTAACCGAACGGTAGGCCTGTTTTTCAGACCTCCCATAGTGTAAACAAGATACAATTTCTTATTTAATTTTGCCAAACCTTTCAGAAAAATTGTCGCTGAGATAAACTTGTCAATGTGAACTTCCTTTTTGATGACTCCAGTGCGTAGAACGAACAAAATTTTTCATTACAGCCTCTCGGCCTGTGCCGGGAACTAGGTAAGGGATATGCGCGCTTTCATGTTCATGGCGGGTATCGCCATTATTTACGCCCTAACTGTTTCAGGCGAGTGCTACCTGTGCTACCCATTCTTGCTAACAGCTGCTTTCTGTTAGCTTCCTATAACCGTTTATAGGTTTGTAACCACAATTATTTTTTTTGTGTCAGTTTCCCGTTAAAGGATAGGGACTTTAAAGCAAACGAAATATACATTTTTCAAAACATGTGGTCAACATTCTTTGATGTTTTGTTCCATTGCATATGTTTGGGTTGTTACTTGGTATTTTCTTACTTACCCTTTGTTGAATTTTAAACGCTCAACGATCTAGTATTATTCAAAACCTAACAAGATGAAGATGTTTTTCAAATTTCGAGTTACAAAAGAACACACAAATTAAAAACTGCTAAGTGTCTTAAAACCTCTTTCTGCTAGGTATGGCGATTAAAACCGGCTGTACATTGTATCTTCTTAAAATCTTCTCTTTTGCAAGGTATGGCGAATTTAAGCTTCTCTTTAAAAGAAAGACAAAATTCAGCGAGGTTTCACTGTGCGGCGGTGACTATTAGCAAGATGACTTCGAGATCATATGAAGAGAGGAATTGTTTGAAAGGCTTATCGTTGTATTTTCTCACAACAACTTAGCGCTTACCTTTCCAACAAATACTGAGCTGCTTGGTTGTCTTGAAGGATATCTTGAAGGAAGCAGAGAGCTGAAAATTTTTTGCTCAAGTTTGCAACGGATTTATTCCCTGGACTGACGTCAAGAGTTTCTTTGTTCAACGCAAACGTTTTGAACCATAAGGATAAACTTTCAGTGAAAACGTACGGTTCAAATCAAGTTTCGTATGTACTCCCGGTAAATGGTTCCCTTTACTGAATTTCTCACTCTTTTAACAGCAAGAGTGAACGTGACGCTTGAGTTAATGTTCTAAACAGTTCTGACAGTTGCAGCTATAATAGTCTAATAATTAGCCCTATATTTTTTTTGAGTATAGTTTAACCTCGTGGTTAAGCGGCCACCAATTAAGCTACCAGTAATGAAAGTTCCAAAATAGTTGCAGAATTAATGTTCACAAGGCACGTCAGACGAGTTTTCAAAGGGTTGAAATTTACGCGTTTAGGTTTTCTGTTCACGCGGAACTACCTTAACCTTACAAAGAAATCAAACGTCTAGCAGTTCAAAGTCGCGTACGAACGAAGTGTCTGGTCAAATTTCTCTGGCGGTCGAAAATTCGTCCGGTAGAGTGTGGCCTCGTCTGCAGGCATCCCTCTCCTGTTTTAATGGGGAGAGAAAGGAGAGTAGCAGTCCCCCACTTTCTTTTCGCCTTTTCTCGTTTGCAGACTCCTCACGGTCAGTGTAACCGAGCAAACCTCTATAAGGTGGGGTTTCGCTGACGCGTGAAATTGACGTAAGTACACACGAATATCTTACGCGCGTAAATAAAATTATAGAGGCGATGTATTGAAGGTCGCGCGTAAACGTAAAAGTAAAAGTACGTAAATTAAAAAGCGTCGCCTCTTTTTTATTTAGACAGGTAACTTTTACGCGAGTTCGCAACACATTGCAATTACGTGGCAGTGGCAATAAATCTTGGTTGCTCAACTCGTCTTGCATATTAGCTTACTGTGAGTTTTAACCTTGAATTTGTACGCGTTAAAGGAAAACAGTGCTTCGGTTAAAGTTCATGCTCCCTCCCTTTTTGAGCGACACAACAATTTATTCGTTTGGACTCTAACACGTACTATCGTATGAACTCGTGTACTGAGTACCTTTTTAAAAAACTTTGCAAACTTCATAAAATATTAAAAAGACGCACATATTATTCGGAATAATTGCTGGTTCCTTTTTTCTTTTGCTTTAGCAAAAGCAAACATTTAACAGTTAATGAATGAGGCTGAGTATCTTATGAAGAATTATGGAGATCGAGGAGGGTGTTATCCGTCGAGGCCGTAGGCCGAGGCGGATAACACCTTCCGAGATCTCCATAATTCTTCATATGATACGAAAGCCGAATTCATTAACTGTTTATTATTCATTCAAAATAATTCCTAGCTTAAAAACATAGCTAAAACATGCTTACCTCCATCGATCCATCGATGTTCAGTTCGTCTTCGATAGTGTACGTTTAGGTTTGTCCAGCTCCGCAAATATTCTCCAAATAGCAGATGTCGCCCTTCGAGTTGTCTTCTTGCTGTTCTTGCCATGTTTTTAGCTATTTTTTCGCCTAGTTCTTATTCTTGAAACGAGTGAAATGTCCGCCATTTTTTTCAAGTTCACAACCAAAACAACTCAACCTCGTCCCCAGGTCTTCTCGGTTAACGGTGCCTTAACCTGCGAAAACGCTGCATTTTTGACGTCATTTCCTCGTTAAAGTCAAAATTCCTCCAAATTTGGTCATCAGCAACTGGTTATGGTGAATTAAACATATACTTTTAGCCAATCAGAATTGGGGGAATATTTTGAATGAATAATAATAATTATTAACTGCTCTTTATTTAACAAATACTGACAAGTCTTGACTGTGCTTTGTTCTGTTGCAACCAGCCACGTGATCAAACGCTTTAACAAATGCTAAACATGAGCCATGCCACAAAGAAATTTTTCTACCAACTTCTTGAGTGCTCCACGTACAGCAGAAAAGAGCACAGTCAAGGCTTCTTTATTTGGTTTATGATAAAGAATCGGTTTGATTCCCCACGATTAATTTCTAATTTCCAAAACACAGCGTGAGAGCTTACGCCAAGCTCAAAAGTCAAGCCAATCAACTTTAGCGGTACTAAAGCAGGTGGACCCAGCCTAATATAAGAATCTGTATAGGAAATAAAGAGTTTGTATGGGAAATAAAACTCAGATCTTTATTATAATTGTTTACTACTAAAAAGAAAATTGCAGCAACCGTTGACGCACCGTGTCAGTGAAACGGACAATTGGCAAGGTTATTACGGCTTTCAATAACACGCCAAGCTCAAAAGTCAAGTCAATCATAGACCATAGCAGGTGGACCAATACTAATAAAAGAATCTGCATAGGAAATAAAGAGTTTGTGTGGGAAATAAAACTCAGATCAGAAAAATGAATAAAAGCGGTAATCAATAAAATGTAAATATTGTCTCCTGGTGTCATTGTCGTTCTTTTTATGAAGTTTCAGCTCCATTTGAATACTTTTTTTTTCATTTATATGAGGCTAAGTTTTATTTCACACGTCATTCACACGTACGCAATTTTCATTAGCAAATATGCAGGGGAGTATCGGGGGGTGAGTACCCTCAAAATGCACTCGTTAGATTTAAAACTTTTATTGGAATGTTTAAAATGGTTGATTACGCTGAATTTGTAAGGTCATGCGTTTACTGGTTCGAAAATAGCATCTAATGGCTGGACAAAACAGTCTAGAGAAAAAGAAATTCGAGAAGAATTTTCAAACTTTTACTTAACACTTGTGTTGATAGAAAAAATCGGGGAATAGAAGACGAATTAAAAAGCTGCTTTTAATTAAATTTGAAGGAGACATTTTGGATAAATAAAGAACAATTTTGTCCGCCTGAAGGGGGAGGACAAATGGCCAAAAGAAGCTCGAAAGCAGTAGCTACAGTATGAAATTGCTTGGCCGGATGATCTCCCATACAGGCTTGAGATGTTTTCTTTAGTAAGCATTTTCGTCAATACATTTTGTTTTGTCAGCTGAATAGATAAGGAAAAACTGCCACGGTGTGATGACCACACTTAATTTCCGATGCTGATGTTTTCTTTTGTTAGGCTAGATATAGCCTACCGCGCGTCCGAGTGAATCAAGAAGTTGTGGATTTCGTGTCGCATATCAGTAGTCCAGACCTTCATAGCGCGTTTGTTACCGCCATTGAAAATTTTAAAGCAATGTAGGAGTAAGAAACACAGATAACAAAAAGGCAAAGGCAACAATATGATAACCCGAAGTATAAAGGAAATACCAATTGCCACTGTCGATGCAAGTTCCCATAGAGACTTGTTAACGGATAGGGAATTAATGTCATCGCAGTTAAAATCCAGACGCCCGCAATTATTACCCCGTAGGCCCATTTTTGGATGTTGCGATGCCTGAATGGACGAAACGTCGCATTCATCCGCTCTAAAGAAATTACTGCATTGCCTGCTACAGAGGTGAGAGGGAGCCACGCCTCCATCATTGCAAGCACAAACAAAACTGGTGACCATTTCGGCCACAACAAATATATTTTTTCAGCTTCGCAACCGTAGAGGAGGACAAGTAATACTATAGCGAAAGTGGAACTTCCTCCAACAAACATATCAACCACGCTCAAGTTTATGACCAAGTACATGGCACGAGTGCGAAGATTACTGTTCTTTACAAAAAGGATAATTGATAGGAGGTTCACTGCAACTACAGCAACAGTTATTGTAAGGGATACAGCGTACCCTGTGCTGCAGTCGGCTGAAGAGATCGTCCTGGAGCTCATTGTTTTCTTTTTAATTCTCTTTTCTCTTCCTTTCAGAAAGAAATCGAATAAAGTTTGGTTAGTTGAAAAAGGAAAGTTAGGAGGTGAACCTTGGAGGTGAACTATATAAGAGGGTTGACGTCGGCTCCTTAAATATCAAGAATGGAGATTGTATACTGACAAAAATTCTTCGATAGAGTGCTCACCTTAACTTTAATTTCTTGATACTTTTGTTAACGCTGAAATAAACCCCTTGCCTTCACCTGGTGGGAAGAGTACGTTGAGTTGCTTGACTGGAAACTGAGGGCAAAAAATATATGTGAATTTTAGCTGTTATTGTTGGCGCTCATTGAACTGCGAGTCACTAAGAAGTAGTTGATCACCTGGTAGAACGTTTTTTGTCACTGGGAAGAGGGGAGTACTCAAGAAAGGTTTATAAAGGACGTAGGTCCAAGGCCTTTTCCCTTTTGTGTACCAATTATGACAGAAACGATACCCGTATCATATACCCAGTTTGGAACTTTGTATACATTTTAACTGCTGTTCTGATCCACCGTCCTTCAAACTATGAATAAATCACAAAACTACTTCGGGCCTTTTTACAGACCGAAATGATAGATTTTCCAACTTTTTCATATATTTAAGTTAGTAAATCCCCACTCTTTTGTATACATGAAGCCCAAATAACGCATTCCTTTTGGGCGGAGCCTCCCTGTATAGGCTATTGTAGGGAGTATTCCCCCCGGGTACGTTTCTAGAATATTTCCTCCATTAAACTCGAATAAGTCATTTTAAAATATTCACAAAGAGCCTATATCGTATCGCACACTAATTATGCTAATATAAGTCGATCAACTTCCAAGTTATCGTACCTCGAGAATATATTCTTTGAATGAATATTAAAAGAGCCAATGATGGAAGAAACTTATCTAAGCGTCTTTGGTATACGAAGTCCGATAAAGAAGTTCGCTGCTACAACCGTTCTGCCCATTGCAAGGATTAACCAAGTTATGGAACGGTAGGCCATAGTAGCTCATAGTGTAAACACGATACAATTTTTTATCATTTTTTTTAAATTTGCCAAACCTTTTAGAAAAACTGTCGCTGAGATAAACTCGTTGTCAATATGAACTTCTTTTTTAATGACTCCAGTAGAACGAACAAAATTTTTTATTACAGCCTCTCAGCCTGTGCCGGGAACTAGGTAAGGGATGTGCGCGCTTTCCTGTTCATGGCGGGTATCGCCATTATTTACGCCCTAACTGTCTCAGGCGAGTGCTGCCCATTCTTGCAAACAGCTGCCTTCTGTTAGCTTCCTGTAACCGTTTATAGCTTTGTAACCACAATTATTTTTTTTTATGTCAGTTTCCCGTTAAAGGATAGGGACTTTGAAGCAAACGAAACATATATCTTTTAAAACGTGTGGTCAACATCCTTTGATGTTTTGTTCCATTGCATATGTTTGGGTTGTTACTTGGTATTTTCTTAGTTATCCTTTATTGAATTTTAAACGCTCAACGATCTAGTATTATTCAGAATCTTAAAAGATGAATATATTTTTCAAATTTCTAGTTACAAAAGAACACACAAAATAAAATTTTGAACTGCTAAGCGTCTTAAAACCTCTTTCTGCATGGTATGGCGATTAAAACCGGCTGTACATTGTATCTTCTTAAAATCCTCTCTTTTGCAAGGTATGGCGAATTTAAGCTTCTCTTTAAAAGTAGGACAAAATTCAGCGAGGTTTAACTGTGCGGCGGTGACTATTAGTAAGATGACTTCGTAATCATGCGAGGAGAGGAATTGTTTTAAAGGCTTATCGTTGTTTTTTTCTCACAACAACTTAGCGCTTACCTTTCCAACAAATACTGACTAGGGAGCTGCTTGGTTGTCTTGAAGGATATCTTAAAGGAAGCAGAGAGCTGAAAATTTTTTGCTCAAGCTCGCAACGGATTCATTCCCTGGACTGACGTCAAGGGTTTCTTTGTTCAACGTAAACGTTTTGAATCATAAGGATAAACTTTCCGTGAAAACGGTTCAAATCAAGTTTCGTATGTACTCCCAATATATAAATGGTGTCCTTTCTTCAATTTCGCACCCTCTTAATAGCAAGAGTCCACGTGACGCTTGAGTTAATGTTCTAAACAGTTCTGACAGTTGCAGCTGTAATAGTCTATTAATAAGCCCTATATTTTTATAGCTAAGTTTAACATCATGATTATTATGCGGCCACCAATTAAGCAGCCAGTAATGAAAGTCCCAAAATAATTATAAAATTATGTTCACAACGTGCGTCGGACGCCTAGTTGCCCATCAACGCCTAGTTGGCCATCTATCATCTCATATCCAACGCGCCCTCGTGGAATAATTGTTAATTAGTAAAATATAACTAGTGGTCTATTATCAATGCTGCGTTCTGATTGGTTGAGCTGCTACTAGGCTATCGGTTATAGCCCACTAGTAGCGAAAAGCGCCGGCTTTGAAAACCAAAACAATGGCTGTAGAATCGCGTTTTGCTACCTAAAGTTGTTTTGTCTCGATATTTTTGACCAACTAGTTGGACTTTACTAAAACAAATATTCCTCTCCCCCTCATGGCCTCTGAGTCAATAGCCCATGAGGCCGAAGCCATTCGGGCTCGAGGAATAATTGTTAAATATGCCTAAACCCTGAAAATGGTACCCCTTTCGGACGGAGCTTCCCCGTGTAGGGCACTGTAGGGAGTACCTCCCCCGGCCGGGTAACACAGTTTAAGCGTCTATCTGCCTTCGCAATACGGCTCTCCAAATGAAAGAAATTTCAGCTTTTTAACAATAATTGTACAGGAGGAAAAAAATTGCTCGAGGAAAGTGTCAATTCCATTGGAAAATTCCTCAAGGTCATTGGAAACTTTGCCTACTGAATATTAATGAATTATATATTTAATGGTTTTTTAAATTAGTTAAAGGGGCTTTGTCATGGGCATATTGCTGTTTTTTTTTTATTTGCAATCTTTTTTTTTTTTTTTTTTTTAATAACATTTATTCAATCAACAATCAACAATCAAAAATACTTACAAACACTACGATACTTACACTACTTACAATACAATATTTAGAATACAATAGACTAAGGTACTTACTCTGTTTACAATGTAAAGACTTACAATACTCAGTACTTACAACACTACCTACTCACTACTCACACTACAATGCACTATTTACAAGCAGTTCTAATTAGTAATTGTACTTCAAAACCAACAATCACGGTAAACGCACTTATATCTTATCACGGTAAACGCACTTATATCTTAAGTGTCTTAAATATTGCTGTTTTTGGTGAAATCTTTGCTGACCTAATTTCTTAGTGCCTTTATACATACACAAAATGCTCCTGTAGAGTTATAAAAAAGATATCAAACAACTGATTTCGTTAGAGAACACTAACCATAATAATTTTTATGGATGGCATTAAAACTTGAAAACGTTGGCTCATCCTGGCCAACCCCTTGCAAAAAACAACAGGAAATTTTTTCAACGCCTAAATATGTCATATAATCCAAAAATTAACACAAAACTGGACCATCAATTGATGTGAAGAGACTGTTTAGCTTTTTCACTTGGGAAGAGAGCAAATAGCGTGACGTTGCTCCATTAAACGAGTAACAGCTTCTCTATATGTATTTACAGTCTTCTAATTTTTTGTTTCGTATGACCTTGAAATAAAAACGCGCGAACAAAGCAGAAACAATACACGAACGGAAATAGGGCGGTTTGATTGGTTTATCCAACGGATGCAAACGAGCGTGGCTTTTGGTTGGTTAAGCGAACGCTCGGGTGAAAAAACCTTTTCCGCGGCAGGATTAGCTCAGTCGGTAGGGCGCTTGACTGCAGGGCGGAAGGTCGCGGGTTCGATTCCCGGGGCGGAACCAATACTCAGGGCCTTAAAATAATTGAGAAGGTATTCCCTTTGCACTGCGGCAAGCGGCGAGATTTTCGCGTGGCTTGGCCGGATGACCACGTAAAGTGGCGTCCCGTCTCCAGCTGGGGACGTAAAAATAGTGTCCTCAATTAGTACTTTCGTGCTAAATACCTTGACACTCAAATAAAGTGCATTTTTTTATCCCGAGAACTTTTCAGAAATCAATCGATACTTCACTTTGGCGTCATACTGAAACACGACTGGCCAATCGAACAATGCCTTCTCCACATAAGGGTCTTCTTTGGCGGGAAAACGAAGAGCGCATGTTTTGATCTTTTCATCCATTGGCTGATAAAACAAATAACGAACACGTACCGAAACCATTTTTCAAGGTCATAGGAAAATCGCTCTGTCGATCTAAAGTTAGTAATAACACTATGCATTAAACTGCTATTTTCAAGAGGTCTTTTATGCAACTAAAGAGTATTATTCATTCAAAATATTTCTCCTTTTCTAATTGGCCAAAATCACATGCATAGTTCATCATAACCAGCTACTGTTGATCAAATTTGGAGGAATTTTGCCCTGTTCGCTATTGTTACATAAACCATAATGCACCTTGCTTACCTCCCCCCCCCCCCCAAAAAAAAAAAAAAAAAAAATGCATAACCAGTGTGCTCAGTTTCTTTTGGAAAAATTATAATACCCAGAAGAAATTTGAAACAATGGTTATGCAAAATTGGAGGGAGAGGAAGGTGCTTTATGGTTTATGTGAAAATGGTGAATTGAACCGATGACGTCAAAAGTGCAGCGAAAGTTTAGGTATTTTAGGTATTTTATTTATTTGCCACAAGATTACAATAATTACAAAAAGATGCCAAAAAAAAAAAAAATGTAGGAAGAGATGGCGAGGAGGCCTAAAAGAAACTATAGAGCTTATGTTAATTAGGCCTCCTCAATTACAATTTTTCGAAGATCGCATAAAAATTACGGCGACGGATACAATATAATATCACGTGAAATTTTAAACTAATCAATATTACGGAAGTTTACAAATGTTGAATATTAAAAGGCTTTTTCCCAAGATTTTTGTTGAAGTATACTAATAATTATTACAAATAAATGCCTTAAGTGCTCTTTTAAAGGAGAAAGGTGAGGAAGCGTTGATGATGTTGGTGTTTAAGGTGTTGTAAAATTTAGGTCCTTGATAAAAAACGGAAAATTGTTTGGTTCGAGTACGACAGAAAGGCAGACGAAATTTACACGAGTTTCTTGTATTATACGAATGAATTTGACTTTGTAAGTTAAATTTACAATGAAATTTTGGAAAGAATTTTTTTGAATTTTTGAAAAGTTGGAGATTATTGAACCGTTAACCGCGAAAACCTTGGGACATTTCCCTGGAATGATTTGCCCGTGGGCAGGGAATTTGACGGCAAAGTTTTGAAAAATGTCAAATCCCCACCCCATGCCGTGCCTCCTCCCCATCCCCTGCCCACTTAACATCATGATACTTTTTGGGTGCATTAACAACGACCAAGGTACGTATGCAGGGGCACCCGATCACTGTTTTCTGTAAAATATCTGCACGGAGAAGCAAATATTGCCTAGAATTTTCTATTGCTTGAATACGGCTAAAAAATTCTAGATGACCGTTCCCTTCATGTACAGTTTTCGAAGCTTATCTAATAAATTCCCTAAGATTTTGTGAAGTTTAAATTTTCACATTTCACACCCAAGGCCAGGCTATTTTAATTTTCGTAGGAAAAAAGAAACCTAAAATTTTTAGATTCAAAAAATGTGATGGAGAGATGAATAAAAAAACTTTTCACTTTCATAATGCGCTAAATTCCATCTAAAATTTTCGGGAAAATGATACTGAAGCCGTTGCAATTTCGAAAAGACTTTAAAAGTTTCCCTAGGATGACCGCCGGAACAGATACAAATTTTATATATAGCACCGCTTAGAATGCATGTGTAAAGGTCTAAAAGTACTCTGGATAGTCTAAAAATGTGTTTTCAAAGCACTTGAGAGGAAACCGTCGTTGGGTGCCCCTGAGCATGTTTTAGCTTGTTAACTTTTAACACTTGGAATTATTTTGAATGAACAACTCCCTCCTCGATCTGCAGAATTCTTCATATCCTATGCAGCCTCATTCAATAATTGCTAAATAGTTGACATAGTTTACTGGTCATTTTTTGAACTTTCAATAAAGTGTTGGACAAGGTAAATTAACGGGCATGAAGAGGAATAACAGCAGTTTGTCTTTGTCGACGTTTAAATAATATCAGGAGAGCTCTTCTGAACTCTGGCATTTTGATTGTGTAAATAATGGGATTAACAAGCGAGTTTGTGTGGTATAGAAGAGAAAAAAATAATCTCAAGCGTAAATATGTCAGGAAAGAAAACCTATCTAGAACAGAAAAAGGAACACAAGTATATACAACATATGGTAACCACAGCAGCAAAGATACAATAGTCATTATGAATAATGTCACAGTCAGTTTTCTTTGTCTATTGGCTGCACCATGGGACGGAGGACGGGTTCCACACCAAAATTTTAAAGCAATGGAGGTGTACGAAACACAGATAACAACAAGGCAAAGGAAACAATATGACCGCCATAAGTACAAAGGAAATAACAATTGCCACTGTTGATTCAAGTTCCAATAGAAACGTGTTAACGGAAAGGGAATTAACATCATTGCAGTTAAAATCCATACGCCCGCAATTGTTACCCCGTAGGCCCATTTTTTCATGTTGCGATGTCTGAATGGACGAAAGGTCGCATGCATCCTATCTAAAGAAATTACTGCAATGCCTGCTACAGAGGTGAAAGGAAGCCACACCTCGGTCACGGTAAGTACAAACAAAATAGATGGCCAATCACGCTCAACAATAAAGATGAAAAATAAATTTCCAACTTCGCAACCGTAGAGGAGGAAAAGTAATGCTATAGCGAAGGTGGCAGTTCCTCCAACAAACATATCAGCCACGGTCAAGTTTATAACCAGGTACATGGAGCGAGTGCGAAGAGTACTGTTCTTTATAAAAAGAACAATTGACAGGAGGTTCACTGCGACCACAGCAACATTTATAATAAGGAATACAGAATACCATATGCTGCACTCGGCTGAAGAGAGCATCCTGGGGATCAATGCTTGCTTTTTAATTCTCTTTTGTCCTCCCTTCAGAAAAAAAAAAAAAACGAATAAAGTTTGGTTATTTGAAAAAGGAAAGTTAGGAGGTGAACTAAGAGGGTTGACGTTGACTCCTCATTAAATATCAAGAATGGAGATTGTACATTGAGAACAATTCTTCGATAGAGTGCTCACCTTAACCTTAATTTCTTGATACTTCTGTTAACGCTGAAATAAAACCCTTGCTTTCACCTGTGGAAAGAAAAAAAAATCAAAAACTGCGGTTGAGGGGAGATAAAGATGAATAGATCTGAAAACTGAGGGCAAAAAAATATATGTGAAGTTTAGCTGTTATTGTTGACGCTCATTGAACTACGACTAATAAGTAACTGATCACCTGGTAGAAGGTTTATTATCATTGGGAAGGGGGGAGTATTCAAGAAAGGTTTATACGCGTAGGCGTACTTTGCATACATTTTAACTGCTGTAATCCAATGTCATTTAAATTTGAATTAATCACAAAACTAAAACGTTTTCTCTACTTTGACAGCCATAAAATGCATCTATTAGGCCTTCGGGCCTTTTTACAGACGCAAATGATAGAATTTCTTACTTTTTCAAATACTTCAGCTAGTAAATCCTCACTCTTTTATCCGGGTCTTTTATATACATAAAGCCTAAATAAGGTTTTCTTTTTGGGCGGAGCCTCCCCGTATGGCCCATTGTAGGGTGTACCCCCGGGTAAGTTTTAAGAACATTGATGTCCGCCATCAAACTCGAATAAGCCATCAAATATTCACAAAGAGACTAGGAAAATGTTGCATCGCAAACTCATTGTGCCAGTGAAAGTCAACCAACTTCCTAGTTATCGTCGCTCGAAAAATATTTTTGAATGAATAATCCAATCAAGGAATAAACTTCATCTTAGCTTCTTTTGTATACGAACTTCGATAAAGAACGTCGCTGCTACAACCCTCCCTTCTGTCCATTACCAGGATTTGAAATTACTAACCGAACAATATGCCTGTTTTTCAGACCTACCAAAAGTGTCAACAAGATACGAATTTTCTTTTTAATTTTGACAAAACTTTGGGAAATATTGTCCCTGAATTGAATTTCCTTTTAATAACTCGAGTGGAACGAATAACAAAATCGTTTATTACAGTGTCTCAGCCTGCGCGGGGATATCGTGATATCGATCAGTATTACTAGCGCCCTAACTTTTTCACTCGACTAACATACTAACAGCTGCTTTCTGTTCGCTTCCTGTGACCGTTTATAGGCTTTTAACCACAATCATTTTTTTATATATTTCTCGTTGAAGGATTATGACCTTTTTATTGTTCTGGGGACCTTTGAAGCAAACAAAACATATATTTATCAAACCATGTGGTCAAAATCCTTTGGGCTGTTACATGGTATTCCTTACTTAATATCCTTTGCTATTTGTGTAACTGAATCATAACTGAACTTTTAAGGGCTCGACTTTCTAGGTTATATTTCAGAACCTGAAAGGATGACTACGTTTTAAAAATTTTGGTTACAAAAAGAACATACAAAACTGTAGCTTCTTAAAATTTTCTTTCTAAAAAGTATGGCAAATCTAAGCTTCTCTTTAAAAGAATGACAAAATTCAGCGAGATTTAACTGTGCGGCGGTAACTACTACCAACTTCACGATACGAGGAGGACTAAGCTGTTCAATGCGAAAAATGGTTCTATAGGTTTATCTACATAGCCCTTACCTTTCCAAAAAATACTGAGCTGCGGGTTAGCTGTCTTGAAGGAAGAGAGCTGAGAATTTTTGCTCAAGTTAGCAAAGGATTCAAGAGCTTCTTTGTTCAACGTAGGGATAGACACATTGCTTCACACCGTCCTGAAACGATCGCCGTTCTTAATCATAAGGATAAAAATTAACTGAAAACGGTTCAAATAAAGTTTCGCACACTCTCAGTGAATGGTTCCCTTTCCTTAATTTCCCACCCTTCTAATAGCAAGTATGAACGTGACGCATTATTTACCAGTTCTGACAGGTGAAACATGGTAAAATTAGCCTTTTTAATATATTTTTTTGGGTAAATTTTAACCACCACCAAGAGTCATAATCGTTATGGCTCTTGCCACCATTTAGCCGCCACCGAGAGCCCATTATGGCTCTTGCCACCACCAATTAAGCGGCTGCACTATATTAATTAGCCAGCGATCAAAGACCCAAAATAATTGTAGAATTATCTTCACAAGACACTTCGGACGATTTTTCGACCGGTTGAAATTCACCCCTTTAGGTTGTCTGTTCACACGGAACCACCTTAACCGACAAAGAAAATTAGACGCCTAGCAGTTCAAAGTCCTGTATGAACAGAGTGAAAATATTGAACGGTCCTTTGTGAATGAAGTCAAATGAAGTCCGATCAATTTTTTTAGCCGGTGAAAAATTCGCCCGTGTGACTGCCCCCGCAGGAATCACTCTTCTGTTTTGGAGAACAGTTGGGAGAATGGGGGGAAAAAAGAGGAATAGCAGTCCCCCACTTTCTTTTGTCCTTTTCTCGTTCTCAGACTCCTGACGGTTAGTGTAACTAAGTTAAACGCCTATCAATAGTAGCCTGTTCCAAGCGTTCAGATAGTGGAGAGCGGTGCGGAGTTAAGAAAGCGATGAAAAGTAGAGGGGGACTGGGGAGAGAGGTGCCTCCTCCCTCGCTTTTATTTTTTCGCGCTCCTTTTTACTTCGCACCGCTCCCCACTATCTGAACGCCTGGAACAGGCTAATCAATAGAGTAATTTAACCTCGTTTAGTAATGTTTGCGAAGCAGCGCCGAGATCTTTGTTCTGGACCCCCAACGGACTTAACAATGTACCGGAAGCAGGTTCGAATTTTTTCTTTCATACTGATTGTCAAATGGACTATGTTTTTTTAACAGGCCAATCATAGCGCGTACTCAAATCCTGGTACACAGGTGGAGGTCTAAAACAAGGTCACAACCAGAGTTTAATTTTGTCTGTGACGCAGGCCCGGGGGTGGGGGGAACTACATTACATAAGCCATATAGGTATGTACCGCCCCGGAGATTATGTTTTTTTGCGCCGTTTCCGAAGCTCACCGCAACAATTTGAGGAGAATGTTTGTTTGTTTCCATACTATAGTCATTTGAATCAGTACTATAGCCTGTCTCTTGTGTGGGCGGAGTTGTAACATGTGAAACCTCTAAAGGTTTTTCTTTCAGAATAAAGGGAATTTACTGCTGAAGATTTTGCTAATTTCGGACGATCCTCTATTCAGCTGCTAACCTCCATCAAGCGGCTACTTAGCGTTGCCCTAAGGGTATAACCGCTTAATGAAGGTTCATTGTCAAACTGTGCTTGATATTGGCTTACTGTGAACTGAAGAGTATAGCCCTAATGGAGCTTCACTGTCAAACTGTAATTGCATATTAGCTTACTGTGAGTTTTTAACCCGGAGTTTTGCTCGTTTTATAACGGAATACAGTACTAAGCTTAACGCTAATGCTTGTTCCCTTTTTAAGCGACACCACGACTAATTCATGCATCCAGACTACAATTGTTATAATATGAACGTGTATAATGAGTATGGTCTAATACAACTCGCAAACTTCATTTAAATAGTAACAAAACCCAAATATCATTTAAAATAATTGCAGCTTCCTACTGGCTATGTTTCGTTCTAGCAAAAACAAATACAAATTATTAACAACAAACTGCTTTTTAACAAGAGGTCTTGTTTTTAATTAACAAATAAGGCGTCCCTTAGTCTGCTACCCAGCCGTTTTTAGTGTCATCACGCAACTCTCCACCCCACCAACACCAAAAAAAGGGCTGTGTAGCAGACTAGGCGTCCCTTGACTGTGCTCTGTTCTGTTGTAACTGAAGCACGCAGAAAGCGGCTAGAGTACGAAAGAAGTGTAGGGGTAAACACGAGACGTAGTCCAAAAGAGCTCAGTCAATTTTTAGATCGATCTTAAAAGCAAAGAACAATTCAATTGGTTTGTTCGAAGCTACATTCGAACATCGATCAATACAAAATTGCAAGGCATCGTTATATATTTGTTTCATGATAAAGAATCCCTTAAATTCTCCACGCATTGCTTTCTAATTTTCAAAACAAACTATTGGCACAGCTCTCATAAAGCACTCTTTTTCAACCAATGAGAGAGCGCGTTATAGCTTGACTAAGTTCTAATTGTTATTAATAAAACAAAGTTACAGCAACTGTGGAAGCACTTGTGGTTTCAGTGAAACGGAACATTGGCAAGGTTACTGTGGCTTTCAATAACACGCTAAGATCAAAAGCCAACTACTGTTTGCGTCTTCTGCTGTCGTCAATCAGCTCAGTTAGCAAGAGAGATCAAGAAAAGTTTACTTCCATGAATTAAAATCGAAAAGGCCATGGTTGGTGATGAGTGATTAGTGGTTTCAATCCATTTTGTGAGTTTCTATGCTTCAAGGTTTTGCTGCTTGTGATCGTAATTATGATTGACGGCACTAGCGAAATGCGTAATTCAGATAAGTTGGCTTTTAAACTTCATAGTTCGCGTCTTATGAATGGTTTTAAACTGGGCTAATGGGACCAAGCCTACCGTACGACAGACCCATCAAGTCATTCAAACTTTTCGATGCATTAGTCTTGTGTACTGTGGGTAATGTCGACCGAGATATCGGTCGATATAGCGGTCGATATAGCGGTCGACAGCCGGTCGATATAGCGGTCGATAGTCGGTCGACAGTCGGTCGACAGTCGGTCGATACTCGGTCGACACTCGGTCGACACTCGGTCGATACTCGGTCGACAGTCTTTCGATATAGCGGTCGATAGTCGGTCGATAGTCGGTCGATAGTGGGTAGACACTCGGTCGAGACACGGTCGATAGTCGTTCCAGATGTGTCTCGGCCGATATAGCTTTTCGTTCACCGACACTTCGCCGACTTTTCGCCGACATTTCGCCGACACTTCGCCGATACTTCGCCGATAGTTGGTCGATAGTTGGTCGATACTTGACCGATGTATCGGTCAGTAATTGGTCGACACTCGGTCGATGGTCAGTCGACACTTAGCATTTCCTACATTTTTTGGCTTGGAAAACAAGAAATTAGAGAGCATTTTCTAGCTTAGACCTAGCTGTTTTTTAAAATTGTGTTTCTGCTTTTTTAATTTCAAACTTCAAAGAATTTAGCCAAAATTCCGGAATAATAGCTATTAGTCATTTATCTAGCCTTTTCTTCTAATTCATGTGAAGGGGATTTAGCCGCCTATCTGTATCGATGCCCACCACCTTTTCGCAGACGTTTCCACTACTCGTTTTTTTTTTAGGGGTGGGTGTGTCTCGGTACGCGTAGCCGGCTAGAATTGAATCATGAAGAAGTCCGCTAAGTGAGAATGATAGGCCTTCAGCTTCTTGTTATGTGATTTATTCCCACCGTGTAAGGCCTATATCTGGCTGATTTTTCCTATGCCGAGAATTTTTCAACCGACTCAAAACTACATTGATGAAAAAATGTATTTACAGTTAATTTTTTTAAACTTGTTTTTCCTTAACAAGTTAAAATAATATTAATGTTAACGCGGCGCATACTGTTTTCCTTTTAATGGATGGCCAAAAGTGACTTACCATTCAATAATAATTTCTTTATACGCATGGTCGTCTTTATTTTGAACACAATATAAATATAAAGCGAAAGGACATAGCAAAAGGACAGGATAATGTAATGAGAACGTATGAGTATTTTCCTTGCTGTAAATTGAAATCATTCCCACAATAAATGATTGTGTTCAGTCTGCTGGATATTTTTGTCACCTTCCTCGGCGCATTATCAGCGCGTTTTATCAATAAGTGATCGTTAACAAAGGACTGTTCCCGTCTTCAATGCAGAAATATATAAGTTTATTTTGTGGTCTCTGCACAAACGAGAACTTGGCGTGATAAAGCAGGTCAAAGCCCGATAATAAAAGATGTGTATTCCTCGCTCTTAAAGCATGTCATGAACTGCCTTTTCCTGTTCATTATTCGTCCACTTCAGGACTGCGGGAGCAGTCATTTCACTCGTCCTTAGTAAGTATTCTTCGACTGCGGGACCACAGGAGCAGCAGATTCAACTTAGGCTGAGACAGGTTCTGTTTAACAGCTAAAACTCAGACGGGTCCTTAGTTCCCAGTGCTCTTCGGTTGGCTTCATAGAGTAATCGCGCCTCGCACTGCCACATGTTCCCCTATCGCATCATAACAGTAATTAATGACGTCTTTGCTTAGAAAAAAAGCCATTGGACTCACCTGATAAATTAACACACGACTTATATTCGAACGACAGTTGACCGACATACCACCGACAGTTCACCGATATACCACCGACAGTTGACCGATATATCACCGATATATGACCGATAGTAAGTCGAGGTGCGTCGTCGAAATATCGACCGATACTCGGCCGATAGTCTATCTCACTATCGACCGACTATCGATCGACTATCGAACGACCATCGACCGACTATCGACCGGCCATCGACCGACCATCGACCGACTATCGACCGACTGTCGACCGACTATCGACCGACTGTCGACCGCTATATCGACCGCCATGTCGACCGATATCACAGTCGACATTACCCACAGTAAACGAGATCCAAGATAACTACTTTTGCCTCAATTAAGGAGTTTCAAACGTCACAGCACTTAAGCATTAATTATCCATGGGATGAGGAAATTTAATTTGAAACATCCTGTTTACTTTTTGTTCCGTAACAAAAATGGTGGTCGCTTCTTGTTCAGCTTTGTGTGCATCATTGTGCACTTGTAAGTTTGGATTATCCAACTTAGTGTAAACTAAGGCAAAAAATACTGGTCAGCACTGTAGGAGAACACGTGACCTATAGATGAAACTCCATATGCGATCACCTCTCGTAAGCGACCACATATCCAAAATACCGATTTTTTTCCACTCAAAGCCTTATACCGTAAATCCTCTATTAAACCCCCTGGGGGGCTTATTTTTTCCAAGCACTTTTGAGGGGGGTGGCGGGGGGAGCTTAATAGAGAGGGGGGCTTAAAAGAGAGGGGGGGGGGGTTATTAAATTTAGCGAAATGCATCACCTGTAGCAAAAATTTACCGCCTGTGTACCAGCAGCTTTCAAGATCAAGAACTAGTTGGACATTTGCTTATAGAATTATCATTTCTGCTGTGTAAATTTTTATCTCGTGAAGGTTGCAGCTTAGAATTTCACCGACAGGAGCATGGTTTGTTGAGGACGGACTCGTGGTTCCCGGGCGGTATACTGCTTTGTCTAACGATAAGAAAATAGTGACAATTCTCCACTGAGAATTAGAGCGCAAAGTTGAGAAAGTTAAGCATATGAAGTTGAATGTCACGCGGCCGAACCAAAAACAATATGAACTTCCAGCCTGGATAAACCATAACTGATCAGTCCACGTCAATCGTTATTTTTTTGTGTGAAGAATAAGGATCGGGGGAGGGGGGGGGGGGGGGCTTTATAGAGAGGGGGGCTTATTAACTTTCCTCCTCTGAAAAGGGGGGGGGGGGGGCTAATTAGAGAGGGGGGGCTTAATAGAGGATTTACGGTAGTTCAGTTTGTTTGAAATTGGCGTTCCTTTGTGGTTCCTTGCTCATTTCTACGAACTGTTCTATGTCTTATATTTGGTAGCCTGTGGTTAAAGTTATGCACAATTTGAACTGAGACTTTTTAACATGCTTAAAACTGTTGAAGGTGAACGCTGAAGGTGATCTAGTTGACTTTCCTCGAGTCTAGCTCAAAGATTGAAGAGAAGCTAGTTCCGGAAATAATATATGGATACTGGTGCGTGTATTCTCTTCAATTTGCAATTTAATCTACTGATCAAGCAAGAGAGGGTCCTAAGTCAAGAGGCTGTTAAAATTAAGGCAAACGAAAAATGACTGTATTTAACTTAGAGGATTTGCATTTTCCCCGGTAATAATAGAGTCGCGCTTCTATCATCAGTATCATTCCTAGATAAATCGATTAAAAGAAAAGGTTTAGATTAAAGTATATTCTTTGAAAGCAGTTCTCTTAATCCCATCCCGGCGCTTTTTCCCTTCATTCAGAGTAAGCAAACAATATGTAGATAAGGCCAAAGCGAAGCTCTCGAAGATTCTTTTAAGAAATGTCTTTTTGAAACAATTCAGCATTCGCTATATTACAAAGCAAGAAGAAAACTCGAAAACTGGACCTAAGCCTCAGTGCAGTCAATTGACTAGTCAGCTGAGAACTTTAATTGCAATTATGGTTTTTGGGCTTCGTTCCGAAGAACTGTTGGCATAATTTGAGGAGGAGACTGTTCTTTCAGCGATCCGCAGTGATACTGATCGATTGTTGTGTTGTCTAATCGTAGGGCATCTACGATTCAGGAATCTCAATTCCACTGTCCCTGTTATTAATGTCTAATGTTGTTAAGGTGAAGTGTTATTTGACCATAGCCTATGTAACTCTACGAGACACGAGAGTACCAAAGAGGGTCTCGGTCAGTAAACGTATCCTCTTCCCAAACCGGATTGTGCCCAGTATTATTGCATTCGTGTTCAGAAACGGGTTGAGAGTTAAGTTCGGGATGCCGACAAATTTCCCATACTACAGTGTAAGTGTCTTATTGCCATTTCATCATAGTCTCGTCCCCTTTCCCAGTGACCTAAGCTGTTAAAAAGCCATGATCACAGATAACAACACTGGTAAAATCATGTTCAAATATTAAGTTTATTGAATACTCTAAATTGGTTTACTTTACTGACACAGACATGTTAGAAAGTCTAGCAACAGTTAACAAACCCTATAAAGTAGATGTTAAGGTGTACAAAACAACATGATCTTGGCTTCATTTTACATACTCTGTTATCATTTTATCAATGGCCACATACGTATTAGACGGCAAAACAGCTCGTATTTTTGCCGAGGTCAAGAGCGCGCGCGCTCGAGCGGTTAAACGAAAAGTCTGGAGCGAGAGGGTGAAAACGGGGAGTGAGACTGGGCCTAAGGGCGTGTGAGGTTTGCGCGCTTTTCGCGAAAATCTCACGCCGCTCCTTCGCGTCTTTGCAAAACCGATTATGACAAAACAAACCCGACTGCTTTCCAGTCTACATACGCAGTAGTGCTTCAGAAAGTAAAAAGACGAAATTTACACAGAAACTGTGTATAACAACTAATTCTGAATATAAATGTGCAAGATTAATAGGCCATTTCCGAGTTGCTCCAAGCCTCTGTTTCAGAGCGAGATGATTTGGATGAAAATGATTTGTTATTCTCATGCACGCTAAACTCATTATCACAAAAAGAAGTTTAATTTAAGCCTCCCTAGCTTGAAAAGTGAGAGCTTTTGGAACTTGGAAATTGCCCGTTTATCAAGCATACTTTATGCTGATTAAAAATGTCAAGAGAAGATTTTAGCTGAATAATGGATTTAACTCATTATCTCCTTCAGGGGTTTTTTTTAAAGTAAATTGACCATGAAACCTTTAAAAAATTGTCTCTGCTGTTATTTACAGTTCCGTATAAAGCTATACCTCATTGGAAAGGGCAAAAGTTAGACTTTCAGAAACCAAATATTTCGGTGTCAGGAAACCCATAATATTCCGCAAAATAAAGAAATAAATAAATAAACGAGGCATATTTCTGCGTAATTATTTTAAAAATTTTTTAAGAGTCTAATTTTGCCAAGAAAATTTTCTACTTTGTGTAATACATTAGCAATAATTTTTTTCTCCAATATCTAAGCATAACAGCTCGAATATCGGTCGAAAATATAGAGCGACTAACAATTTGCTGCAATAAATTTATTTTGTGACGCTGTCAGATTATGCAAACAAGGTAAGGGCCTGCAATTTCTCCGGCATATTTATTTTATCAATAAAAGCCGATACCAGAAATTTCAGTAAAAAATATCGGCAAATTTTTTTACTAGAGACGCGATTTTATTTGAACAGTAGGGTCCTTTTAAGCGCTAATTTATCAAGAAATATTTACATCAATGAAATCGGAATACTTCACATTATTACCGAATGACTTCTGTTGTTCTTTGCAAAGTTTCTCAGCCATCGCCTTAAAAACGAAAAAGTTATGACGGAAAATTTGTCACAGCTAGATGCGCCTGTATTAATGACAGAGCCACCTTAACTTCCTGTGGGCCAAATTTGGAGCAGGGAATCGGAAGTAACGCAACTTTTTGCGAATTTTTTTATCTTATCGAACATTTCTGTTCCTGAAAGCAGTCAAAAGTAAGCCGACACGAAAACCTCTCCGGTAAAGTATGAACACCTATGCGATAAGTGACTCTCGACTTTAGAGATCGGCGCGGCGCAGTTTTGCTCCGTCACTGAAATCGCGTCGAAATCACCTTTCATGTGTATCAACCGAATCCCTATCCGGTATGATTTTCGTGGCGGCAAAAAAGCTATCCAGTATAGTGTGACCATAGTTAGCCTAATATGTACAACCTCTCCATCATTGCTGGAACTTCATTTGCACATACTGCAGCAATTATGTAGCTCAAAGAGGCAAAACTTGTGGCCACCTACAATAACCACAAAAAAAAGGAGAAAATGTCTTAAGTAACTAAAGTTAATAATTAAATTTAACAAAACTTATTTACTCCCTTCTCCCTTATTTGAAGGGTCAATTCTCCCACAAGCTCCCTCTTGTTTTGACTTGTTAATTATCATTATGAACTTACAATAAAGTGTTATCAAGAGAGAATAAAAGGACAAAGAGCGCCCAGTCACGCCCTTGATTGGTACCAAGTCCCATTATGGCTCCTGTTGGGACATGTGACTTTCACCGAAGTTATTTTTAGTCCAATTAAACGCTTGAAATTAATCAGAATTTGGTGTCGGGAGAGGTCCGCAAACTTTTATTCAGTGTTTTCAAGAGGCAATTCAACAGTCGCACTAAAAATCTTCTGCATTGTTTGCTTTGAGGCAGTCGCGCAGGGGGCCATGTTGTTGGTGTTTAATATAAACAATCGAAAAAATGAGCGGACGTCCCAGGAATTCCCTTTTGGTGCTAACGGGCATGAAGAGGAATAGCAACATTTTGTCTTTGTCGACTTTTAAAGAATTTCAGGAGAGCTTTTCTGAACTCTGGCATCCTGATTGTGTAAATAATGGGATTAACAAGCGAGTTTGTGTGGCGTAGAAGGGTAAAAGATAATCTCAAGCGTAAATATGTCAGGGAAGAAAACTTAGTATCTAGAACAGAAAAAGGAACAAAATTATGTACAACATATGGTAACCACAGCAGCAAAGATACAATGGTCATTATGAATAATGTCACAGTCAGTTTTCTTTGTCTATTGGCTGCACCATGGGAAGGAGGACGGGTTCCACAACAAAATTTTAAAGCAATGGAGGTGTAAGAAATAAAAATAACAAAAAGGCAAAGGCAACGATATGACAGCCATAAGAACGAGTGCAATTTTCCATGCAGACGTGTTAACGGAAAGGGAATTAACATTGCAGTTAAAATCCAGACGCCACCAATTGCTACCCCGTAGGCCCATTTTTTGATGTTGCGATGCCTGAATGGACGAAACGTCGCATGCATCCGATCTAACGAAATTACTGCAATGCCTGCTACAGATGTGAGAGTAAGCCAGATGTCGATCATGAGAAGCACAAGAAAAGGTTGCCATTCCTGCAGAGTAAGAAACTGTTTAGAGCGGAATCTGAATTTATTTCCAACTTCGCAACCGTAGAGGAGGAAATGAAATACTACAGCGAAAGTGGCTGCTCCTCCAACAAACATATCAGCCACGGTCAAGTTTATTACCAAGTACATGGCACGAGTGCGAAGATTACTGTTCTTTATAAAAAGAATAATTGATAGGAGGTTCACTGCGACCAGAGCAACATTTATAGTAAGGGATACAGCATACCAAGTGCTGCACTCGGCTGAAGAGATCCTCCTGGAGAACATTGTTTTGTTTTAATTCTCTTTTCTCCTCCCTTCAAAAAGAAATCGAATAAAGTTTGGTTAGTTGAAAAAGGAAAGTTAGAAGGTGAGCTAAAGAGGGTTGACGTCGACTTCTTAAGTGTCAAGAATGGAGATTGTAAATTAACAACAATTCTTCGATAGAGAGCTCACCTTAACTTTAATTTCTTGATACTTTTGTTAACGCTGAAATGAACCCCTTCCTTTCACCTGTGGAAAGAAAAAATCAAAAGCAGCGGTTGAGGGGAGAGTACGTTGAGTTGCTTGACCGAAAACTGAGGGCAAAAAATATATGTGAATTTTATAGCCGTTATTGTTGGCGCTCATTGAACTGCGAGTCACTAGGAAGTAATTGATCGCCTGGTAGAAAGTTTTCTTGTCTTTGGGGAGGGGAATACTCAAGACCGGTTTATAGGGACGTAAGTCCAAGGCTATTTCCCTTTTGTACACCATTTGATTATGACAGAAAAAGTACCCCTACTGACATCCATAGTTTGGAACTTTTCATACATTTTTAACTACTGTTCTGATCCAATATCCTTTAAGCTATCAATAAATCACAAAACTAGAACGGTTGTTTTTTGTTTTTGTTTTTGTTTGTTTGTTTGTTTGTTTGTTTTTTTTCTCTTTACTTTTTCACAGCCATAAAATAAATTTGTTAGCCATTCAGGCTAGATTTCCCTACTTTTTCACATACTTTAGCTACTAAATCCCCACTCTTTTATATACATGAAGCCCAAATAAGACATTCCTTTTGGGCGGAGCTTCCGCGTATAAGCTATTGTAGGGAGTACCCTCCCCCTGGGCACGTTTCAAGAAAATTTCCTACGTTAAACTTGAATAAATCATTAAATACACACAAACAGACTGTATCGTATCGCACAATAATTGTGCCAATAAAAGTCAATCAACTTCCAAGTTAGCGTAGCTCGAAAATATCTTTGAATGAATAAGCCAATAATGGAAGAAACTTCCTCTAAGCTTCTTTGGTATACGAAGTCCGATAAAGAATTCGCTACTACAACCCGTCTGCCCATTGCAACGATTAATAAAGTTATTAACTGAACGGTAGGCCTGTTTTTCCGACCTCCCATAGTGTAAACAAGAAAATTTGTCGCTGAGATAAACTTGTTGTCAATATGAACTTCCTTTTTAATGACTCCAGTACGTAGAACGAACAAAATCTTTCATTACAGCCTCTCAGCCTGTGCCGAGAACTAGGTAAGGGTTGTGCGCACTTTCCTGTTCATAGCGGGTATCGCCATTATTTACGCCCTAACTGTCTCAGGCGAGTGCTACCTGTGCTACCCATTCTTGCTAACAGCTGCTTTCCGTTCGCTTCCTGTAACGGTTTATAGGTTTTTAACCACAATTATTTTGATGATGATGATGATGATGATGATGATGATGATACCTTTATTAAACTGTCAAAATTGTAATAGCGGTGTATAACCACTAAGTGGAGACACTAAAATAAGTTAAAAAAAGAATAAATCAATTAATTAATTAATGAAAAAATGAAAAAAAAAAAAAGAATATAAGAAATAAGAAATTAAGAAAAACTATATACAGTGTAAGCAAATAAGAAATTCGAGAGAACTATATACAATATGTACAAATGTATCCATGATCTTATAAAAAATAAGAAATAAAAAATTAAGAAATGCAAAGAGAACAGTTAGAGCAGTTATTGTCATCTAATAGTATGCTAAGATCCACTTTTCTGATGTTATACTTGAAGGAGGACAACGTGGAAGCTTTCTTCACGTTACTAGGAACAGAGCTCCATACCTTTGGGCCCATATACCTGATTGAGGGCTTTCCAAAGGAGACTGCGTTGAATCTGGGCATAGTGAAGTCATGATTGCACAGTTTATACTTAATTGCAGGCTGTTCAAAGAGAGTGCTAATGTATGTTGAGCACATGTTGTTTTTAACTTTATACATGAGAATAGCTATGTCCTGTAGTCGCCGGTTGTGTAGAGTAGATGGCCCAGCCATGGATAGCAATTGACCATAGGACGAATGTTTATCACAATATATAGCCCTAAGTGCTCTTTCCTGGATACGCTCTAGTCGTCTAGAATCGCTAACACGGCAAAAATGCCATATAAGATGACAGTAGGTTAAATACGGGAGAGCAGCTGCCGTATATAACTGTAACTTAGTTTGTGTGGGTATAAGGTTCCTAAGCCTCATGAGAACGCCTACCCGCTGCGGCGCTCTTCTTAGAGATACTACTTATACGTTGGTCAAAACGAAGAGTGTTATCAATACAGACACCTAATAGCTTGAGACATTTAGTGGATCTGACTTCATGATTGTCAGTCATAATACTGTTCGTAGACTCCCTTCCGCAACCAAGTGCCGTTGTCTGGTACTTGTCCAAATTTCCCTTTAGTAAATTAGCTCGTATCATGAAGATGCTGACTCAGCGCAAACAGCAAAATCATCATGCACATCAGAGAGGGTGCTGCCAACGGCATAAAACTGGTGGTCATCCGCATACATATTCATGTTCGCATCAACGGTATAAGTCAAATCATTTTGGAAGATGTTCCAGATGAGAGGTCCAAATGCAGAACCCTGTGGGCATCCCCTGGTCACCCTATGCCACTCACTCACTACAGATCCTAGCTTGACCCTGTTATAACGACTCTGTTTTTTTATGCCAGTTTTAATGGTAGGGGTTTTGGAGCAAACAAATCATATATTCTTCAAAACATGTGGTCAACATCCTTTGTTGTTTTGTCCCATTGCAAATGTTTGGGTTGTTACTTGGTATCTTCTTACTTATCCTTTGTTGAACTTTTAAACACTCAACGATCTAGTGTTATTCAAAACCTAAAAAGATTAAGATGTTTTTGAAATTTCTAGTTACAAAAGAACATAGAAAATTAAAACCGGCTGTTTCTTCTTAACTCTTCCTTTTTGCAAGGTATCAATGTGTTAAGCTTTTATCTTTAAAAGAAAGAAAAAAATCGGCGAGGTTTCACTGTGCGGCGGTGAATATTAGCAAGATGACTTCGCGATCATGCGAGGAGAGGAATTGTTTTAAAGGCTTATATATATGAAGTATAACTTCATAATTAAAGTCCCAAAATAATTGTAGAATTATGTTCACAACGCACCGCGCCGGACGATTTTTCGACCGGTTGAAGTTTATGCGTTAAGGTTTTCTGTTCACACGGAACTACCTTAACCGTACAAAGAAATCAGACGTATAGCAGTTCAAAGTCCCGTATGAACAAAGTGTCCGTTCAATTTTTTCAGGCGGTGGAAATTAAAATTCTTCCGGTACTGTGAGATTTCCTCTGCAGGTATCACTCTCCTGTTTTAATGGAGAGAGAAAGGGGAGTAACATGTACAGTTCCCCACTTTCTTTTCTCCTTTTCTCGTTTGCAGACTGACCTCACGGTCAATGTATAAACCATGCAAGCAAACCTCTATAAGGTGGGTTTCCCGCTGACGCGTAAACAGGGCCGAAACTAGAGTTTTTGTAACGGGGGCGCATTATCGCGAGCGCCGAAGGCACGAAACCCCAGAAAAGTTTCAAGTTTGGAGGCTCCGAAACGCTATTTTTAGCACTTGTCATTTGATATATCTCCGAAAAATCGACCTCGAACCCGAAAATGGCAAACAATTGCAAGTCACTATAATCAAAATAACTGAGTCTAAAGAAAACAACTCCATCCACAGACTTGATGTGTCTGGCTCAACAGGTCCAGGGGGGCAGCTGCCCCCCTTGTTCCCCCGCTAGCTACGGCTCTTGTAAAATTCACGCATGGATAATTGAAAGACTGGATGGGAAACTGGCTGACGCGTCGGTTCCAGTATAGTGGAAAAATGTGACGTCACGTTATCGAGAGCCTTTCAACCCCTTACATCCGATGTTTTGCGCGTCTTACTTTTCATCGGATATTTCATATCTCTGCCTTCGACTATACAGATTGCCCATGTTTTGAAACTCTCGGAGAAAACAGTAGATGGTACAAAACCGGTAGAGGCAAAAGACAGAGTAAATGATTATGAAACTTGTGAGAACGAAGAATGACTCCAGCGCCTGATAATTTTATGCACCAAACGGGAAGCCTAACTACATAAAAACTATACGAAAACTTACATGTACACAGCTACAAAAAACCTATAAAAAGACACAACCTAATTTTCTACAAACCACAAGAAAACCGGAAATAATTTTAACTCTTTTTATCACGGTTTTGACAATCAGTTCTTTTCTGCTTTTATCGACAAGCTCAGCGAGTGTCGAATTTTATAAGTTAACAACACTTGAGAAAATGATTTTATTAGCCGGTAGAAGTACCCAGCTCAAATGAAATAGGCGTTTAATTTTCCCTTCAATTTTATTTACGAAAAACCAGTGAGAAGAAGGCGTATTTGAGAAATGTAAAAACTTTTTACATTTCCCCGCTGAGCGGGCAAAAGCTCACAGCAGAGAAAGGAAATTTGCTTCCGGACCACCGCCGAAACGCCGTTTCTAACTTTTTCAAGTCAATGCAAGTTTGATAGTGAAGCAAGTTGTTTTGTTATTTTTAGGTATAAATGTACAATGACACAAGTTAGTTAACGCTGCATCCCAGTAACTGCTGTAAATACATTATCTTTTAAACATGAATTAACCGCTAAACTAGGATGTCTTCAAGGCCATTTCCAAGCCATAAAATATGTCTGTTAGCCTATTTAGTTCCTTTGCCGCCCCTTTTATATACTTCAACTAGTGAAATCCCTACCCTTTGACATAACATAACATAACATAACATAACATACACTTTATTACGACTCCTCTTTACGGGGCTATTCTGTCGTAATACACAATAATAACACATATACAAAGATAAAATTACAACGGGGCAAAAATATTTACATGTGTTACGAGAAGAAATATTTACATGAGTTTAGATACAGCTATATGCCTGAACCCTGAAAATGGTTCCCTTTTCGGGCGGAGCCTCCCCGTATAGGGCGTTTTAGGGACTACCCCCCCTCCCCCCCACCCCCGTCCCGTTGACACAGTTTAAGGTGGCTGAACACAGTTTCGCGGGCGGTCAGCAGTAACTCGCGTGACAGCGCGTGTTTTAAATTAGACAAACAAACATGGCGGCGAAAAAGCAATGGTTCACAGAAGACGATTTCTCCAAATCTACTCATTAAAATTTTGTGATATTTGGCAGAATTTTTACTTTTATTGTATTTTAAATAATGAGAACCTTAAAATGAAAGTTAAAGAGACGAATTTTGTGAGACATTTAATATTTACAGTACAATTATATTATTGATTATCTAAAAACCTGTTGTTAAAATTTGATCAAATAAGTTTCAAATGGTGATGATTAATTATGGTAAGCTGTGTGCAAGTTTATAGGAAAATCTAATGAGCGAATTTTATGTAAACTGAGCAAAAGTGAAAATTTAGGGTTGTGAATACAACCTTAAAATTCGTTCATGTTGCCATGGAAACTACGAAAACGTCAAATTTTACCTGTCAATCAACATTTTTCATCAACATATTTTTCACTTGCCAAGTTTCAGCTTGTGAGCTGCAACCTTCCTCCTGCCATGACTTGGCAAATGACATATAACTTACAAACTGCCAAAACTGTGTTCAGCCACCTTAATAGGCGTCTATCTGCCTCAGCAATACGGCTCTCCAAATGAAAGAAATTTCCGCAGTTTGATAATAATCGTACAGGAGGCAAAAAAACAAAATCTTTCATTACAGCCTCTCAGCCTGTGCCGGGAGCTAGGTAAGGGATGTGCGCACTTTCCTGCTCATCGCGGGTATCTCCATTATTTACGCCCTAACTTTCTCAGGCGAGTGACACCTGTGCTACCCATTCTTGCTAACAGCTGCTTTCTGTTAGCTTCCTGTAACCGTTTATAGTTTCTTAACCACAATTATTCTTTTATGTCAGTTTAAGGGTAGGGGTTTTGAGGCAAACAAAACATATATTCTTCACTGACATGTGGTCAACATCGTTTGTTGTCTTGTTCCCTCGCAAATGTTTGGGTTGTTACTTGCTATCTTCTTACTTATCCTTTGTTGAACTTTTAAAGGCTCAACGATCTAGTATTATTCGGAATCTTAAAAGACGAAGATATTTTTGAAATTTTTAGTTACAAAAGAACACAGAAAATCAAATTAAAACTGGCTCTATCTTCTTAACTCTTACTTTTTGTAAGGTATCAATGTATTAAGCTTGAAAAGAAAGGCAAAATTCAGCGAGGTTTAACTGTGCGGCGGTGACCATTAGGAAGATGACTTCGCGATCATGCGAGGAGAGGAATTGTTTTAAAGGTTTATCGTTGTTGTTTTTTTTCTTTTCTCAAAACAACTTCTAACATAGCGCTTACCTTTCCAACAAGTACTGAGCTGGTTGGTTGTCTTGAAGGAAGCAGATAGCCGAAAATTTTTTGCTCAAGTTTGCAACGGATTTATTCCCTGGACTGACGTCAAGGATTTCTTTATTCAACATAAACGTTTTGAATCATAATTAATAAGGATAAACTTTCAGTGAAAACGGTTCAAATCAAGTTTCGTATGTACTCCCGGTAAATGGTTCCCTTTCTTAGGTTCTGACCCTTTTAAGAGCAAGAGTGAACGTCACGCTTGAGTTAATGTTCTAAACAGTTCTGGCAGTTGCAGCTGTAATAGTCTATTAATTACCTCTATATTTTTTTGAGTTAAGTTTAACCTCATGATTAAAGTCCCAAAATAATTGTAGAATTATGTTCACAAGGCACCGCGCCGGACGATTTTTCGACCGGTTGAAGTCTATGCGTAAAGGTTTTCTGTTCACACGGAACTACCTTAACCGTACAGAGAAATCAGACGTCTAGCAGTACAAAGTCCCGTATGAACAAAGTGTCCGGTCAAATTTTTCAGGCGGTGTAAATTAAAATTCGTCCGGTACTGTGTGATCTCCCCTGCAGGTATCACTCTCCTGTTTTAATGGGGAGAGAAAGGGGAGTAGCATGTACAGTTCCCCACTTTCTTTTCTCCTTTTCTCGTTCGCAGACTGACATCACGGTCAATGTAACCAAGCAAACCTCTATAAGGTGGGTTTCCGCTGACGCGTAAACAGGGCCGAAACTAGAGTTTTTGTAACGGGGGCGCATTATCGCGAGCGCCGAAGGCAGGAGCCTCGTAGGGGGGGTCTCGGGGTGTCCTCCCCCAGAAAAGTTTCAAGTTTGGGGGCCCCGAAACGCTATTTTTAGCACTTGTCATGAAATATGTCTCCGAAAAATCGACCTCGAACCTGAAAATGGCAAACAATTGCAAGTCACTATAATCAAAATAACTGAGTCTAAAGAAAACAACTCCATCCATAGACTTGATGTGTCTGGCTCAACAGGTCCACTGGGGCAGCTGCAATGTATTGAAGGCCGCGCGTAAACGTAAAGGTTAAAGTAAATTAAAAAGCGTCGCCTCTTTTTTATTAAGGCACGTAAATTCTACGCGAGTTCGCAACACATTGAAATTACGTGGCGGTGGAAATAAATCTTGGTTGTTCAACTGTTCTTGCATATTAGCTTACTGTGAAGTTTAACCTTGAATTTGTACGCTTTAAAGAAAAACAGTGCTAAGGTTAAAGTTAATACTCCCTCCCTTTTTGAGCGACACAACGATTTATTCATTTGGACTCTGACATCAACAGAGGATAAAGGGGACAGAGAAGGCATCCTCCATACACATCCTATCCCATAGGTAATACGTCTCGAGTTATTTCTGGAATCGGGATAAAGTTACCTCGCGCGCTGCGTGGATGTTTCGTGGAGGTTTTGCATGACAAAACGCCGTACGAAACATGTCGGGCGAAAGGCAATGAAAGCATGAAGAGATCGAGAGCATTCCTAAATATTGACGCGAAATGAGACGGCGCTCACCTGGGAAAAAGGAATCGCTGGACTCTTTGTCAACCCTTAAATCAGTTTACCTCGAAGTTGTCGTAACCGCAGTGCTTTAATAAAATGAGAAATTTCGCCGGTCTATTGAAACCGATCTTTTGTACAATAAAGCAAGTAGGACGCTTATTGTTATTTTTGTTGAATGATAAAAGACTAATAAAAGAATAAATATCAAACCAAAAATTGCTCTCTTAGCTTCTCTTCAAACTGTAATAAATTATAAATGATCCTGAGAGAATATTCAGTGTGTTAAGGATTTCCCTGTTGTACTGTTAGCTCTATACAAGATAGGAAGGGCGATTCTTTTTTAGTTTCCGTTTCGCTGACACAGTTTTAGCAGAAATCTCTCTGTAGTCGTTTTCGTCGACAAAACGAATAGCAATATCGCTCTCCGCGTCTTGCGCCATTTAGTTCGGCGTCAATTCGTGAAGGACGCGCGCGCGCCTCTGAGCGTGGGTCATCCACGCGGAACACATTCGTGCTATGTGATTGGCTGTTGTCTAATCCCCCTTGAGATCTGTGGTGTTAAAAGTAACTCGAGACGAATTACCTATGGAATAGGGTGTATATGGGGGATACCTTCTCTGTCCCCTTTATCCTCTCTTGTCTAACATGTATTATCATAGTAATTTCGGGGGAAAATGACCGAAAGCATTTGGATCATCTTGATGAAGTTTTAGCTAGGTTGGAAAGCACAGGCTCGAGGTTAAAACTAAGCAAATGTCAATTCATGCAGCCAACTGTTGAATACCTGGGTTATCGGATAGATGCGCAAGGTTTGCACGCTATCGAGAAAAAGGTCGAACTCATTCGAAATGCGCCGGCACCCGAGAATCAGCAGCAACTTAGGTGATTTCTGGGTATGATCAATTATTACTCAAAGTTTATCAGCAGTTATTCGACCATCACCCATCCGTTAAACGAATTATTAAAGGACGGAGTCGAATGGAAATGGTGTGAGACTCAGCAAAAAGCGTTCAAGCGACTTAAGGACAAACTGTCCAACGCGCCAGTTTTAACATATTTCAGCGATACATTGCCATTGAAGCTCGACGCTGATGCTTCACAATACGGTATAGGCGCAGTTATTTCGCATGTATTGCCATCCGGAGAAGAGCGACCAATTGCTGACGCTTCGCGCACATTAACCAAAAGTTAGCGCAATTACGCGCAAATCGAGAAGGAAGCTCTTAGCATAGTTTTTGGAGTGAAGAAACTTCACCAATACCTCTATGGGAGGAAGTTTCTGTTGGTCACGGATCACAAACCATTAACTACATTACTGGGACCAAAAAGTGGAATTACAACTCTAGCAGCCGCAAGATTACAAAGATGGGCGCTCCTGCTCGCTGCGTATCAATATGATATCGAATACCGGTCAACAGTCAACGACAAGGTTACCAGGGAACGAGAATTCGCACTCGGAGAATAGGTTCTAGTTCAAAACTTCCGAGGAAAACCACGATGGCTAAATGGCACTGTTGCAGAGCAGACCGGTCCCGTCTCGTATAAAGTGCTAGTCGATGATCAACTCTGGAAACGCCACGTTGATCAAATGCATCAGCAGCTTGGATCGCAGATTGACCATGCAAAACGCAACGCCAATGTTAGCGTGACCCCTCCGAATGTTGGACGTAATCAAGACGTCGTTGACGTCCCAGCGATTACATCTCCGCAATCAGAAACTGCAGAAGTTCCAAAGAAAGAGCCGATTAGCGAGCCCGGAAACGACGCAACAGCACACCTAGCCGCAACCGCGCAACCTCAAGCTCAGCCACGCTATCCAACGCGACAGCGAAAGGCTCCGCAGCGCTTAGTTTTTGATTCACAGTAATTAGAAAGGTTGAAGTATAAATAAATAGTACACCTTTAGAGTAAGTGTGGGGGAATGTAGTGTTCTGAGGGTCCACTATAGGGGTTCTCAAATCCCGCTTTCCTGCCTTTTTTTCTTCTCAATCCCACCATCCCGCCCTATTTTACGCCCGAATCCTGATCCCGTCCCATTTTTTTACGAGATTTTTTGCTTGATTATTGAAATAGACGTTATATAAGACTTACCTTCTAACAATTGTCAGTTTTGATGGTCAAGGTTCTCAACATCACAATAAGCGACCGTAACTTTATTTTCTGTTTTGCTTATTTTTTCGTCTGCGCATTGGTACATGTTTACTTCGATATTTTAAGTCCTGTATTTTTGGAGTTAGGTAGATTGATGTTATCTGTCTCTCTCACGATGATTCGACTGCTTTGCTGCTAGTTTCCATCAGGCGATGAAGCCAATTCTGTCAATTGTTTATGTGGAGTGTAGGACATGGAAAATGTATATAAACATGTACTGGTTGTAAAGACTGAGAAATGCTATTGAATCGAATAGCACGACCAAATGCGGACACCCTTCCAAGCAGAACGTTTGCTTCTCCATCCAAAGTGGCAACCCTTTTGACGCCCGTACCGCGGGGCACAAAGTCCATTGATATTCCAGGTTACCGTTATAATAGATCTATTACAAGTGTAATGAGGTCGTTGGAACTCAGACCTCTTTTGAGTTTTCTTGAGCTCTTAAACTCAGGTCGACTCACCTGACTGTTTCTTTTAAGACTTTTAAGGTCTTCACTTGCCTTGAAACAGGAGCTCTAAATTTTTCTTTGGGAAGAAACCCATTCCCACTGGCACCTTTTTCGTAACACAGAGCCACCCAATTTATGATTTCTACCATATTGTCGTCATTGTCCGCTTGTCATTGTCATCAGTTCTGGTGTGGCCATACCGTGGCCAGACTTACTTAACAAACGCT
>OZ037777.1:15755676-15865676 GCA_964035525.1 Porites cylindrica
AGTAAGTACAGACAATAGAAAAGTTAGCACCTTTTTTGCATTCCAACATGTTCGTTGCCGTTGTTGCTATCGTTCTCATCTGGACCGTTTCTTAAACTACTTGCAAGAAAAAGTATGAAATTACATGTATTGAAAGTATGATAAGTGTATGGGGTTAAATACAGAAAATCTTACTGAGGCAGTTCACAGAAGAGTGAAAAAAAATTACTTACTTGTTTACGTACTCAGTTTTGAGGTTTGAGAATATCACCAGACTCTGCAAAACATGTATTTAGGTTGTGTGACCAATTTTTATTACCGGAATTAAGAGCGGAAGTTCATATGCGCACGGACTTTTTGACTGGAAAATCATGAACCCGTTATATAATGCTGCTTCTAAACATTTCACACTAACGAGTATTTTTAGTTTCAATATCAATTTTTACATTTTATACCCTCAGCTATATTCTACGGCAATATACCACGTAAACCATCTTCAAGAAGATCTAGCCTCTGAATAAATTTGAAAACTGTCAAAGATGAAACACAGCGTTGTTTTTAGTTTTAGTTTGCCTGAACGTTCATCTTCTGACCTCCTTTGGAGAACGGAAACGCACCAAACTTTCATCGTGATCAATGTCCACTCCAAAGGTTCATGGGAGAGAGCCCAGAAGTTAATACACAACAAAATAGTTCTATGCAACGGCAGAACATACTGTTTGGCAAAAGTCTACAAGTAGGAAATTTCATGCGTCACGGAAAATTCGATAAAAAAAGTAGAACTGAAGAATTTTACACAACAACAACGTATCCAACCCCAACATTCTTGAAAATTATGACGAAGTAAGCCCTTCAGAAGGGGAAATTGTATATTTGTTTCGTTTTAATGGAAAAAAGGCCTAGTTTTACGAGGTATCCTGTAAGGAACGGTCCGTGTAAAGTGTATTAGATTGCTATCAAGCTCTCCATTTGGGGAATATAATTATTGAGACGTCACGCGCGAGTGTCACGCGACCCGCTCGCTGACGCGTTAGTTTCAAGGTGCAGTCAAAGACAGTAGGATAGTGTTGGTTAGATGTAATTTTTTTCTAAGAAGAATGATAGCTTTTTAATTTCTGTTAGTCGCCGCGCCCGACGATAAAATAAAGTACTAATTCCAGTTTAATTCCGCTTCAAAAGAGAAAAAGAAACTTGGCGGTTTGCAACTCTAGCCCAATTTTAGTACAGGATTAGTTACTCAACACGTACGGTTCCCACTAAGGACCTTACGAAACCACGAAGACGACGGCAACGGGAACGTCAAAAAACAAAAGATTTAATGAGCAAAACAACAACTCTTCACGTGCATCACGCTCTCTCGGGGGGGTACTTTAGGACTTTTGGGGTGGGGATGTGCCGCTGGGACCACGACCCTTAGCCTATACCAGAACTAGTTCAAGTGAATTTAGACTAAACTCCCCAAGCCCCCCCTATCCTAGAGTAGCCAGCTGTTTTCCAGAAACAACTAAGGTCACTAGCACAGCCCAGCCAAAAAAAATCCGATCTGATTTTTTTTATATTCTTGAGTGGCAATTCCCGGTTTCGGCTAGTCTAGACTAAAATCTTCAGCCAATTGATCAGTTTAAATGGAAAAAGATACCTTCTTCTAGACCCAAACTCTCTGATTTATATACCCTATCCCAGAGTAAACTGCTTGAAAACCATACCCTTCACAGCGGCACATGTCTATAAAGCCCATATATGGCAGTACACCCCCCGCCCCCCACCCGGATCACGCTTTTTTAAACGTTTGTTTGCAGTCACTGCAAGGAAAATTCAAGATCAATAAATCATAATTTTGTTGATCGCTCAGTAGAAAGACAAGTCGCCATAAGATGCTCAAAGGTTACAATATGCCTTCTGTTGAGACTTGGTCCGGTCCCCCCATGTAGGCCGCACCTCCGGGACCGGAAATCTTGCTCGCAGGCTAATTTTTCTTATTAGGACTGAAGCACTTCCGTTAATATATTTTGTCTCGTCAGCTGAATTGTTAAGGAAAAAGACCCCCGTCTGAATGGGGATTCATTAGTCTGCCGGCAGCTCGTTTTTAAGCCAGGGCTGTATAACCCGGGTAACTTCCACCGTTATGAAGAAAAATAGGACAAGTTAGCCTTTTGAAACAAGAAAGAAAAATCTAGCATGACATTATAACATGACTTATTTAACCTAACCGGAAATTCCAAAACTTATTGTCGTTCTACTCTGGAAACGTAACGGGGCCAACTTTTGATGTTTCAAATAGCATATAGTACATTGTAATTTTGTTTTTTGTTTTTTGATCTCGCAAAGCAAATCAACTTTCAGTTCTATTTCTGTCTGGATATTGCATTTAAAGCCCATCTAACTATTCAAGTGAATTTTGACGGGGCGATTTGCAAATAGCATATTGATTATCCCTTTCTTGTAAGGACACACTTTTCACAAGCATGGAGAAAATTGCAACATAAGTTAAAGCTTTTCCCGTGGGAACCGTGGGAGGGCATTGTTTCTGCAGCTCCCGCGCAGGCTAATTTCACCATCGAATACTGTATTTAGATAATAATTCGGCGCAGATATAAGGCCAAAAACTCCACAAAATAATTTTGTGTTCGTTCCAAATCGACTTCCAAGTCTGTTCGCCAGATCATGCACGACCTGAAATGAGGCGTCCCCTCCCCGCAAAAATCGGCCCCAGGGAAAGAGGGACATGAACAGTTTTCTAGAAATTCCGTTCCGACCATTTGGTCTTTTTTCGACATGAACAAGAGGTATTTCTTGATTGAGCGTTGCCCTAACGGGCAGCCCAATAAAAAATAGTCACCATGTAATGACCGTAATTGATACCGATGGTCATAATTTGAGAGCTAACACCATATAGCCCACCGTCCGAAGACGGAAGCCGGTAGTTGTGCATTTCGTGTCGCATTAGCCTGCGTAGCAAGCTTTTCTGTTTGGTTTCGGAGCAAGGAAAGAACGAGGAACGGGATTTTACTCGCGCCATTTTTCTCGCGGTCTTTGACTCTCGTTCCTCGTTCCCGCACGAAAATGCCTGCTACGCGGGCTAGTGTCGCCACGTAGTCGAGACTTCATAGGGGGGTTTGTTACCCCCTTTGGATCAAGTGATGTCTCAGTTCTAAAAATGCTGTAGATGTGACTGTTATTTTTTTTCCGAAATGTTATCAAATTTACTCATGTCATGCATTTTTTAATATTTTATTACTTAAGGTTGAACTAGCCTGCGTAGCAGGTGCTTGGAAGTAAAGAAAGAACAGGCCGCGCGAGGAAGATATGCGAAGGGAGAGGGCTCCCTCTTCCCTTGCAAGTGCGTCCCTCGCGCGCTCAGTCTTTTTGGTGCCCATTACTTCCAAGCGCCTGCTACGCAGACTAAGGTTGAGCCGCTCGCTCTGACCGCCGCCATTTTTGTCATCCTTTTCAGGTGCTCCTCAGTGCGACTTTACAGTAGCTCTACCCAACAAGTCAACATCATTTTGTATTCTCTTTGAAAACATAAAATGACTTAAACGGTTTAAATGGAAAATACAATTCTCAGAATGATGTACCTACATTTTGAAGTGTGATTGTACGTGTATGTGCAAAAAAAGTGACAAAAAAAACACTGAAACAGATATAAATTCAATGTGACGAAAAGCGATCTGAAGTTGATATATTATTAAAAATACAAGATTCAGACAAAATGTCAGAGGCTAAACAGGAGCTTAAAAAGCAAAGATATAATCTATCTCGTAAACCCTGACAGCGTCCGCAGCGGCCCGCCGCGGGAATTGTCCACCTAAGCCTTGTTTCCATGGATCGTCCGGATCGTCCCGATCTTCCCAGTCATCTCAAACATTGTCCAGACGATCAGAACGATTATGTGGAAACACTACCCAGACGATCACAAACGACCCGGACGACTGAGACGACCTCGGTCGCTTGGATAGAGTTGCGTTCTATCCGGACGATCGGAATGATCGTGTAAATTTTGAAGCGATCACATGGAAACGCTCTCAGATGACTGAGACGATCGGGACGATCGAAGGCTATCCCAGAAATAATCACTACTATTCCAGTAATCGAGAATAAATTCGGCCTGGACGCCGCTGAAGTTGAAAAAAACAATACAAAAGTGTTCGCATCGCGTATTGGCGCTATTTGAAACTAGAGAAAGTCAAGTTCTTCACGTGATACTATGTCTTCGTGGAACTCTTCTTGCTTGTCGACGTCGCAAGATCGAAAGAAAAGAAAGATAGCAAGCCTCGAGGTTCGCTCCCCGTTTAAAATCCATCATCTGCATCATCATGTTTGGCTTGTTTGCGAAACACGAGCAAAAATTGTATTGTCTGACCCAGAGACATCGCTGACGTCCCCGGTCGCGTCTCTTGTCGTTGAGGCGATCGAGACGATCGTGTGGAAACCAGAAATGACCCTAGTCGACGTCCGGATCGTCTCTAATTTTTTTTGAAATTACTAGGGCTATCGGGACGATCCGGACGATCATATGGAAACCAGGGTTTACGGGAAAATGGCTTGACCACCTGCTACTTATGACGTCATATCTCGTATCCATAGTAACTGACCATCACTAAACTTGTCTCAAAACAGGCACGAGGGATAAACAAAGAGTTACAGAAAACTTCAGGTGCGGACGTAGGTGCTTACAGGTGCTTATGGAGGGGTGGCAACCACCCCCCAGCCTACCCTTGTACGTCCGAAGGTTAATAGCTGACACATTTCCCATATTAAGCATCTCATTCCCATTTCAATATATTTTCCCCCTTCCCTATTAGAGTCACAGAAAACAACACGGGGAAAATCAGGTTCAAATAGTAAATTGATTGAATTATCTTAAACTGGTTAACTTTACTGACTTAGAAACAGATAACAAGCCTAGTATAAAGCAGAAGTTAAGGTGTACTGAACTTGACTTCATTGGCTTCTTTTTACATACTGTTATATTTTATCAATGAAGACATTCGTATTAAACTGTAAAACAGCCCGACTTTTTACCTTGGTTAAGAACGCGCGCGCGAGCGGTTAATCGAAAGGTGGGAAGGTGAGAAAGGGCGAGTGATACTGGGCCTACGAGCGTGTGAGGCTCCCGTGCGTCGCGCTAAAATCTCAAGCCTGCCCTTTGGACCTTTGTATTATCCATTATGAGGGAAAAAACCGACTGTTTTGCAGCTTACATACGAAGTAGTGCTTCACAAAGTAAAAAAAGAAAAAATACACCATAAAAGCGTGTATAACAACTAATTCTAAGAATCTAAATGAGTCACCCCAAGCTTAAATCTCTGAGTCACCCCAAGCTTCTGCACGTTTTTAAGCCAAATGATTGTGACAAAAATGACTTTTTTTTACTCCCATGCAAATGAAACTTATTATCGCAAAAAGGATTTGCACTTAGCCTTGCTTGGAAAGTGAGGGTTAACGTTTTTGGAACTCGGAAATTTCCTGTTGATAACGCATATTTTATCTTGTTTACAAACATCAGTTACGAAAAGATAAATTAGCTAAATACAGTAAAACCCGCGACTAAGAACCTGCATTAATAGGTTCTCATTTTCTGAAGAAAAATACATTGTATTTATTTTCAGCAGTATAGAGGAGGCCTAACGGGTAAACTTTAGCCTTACATGCTCTTAAAAACCGAGTTCTTGGTCGCGGGGTTTTACTGTAGTTTATGTAATGTTCAAAACATGCGCTGTGAGTGATTAATTTGAACAGCTTCAAAAACGTCCCCTTAGTATTTTATTTCAATAGGATCCTTAATAATGCATTGAAAAAGGAAAAAGCTGTAAAAATAACAATTGCTACATTGGTCAAATACTATGCAAATTGATTGAAGAACCCAAGTACACAGCCCCAAGGGAGGGGAATGGGGGGGGGGGGGGGGGGCTACTCTACAAAGTCAGTTATACAGGGAGGGTCCGCCACGTGGTCCAATCCTTTACCAGCTTTTATATACCATTTTTGACAGAAAAGGTACCCGCTACTGGGAAATGATATGCCTTTCACATACCTAATAATCGCTGCATCCCTTTAACTGTTGTAAATGCACTATCCTTTAAATATGAAATACTAGCTAAACTATGCCTGAAGCCTGAAAATGGTACCCCGGAGTTCGCCCCCCGCTACACAGTTTTTAAAAGCGTCTATCTGCCTTCGCAATACGGCTCTCCAAATGAAAGAAATTTCAGCAGTTTGATGATAATCGTACAGGAGGAAAAAAATTGCTTGAGGAAAGTGTCATTTCCATTGCACATTTCCTCAAGTTCATTAGACAATAAGCATGCCTACTGAATATTAACGAGTTAATATTTAATGGTTTTTTTAATTGGTTAAAGGAGCTAGTACGAGGATATATTGCTGTTTTAGGTCCATCTTTGCTCCCGTAGAGTAATTAGTAGCAATAATAATAATAATATTTTTTTTGGATAGCATTAAAACTTGATAATGTTGGCTCAACTTTTTCAAGTCAATCCATATTCATCCTTGCCAACCCTTTGCAACAACAACAGGAAACGTTTTCAGCGCTTAAATGGCATGTAATGTAAAAAAGTAAAAACAAGACTGGACCATTGTTTTTCAAAATCAATTGATATGAAGAGACTGTTTATCTATTTTAAAAAGATATTAGCAAATAGCGTGAGGTAGCCCCTTGAAATGAGTAACAGCTTCTGTATATGTATTTACAGTCTTTTTAGAGCGATTTTCGTATGACCTTGAAATGAACACACGAGAACAAAATAGAACAACAAACGAAAGGAAATAGAGCGATTTGATTGGTTTATCGAACGGATACAAACGGGAATGGCTTTTGGTTGGTTAAGGAAACGTTCGGGTGAAATTAAAAACTTTATGCCCGAGAACTTTCCAGAAATCAATTGATACTTCGCTTCGACATCATACTGCAACACGATTGGCCAATCGAACAATGTCGTCTGCATATTAGGGTTTTCTTTAGCGGGAAAACGAAGAGTCCATGTTTTGATCTTTGATAAAACAAATAACGAACACTTAGCCGAAACCATTTTTCAAGGTCATAGGTAAATTGCTCTATCGATCTAAAGTAAGTAATAACACTATGCATTGAACTACTATTTCAAGAGATTTTGTTTCATGCAACAAAACAGCAATAGTTGACATAGTTGACAGGTCATCATTTGAACTTACAATAAAGTGTTAAACAAGGTAAATTAACGGGCTTGAAGAGGAATAGCAGCATTTCGTCTTTGTCGACGTTTAAATAATATCAGGAGAGCTCTTCTGAACTCTGGCATTCTGATTGTGTAAATAATGGGGTTAACAAGCGAGTTTGTGATATATAGAAGAGAAAAAGATAATCTCCAGCGTAAACGTGTCAGGAAAGAAAATCTAACTACAACAGAACCGAGAACAAAAGTATATACAACAAATGGTAACCACAGCAGCAAAGATACAATGGTCATTATGAATAATGTGACAGTTAGTTTTCTTTGTCTATTGGCAGCACCATGTGACGGAGGACGGGTTCTGCACCAAAATTTTAAAGCAATGGAGGTGTAGGAAACACAGATAACAAAAAGGCAAAGGAAACAATATGATCGCCATAAGTACGAAGGAAATTGCCACTGTTGATGCAAGTTCCCATAGAAACTTATTAACGGAAAGGGAAGTAATATCATCGCAGTTAAAATCCAGACGCCCGCAATTGTTACCCCGTAGACCCATTTTTTGATGTTGCGATGCCTGAATGGACGACACGTCGCATGCATCCGCTCCAAAGAAATTACTGCAATACCAGCTACAGAGGTGAGAGGGAGCCACACCATTGTCATTGAAAGCACAGCCATAATAGGTGACCATTCCGGCAAGATCAAAAATATATTTCCAGCTTCGCAACGGTAGAGAAGGAAAAGAAATACCATAGCGAAAGTGGCTCCTCCTCCAACAAAGATATCAGCCACGGTCAAGTTTATAACCAAGTACATGGAACGAGTGCGAAGAGTACTGTTTTTTATAAAAAGAACAATTGACAGGAGGTTCACTGCGACCACAGCAACATTTATAGTAAAGAATACAGCATACCATGTGCTGCACTCGGCTAAAGAGAGCATCCTGGAGATCAATGGTTGCTTTTAATTTTCTTTTCTCCTCCCTTCAGAAAGAAATTGAATAAAGTTTGGTTAGTTGAAAAAGGGAAAGTTAGGAGGTGAACCTTGGAGATGAACTAAGAGGGTTAACGTCGACTTCTTAAATATATCAAGAATGGAGATTGTACATTGACAACAATTCTTCGATAGAGTGCTTACCTTACCTTTAATTTCTTGATACTTTTGTTAACGCTGAAATGAAACCCTTGCTTTCAGCTGTGGAAAGAAAAAATCAAGAACTGCGGTTGAGGGGAGAGTACGATAAATACAGGTTGACAGAAAACGGAGGGAGACAAAATATGTGAATTTTAGCTGTTATTGTCGGCGCTCATTGAACTGCAGGTCACTTAGAAGTAATCGATCACCTGGTAGAAAGTTTTTTGTCACTGGGAAGGGGGCAATATTCAAGAACGCGTACTTTGCATACATTTTAACTGCTGTAATCCAACGTCCTTTAAATATGAATAAATCACAAAACTAGAACGTTTTCTCGACTTTTTCACAACCATAAAAAATGCATCTGTTAGGCCTTCGGGCCTTTTTACAGACCGAAATGATAGATTTCCCTACCCCTTCATATACTTCAGCTATTAAACACGAATAAGCCATCAAATATTCACAGACTGGAAAAATGTGGTATTGCACACTAATTGTGCCATTAAAAGCCAACCAACTTCCAAGTTATCATTGCTCGAAAAATATTTTTGAATGAATAAGCAAATCAAGGAAGAAACTTCATCTTAGCTTCTTTTGCATATACGAACTCCGATAATGAACTTCGCTGCTACAACCCTTCTGCCCATTACCACGACTTGAAATTATTAACTGAACGGCAGGCCTGTTTTTCAGACCTACCAAAAGTGTAAACAAGATACAAATTTTCTTTTTAATTTTACCAAAACTTTCGCAAAAATTGTCCCTGAGTAAACTTGCTGTCAATATGAATTTCCTTTTTAATAACGTAAGTAGAACGAATAACAAAATCGTCTATTACAGTTTCTTAGCCTGTACGGGAAACTAGGTAAGGAATGAACGTCTTTCCCCTTCATCGCGATATCGATATTACTTGCGGCCTAACTTTTTCACGCCACTACCACCCCCCCGGCACTCATATTTTTTTATATTTCTCTTTCAAGGATTATGACCTTTTTATTGTTCAAAACAAGTAGTCAAAATTCTTTGGGCTGTTACTTGCTATTTGTGTAACTGAATCATAACTGAACTTTTAAGAGCTCGACCTTCTAGGTTATAATTCAGAATCTAAAAGGATGACAATGTTTTAAAAGTTTTAGTTACAAAAGAACACACAAAACTGTAGCTTCTTAAAATTTTTTTTCTAAAAGCTATGGCGAATCTGAGCTTCTCTTTAAAAGAGAGACAAAATTCAGCAAGATTTAACTGTGCGGCGGTAACTACTACCACCTTCCCGATGCGAGGACGACTTTTCTGTTCACTGGGAAAAATGGTCTTATAGGTTTATCTTTGTTTTTCCGTACAATAACTCCTAACTCTACATAGCCCTTACCTTTCCAAAAAATACTGAGCTGCCGGTTAGCTGCCTTTAAGGAAGAGAGCTGAGAATTTTTGCTCAAGTTAGCAAAGGATTCAAGGGCTTCTTTAATTTGTTCAACGTAGGGATGGACACATTGCTTCACACCGTCCTGAAACGATCGCCGTTTTAAAACATAAGGATAAAAATTAACTGAAAACGGTTCAAATAAAGTTTCGCACACTCCCAGTAAATGGTTCCCTTTCCTTAATTTCTCACCCTTTTAACAGCAAGCGTGAACGTCACGCTTTATTTACAGTTCTGACAGTTGAAACATGGTAAAATTAGCCTTTTAATACATTTTTTTGAGTAAATTTTAACCACCATTTAGCTGCCAAGTCCCAGTGTAATTGTAGAATTATCTTCACAAGACACTTCAGACGATTTTTTGACCGATTGAAATTCACCCGTTTAGGTTGTCTGTTCACACGAAACCACCTTAACCGTACAAAGAAAATTAGACGCCTAGCGGTTCAAAGTCCCGTACGAACAGAGCGAAAATATTGAACGGTCTTTTGAAAGTGAAGTCAACCGGAAGTCCGATCAAACTTTTTAGGCGGTGAAAAATTCGCCCGTGTGACTTCCACCGGGAAAAAAAAAGAGGGGTAGCAAGCAGTCCCCACTTTCTTTTCTCCTTTTCTTGTTCTCAGTCTCCTCACGGTCAGTGTAACTAAGTTAAACAATAACAACAGTTCTTCAACAACAATTCGACAACAACAACAACAACAACAACAACAACAACAACAACAAGTCTTCGACAACAATTCTTCAATAGAGAGCTCACCTTAACCTAATTTCTTGACACTCTTGATAACGCTGAAATAGAACCCTTGCTTTCACCTGTGGAAAGAAAAAATCAAAAGCAGCAGTTGAGGCGAGATAAAGATGAATAGGTCTGAAAACTAAGGGAAAAAATATATGTGAATTTTAGCTGCTATTGTTGGCGCTCATTGAATTGCGAGTCACTAAGAAGTAATTAATCTCCTAGTAGAAAGTTTTTTGTCACCGGGAAGGAGGGAGTACTCAAGAACGGTTTATAAGGGACGTAGGTCCAGGGCCTTTTCCCTTTTGTGTACCATTTATGACAGAAAAGGTACCCCTATCACATACCTAGTTTGGAACTTTGCATACATTTTTAACTGCTGTTTTGATCCAATGTCTTACTATAAATAAATCACGAAACTAGGACGTTTTTTTTTTTTGACTATTTCAAAGCCATAAAATGCATTGGTTAGCCCTTTGGACCTTTTTACAGACCGAAATGATAGATTTTCGTACCCTTTGATATACTTCAGCCAGTAAATCCCCACTCTTTTCTATACATGAAGCCCAAATAAGGTATTCCTTTTGGGCGGAGCCTCCCCGTATAGGCTATTGTAGGGAGTATCCCCCCGGTACGTTTCAATAATATTTGCTCCATTAAACTCGAATAAGTCATTAAATATTCACAAAGAGACTGTATCGTATCCCACAATAACTGTGCCAATAAAAGTCAATCAACTTCCAAGTTATCGTACCTGAGAATATCTTTGAATGAAAATAGCCGAAGATCGAAGAAACTTCATCTAATAAGCTTCTTTGGTGTACGAAGTCCGATAAAGAAGTTCGCTACTACAACCCTTCTGCCCATTGCAAGGATTAACCAAGTTATTAACCGAACGGTAGGCCATAGTGTAAACAAGGTAAAATTTTTATCATTTTTTTTTTAATTTTGCCAAACCTATTAGAAAAGTTGTCGCTGATATAAACTTGTTGTCAATATGAACTTCCTTTTTAATATCTCCAGAAGAACGAACAAAATCTTTCATTACAGCTTCTCAGCCTGTGCCGGGAACTAGGTAAGGGATGTGCGCGCTTTCCTGTTCATCGCGGGTATCGCCATTATTTACGCCCTAACTGTCTCAGGCGAGTGCTACCTGTGCTACCCATTCTTGCTAACAGCTGCTTTCTGTTCGCTTCCTGTAACCTTTTATAGGTTTGTAACCACAATTAATTTTTTATGTCAGTTTCCCGTTGAAGGATAGGGACTTTGAAGCAAACAAAAACATATAATTTTTTCAAAATCCTTTCTTGGTTTGTTCCATTGCATATCTTTAGGTTGTTACTTGGTATTTTCTTACTTATCATTTGTTGAACTTTTAAACGCTCAACAATCTAGTATTATTCAGAACCTAAAACGATGAAGATATTTTTGAAATTTCTAGTTACAAAAGAGCACAGAAAATTAAAAATGGCTTTATCTTGTAAAATTTTCTTGTTTGCAAGGTATGGCGAATTTAAGCTTCTCTTTTTTTCTTTTTTAAAAGTAGGACAAAATTCAGCGAGGTTTAACTGTGCGGCGGTGATTATTAGCAAGATGACTTCGCGATCATGCGAGGAGAGAAATTGTTCCAGAGGCTTATCGTTGTTTTTTTTCACAACAACCTCTAACATAGCGCTTACCTTTCCAACAAAAACTGAGCTGCTTGGTTGTCTTGAAGGAAGCAGAGAGCTGAAAATTTTTTGCTCAAGTATGCAACGGATTCATTCCTTGGACTGACGTCAACGGTTTCTTTGTTCAGCGTAAACGTTTTGAATCATAAGGATAAACTTTCAGTGAAAACGGTTCAAATCAAGTTTCGTATTTACTCCCATTAAATGGTGTCCTTTCCTTAATTTCTCACCCTTTTAATAGCAAGAGTGACAGTTGCAGCTGTAATAGTCTATTATTTAGCCCTATATTTTTTTTGAGTAAAGTTTAACCTCGTGGTTATAAGCGGCCACCAATTAAGCGACCAGTAATGAAAGTCCCAAAATAATTGCAGAATTATGTTCACAAGACACGTCGGACGATTTTTCGACCGGTTGAAATTTACGAGTTTAGGTTTTCTGTTCACACGGAACTAACTTAACCGTACAAAAAAATCAGACGTCTAGCAGTTCAAAGTCCCGTATGAACGAAGTGTCCGGTCAAATTTTTCAGCCGGTCGAAAATTCGTCCAGTAGAGTGTGGCCTCGATCCTCTGCAAGCATCACTCTCCTGTATTAATGGGGAGAGAAAGGGGAGTAGCAATCCCTCACTTTCTTTCCTTCTTTTCTCGTTCGCAGACTCCTTACGGTCAGTGTAACCAAGTAAACCTAAAGTACATAGGGTTGGTTTCCGCTGACGCGTAATATTGACCTAAGTACACAGGTATATTTTACGCGCGTAAATAAAATAGAGGCAATGTATTGAAGGTCGCGCGTAAACGTAAAAGTTAATTAAAGTAAATTAAAAAGCGTCGCCTCTTTCATTGGGAGAAATGGCTATTGTTCTTGGAACATTTACTTACAGTCTGTGAAAGCTTCTAGGTCTGTCATATCGCTTATTGTTATTCTAAAATGCTGAAGAGGATTCTTTTTCATTGGTTACCATGAACGCGCTGCAGTACTCTTCTTCGTGGAGTAGGCGGGTTAAACTAACAATAGCCGAATCTCTCTGTTGTCCATGACGAGATTCATACGACTTTGAAATTCACCACAGGGAGGAAGTTTCGATTTCCGGTGTCTGTAATTCAATTAATAGCTATTAATCTGTCATGACTTGTGTACTTTGCGTCACCGATGGAAGAGGAGCTGAGACGAAAGACCGATGCTATTTGTATCACTAGTAATAGTTGATACTACAGCTGCCCCCGCTGTGTATATTGTCGGTCAACAGTATTCTTGGTCGTTGTGTAGCTCCTTGAAATATACCGATTCATAATGAAGATTTTCACACATATTCCATACAACAGGTGAGAGTAAAAACAGGAAACCCAAGGTTCCATGCACTGTTTCAGTTCGATTTTCACAGCCTTGATCTAAAAACATTCTCAGTTTGGAGAATAATTTATTCTAAACCATAAGAAAAGATTTAATTAGAAGTGGAATTTTTCGCTATTTCTCTTTTACGTTTTACATACAGGCCATCTGATAGGGTGCGATAAAAAATCAGAAAGGTGGATTGTGCGATAAGATATATGAGCAGTAGCTGGAGGTGCAGCCGAGAGCAACTCTAGCTTCTTGAGTGCTCTCCAAATTTCCCAAGTGCATCTATAACTCGATATACGCACAGCTAAGTGCATGAGCAAATTCTAACACCGAATGCAAATATGGCGGACCTCTCGGCCGGCCCGGGTCTAGTTTCGCGAAAGCGAGGCTAGTGAGGCCTCAAGAGTTTTGTTTTGACTGCGCGTCTTAGCGATTGAGTCGATCGATATGGTTTGCCTCGAGTTATTGCGTGCCTAAGAGCCACCAAAGAGAAAATTTTACTCTAGCTGGAATAGCCTCTACTTTCCCGAGATTCTTTCAAAAAGAAAGTTAAGGATTCATGCGATTCGGCGCGGCGATAGGAAGCACTTTACAACGAAAGTGTGCTCGCGTCACTTACTTTAGAAGAGAGGACTTACGAAAGTATTTGAATGAAATAATTTTCGCAAGAGATGGTGCTGTTCCAAGATGTTTGCATTGTCTGTTATTTATGCAACAAAAGGTAAACATTCTCGAGAACGGGAGCTTCCGCTGTTGACTGTAAAATCTTTTAGATTTCACGCTGAAAACAGCTGCATTAAAATATAACAATAGTGACGAGTGTGAATGAGACACAAGAATAACAATAGCCTGTTAATCCTACAAGCGTGGCCTGTGAAACTATCTAAGAACCAGAAGAAAGCGATATATTTCAAGAACAGTCCTTGATCAAAGTGCGCTGAAAAAACTAACAGAGGAACCGTTGGGAACTAAGAAAGTAAGAAGATGGAAAAACGCTCTGGCAGAGAAAGAGCGTGCAAGTATTCGAGCATTGTATTTGACCTTGCGCGTGATCTATTTTAGCAACTTGTCAATTAATTTCGAGATAAACTAACAGCTATTTTCCCAAAAATGCTTCTTTTATGGCACTGCTCAAACTCGTGAACACAGAATCTTGAAGACTGTGAAAACATTCGGCCTCGTTGTCTGTCGTTGTGTCTCTGAGAACTCCTAAAGATTGGTAAGTCGCGACGGCGGATTCACTTGTTCTCGAAGATGTTTACCTTTCCTTAGTAAGAGAACGGACAAAGCAAACTTGAAACAGAACCATGAATCGCTTAGTTATTCGACCATTCTAATAGTTTTGTGAGCCTTCTCTTCTGAAGCGAGCACACTTTCGTTCTTTTAACTCAGTGATAGTAAAGTGCCTCCATTCGCCGCGCCGAATCGCTTGAATCCATTTCTTTCTTCGTAAAGAACCTTGGCAAAGCGAAGATAACCAACTTTCGTTTCTGCTGAAGTTAAATCTCCTCTTTGATGGCTCTTAAGCACGTAACAACTCGAAGGAAACCGTATTGATGGACTCAATCGCCATGACGCGCAGTCAACCCTTACCAAATCCAACACTGTTTTGAATGTATTTTTAAGCTGTTTTTGAAAACTGTTTTTAACCTGTTTTGTGAAATAGGTTTTAAATAGGGTAAAAAGTGTATTTTTAATGTATTTTTCGACTGCTTTTAAAGGTGTTTTAACCTGTTTAAAACGCTATTAAAAAAGAATTTTTAAAGTATTTTAAAATGCTTTTAAAATATATAAAAAATTCCAGGGCTTTTGCAAGGCTCAAAACAGGTCAAAAACAGTTTTTAAATACCTTATAAATCGGAATAAAAACAGGATAAAAATAGTTTCAAAAACATATTTTAATTTACTATACTATTTTAAAACTATTTTTAATGGCAATTGTAAACGTATTTTGAAAAAAACCGGTTTAAAATAGGTACAAAAATATATTTTTGATATATTTTTCGACTGATTTTAAAGGTGTTTTAACCTGTTTAAAACGCTATTAAAATGTTATGCTTCAAAATATATTTTAATAGCTGTTTAATCGGCTTCGAAATTTAGAAAAATTCTCGTATTTGCAAATACAATAAAAATACTTTGAAAACAGTATTAAAATACCACAGAAGAAGAAAAGCAATAGCACACATATATTATGAATTAAATACATCAAAAATAGGATGCAAAAATGCAAAAACAGTATAAAATTGTAAGAACATAGCCTTAGAGTTGTCTGAAAACAGTATAAAAATCGGTCGAAAGAGCATAAAACTAGTACAAAAACAGGATGGAAATACCATTTAAATTCATGAAATAAAATGAATACAAAACCGTCGAAAATTACCCTGAAAAAGCAAGATTTACCTCGGCGAAATTTCGCCACACAGTCCTAGGCTAGGACTTCAAGAGAATTATCTCTTAGCCGATTACTTTATGTTGATTTCCCTAAGAATTCTCGGGAAATTCTTATGGAATTTTTCAGAAATGCTCAAATCAATCTTTAGCCTGTGTACAGACCCCTTCCCTCAATAAAACTCGGAGGGGAGGCGGGGGGGGTATGTACACAGGCTATCAACCTTTGGCTTCAAAAGGGTATAACGTTACTGACGTTACCGGTAAATATTAATCTACATGCATGTAACTTACATTGTTTATTATATTCACGGCTTTATTCAAATATCATCAGAAGCTTAATGCAGGCTACGCCTGAACATTAATTAGTGGCTGATAAAGAACAGCATACGAATAAATTTACGCGAGAATGAAAGAGGCCGGTGACGTGACATCAAGTGACTGAGATCATTTATACAAAACAGCGAGTCTCAGCAAGGAATCCTGTAAAAAGTAAAATTGCCGTACGGGCGCGACTATATAAATGTTTACTACCCTTCATTTGTTTCTCATATGGCGTATATCTAAGCGTCTTAGTAACATTGCATATTTAATACTTACAATTAGACTCTTGGACTCTTCTCCTGAACCAGAACCTTTCAAAGTACATAACAGTCGCTGAGGAGTCATAACCATTTTTGATTCGTGATAAAAGCAACATCTACGTGTTCCGACAATCCGCAGAGTTGGAGTGTACTTTTGTAAGATCGTAACAAACAGTAAAATCAAGCGCATTTAAGCTCACAGCAACCGCCCGGGAGTAACCGGCGGTTCAATAATTTGAAATGAACAAAGGACAAAGGACGGTTTGCTTATCACGTGCATTTGTCACATCACCGCGGCGCGAAGTCGTGATTTCAGTCGCGCGTGACATCTCAAAAATAATATGCCATGCATGTGCGGAATAGTCTATGAGAGAAAGATAACCATATGTCGGAGTTTATTCAGATCTGAGCGTTGTTTCTTAGTGCAATATATACGAGGTGAGATCTTAGCTTGGATAGTTTGTTTTAATTATTATGAAATTTCAAGGACTTATTTTAGACAAATCTCAATTGACCGCGTGCATCCGGTTCTCGGCCCGCGGCTTCGGCTGTTTGCGAAAAATTTCTACATGAAAATTAAAATGTGATTTTAAGAATTTTCTTTTAAAAAAACTTATGGAATGTCCCGTAGCTGCATTAATTGAATCACGGCTAAAATCTAGGCGGAGATTTTCGCAGAGAGCTTGCAGGTAATGAACATTGAGGAACGGATTGATCCTTTATCGGCACACTGTCACAGTTACGTGTTGTCAGTCAAAGCTAAAATCTATTCCTAGTTTTCTTCTCTTTTTTCAATTTCTTTTTGATTTGCTGGGAGATTTAATTTTTGGCTCCGCCTCGAGCTTTATTGAGAGAAGAATCCGGTCCACAATATGACAGCTTGTTTTGAGTCATTTATGAGTTCGTGACACGATGAAGGCTTAAAAATTAACTTTGTGCAATTGTTACTTTTATAGTCTGAGTGTAAGTATCCCAAAATACATTACAATATTGCACCTCAATAATAATAAGTAATAAGTACTCTATTTTAAAGTATTTAAAATAAGGTCAGCATTTGATGTCTTTCAGCAGACTTTAAATATTTTATGTACAATCTGTTTTTATAGTCAGTGTTGTGTGCCCAAAATACAGTTCAAATAGACCTCAAAACAGTGTTTAAGTACCCTATTTAAAAGTATTTGAAATGCGGTCAGTAGTTAAGGACTTAAAACATATTTCAAATAGTCTATTTGAACTCTGTTTGTAACTTTGTGAGTGGATGCGTCTCAAAATACATTTTCGATACAACTCAAAACAGTGTTAAAGTACCCTTTTTAAAAGTATTTAAGATACGGTCAGCATTTAGGTTCTCAAAACATATTTTAAATACTCTATTTGAATTATGTTTGTAACTTTGTGAGTGGATGCGCCTCAAAATACATTGTAGATGCAACTCAAAACAGTGTTAAAGCACCCTATTTAAAAGTATTTAAAAAACCGTCGCATTTAAGCCCTTAAAACATATTTCAAATAGTCTATTTGAACTCTGTTTGTAACAGTGTTAGTGGTTCTATGCCCAAAATACATTTGAAATACCCTATTTTAATCATATTTATTAAACAAAATACATTGTAAATTGATGAGAGAGGTTTTCCTTTTGATGAAATATAATTTAACTACACTTAAGATATATTCCAAACAGGGGCGAAAATTTAAACTTTTTTGTCAAATAGGATTAAAATATAGGAAAATAGTATTCAAATACTGAAAATACATTTTAAACACTGTAAAATCAGTTTCAAAATACATATGGTTTGGTAAGGGAAAACAAAACTCCTGAGGCCTCACTAGCCTCGCTTTCGAGCAGCTAGACCCGGGCCGACCGAGAGATCCGCTATATTTGCATTCGATTAACTGCAAAATTCTTGTAACGCTCGACACAATAACAAACGCTTTTATTGGCTGATTACAAACACGCCACAATCGTCTAGTTTGAATGAAAATTCTTTCTGTAAAACTGAGAAAGAAAATTTGCTTGATTAGTCCAGCTAAAGTTAAAATACTCACATGTTCGTACGAAGTCGAGGAGTATGGTTTGGATTTGCTGAAAAGATGTTTGCTCGGTGAAATCAAGAAAACTTGTTTTTTTAGCAAAGACGACTGTCATCCTACTTTAAACTTATATCAGTTCACTTACGAACAATGGTTGGTAATTACGGCTTCTAGAGAAGACCTGGCAGCAGTTGTTTTTGTAAGTAATAATTAAAAATTTATGTCTTCTTGTGTAATTTGTCTTGTTATTGCAAGAGAAATTTTCCTGCTTCAGTCGTGTTGTTCGGCGATAACAAAAGTGCATAATTTTTCGCCATTGAGCTTACTTTATGATTAACTTGTTTTGTAAAGGATAAACAAACGTTAAAAACGGAGGACACTTTATAAAAATTAAATATTTTCCGAGACAGACCAATTTGTGGTCTTTTTCCACTTAAATGTCAGTCTTCACGGCAGACTTTTCAACGAATCATTCAGGCTCTATTATTGGCGAAACATCTTCACCGGTTTTGCTGTTGGTTTGAGTGGCTCAGAACGAAGCTAAATTCCAAAAATTGTAGAAGGTTTTCATCATTGCCGCACGCACGGAGGGGCGTGCGTAAATAAAGATTTTGTTCATAGCTGCTCAATAGGACTTATATAGGGCATGCACGCGCACGCTATGTTATAATTCCCTTTTTACATACAGTTCATTTTATTTGCCGGAAAGTAAGCCTTAGAAATTAAAAGAACGTTTCATCAATTCACGCTCGCGCATTCTAGTTGTTTTAAAACTTCATAGGGGAAGGACATCTGTGAGCAAGGAATAAGTCAGCACAGAATTTGATTGTCGGCGAATTTCTGAAATCGTCCATCGTTCTGCTAGGGATAAGCTAGCCGCTGATTCACTCGTCTTGCTCGTTTGGGACTGAGTCTCATTCCCCCAGAGAGATCGAGAAAGAGTGTGTGGCAAGGTTTCCAATCAAGGATTTGTGAACTCGTGTCTGGCAAACTCTCCAAGTGTTTATCATACACAGTTATACGCACCTTATAACTTCATCTGCCCTTAATGAGTGTCTTTTGGTCCACAACTTTCAAAACAACTGCTCCACAGAATGTCACTGATATCACGTAACGCAAAAGAGTATGTATGGGATTTTCTGTCTTTACGCTATCGTAACCATCTCGTACTTGCGGGCGCGAATAATAGAAACGTCATCATTACCTACAGATTCCTCGCGGCCCCTGTTCAACTAAATGTTTTAGTATGTACTAAAACAGTGGACAGTGCTTTTCGCGCGCTCTGATTGGCTACTCAATCAGTGAATATCTTGCACTATTTACTGATTCACATCCAGTTCCTCCGAGGGAGCGACGCCAAACTCACGTAAGTTGCGAGCAAAAGCCTTCCCGGTTTGCTGACCTAACAAACAAAGAAATTTCACCACTAATCGAGCAAGCTGTTACCGAAATACACGAAGGTGACGAAGTTCGGTTTGGAAGTTTTAACAGGTAAGGCTTCGTCTTTTTGACTCGAATTTATCGATAAAACCGGTGAAAAAGTTTTATGTTTACAAGTGCAAATTAAGCTTAGGTCTTGCGTTACTTTATTTAGTTGACTTGTTCATAAATAAACTTAAAGCTAAATTTAATAATCTTTTTTTACAGAATGATTTTAAATATAAAAAGAATTCACAACTCCTTTTGAAGAAATTTCCCCGCAAGAGCTAAACAAATGCCTTGAAAAGTTTTATTTGTCGGCAAGAAAAAGCGACGGCCGCGGCCGTTCGGTCATTACGCGCCAAAATTGTAATCGTTGGCAACAGTATTTGAGTTAAAAATCATCATTTTTGTGCTCGATTATCTAACTGTTTTAGTATGAACTAACACAATTATTCACCTCAGTGTCGGTGGCTAGTGGTGGGTATTTACCTCGCTGCTTCGCATCTCGGGAAAATTTTGACGACTAGCCATCTCCACTTCGGTGATCATGAATAATTGTTATTTATCAGTTCATTCAAAATATTTCTCCAATTCTGATTGGCTAAAAGCACACGCATAATTCACCGTAACCAGTTACTAATGACCAAATTTGGAAGAATTTTGTGTTCAACGACGAAATGACATAAAAAATGCAGCCCTCTACAGGTTAAGGCACCGTTAACCTAGAAGACCTGGGGACGAGGTTGAGTTGTTTGTTTGTTTTGGTTGTGAAAAAAAAAATGGCGGACATTTCACTCATTTCAAGAGTAAGAACTACAGCTGGAACTTTGGGTGGGCGAAACTTTGTTCGTGTTCGTAATGTTGTTGTAGCCGCCATCTTTGATTTAACGACAGTGGAAGATTGGGGAGAGTAGAAATAGTAACCCTTACGGTAGGTGCGAGGGCGAAAGAAGGAAAGGGGGGAGGGGGAGGGGAGAAAAAAAATACGCCTGCCCGATATCATTGTTCTTTTGGGAAACTCCGTACGCTGGCAAACGGAGCTCCTGATTGGTGCGGCATAGGGACATAGATTGATGCCTGTCAATTAACTGTAAATCTATATTGTTTATTTCGTTTGGAATTGGAGCGGCTGGCAATGTCGCGTGTATTACGCAATGAGAAAGTCAAAGCGATTTCTACACTGGTCATCAGGACAAGATTTACTCGCAGTACTAAAACCTACGCCACTTTTACGTCATGCCAAAATGCTGCTTGTTCCAATACGTTTTTTTTTTCTGGCGAGTAGATTATGCTCTGGAGGGTTCTATGTTTTGACTGAGCAAATGTGATTTTAGCCGCTTGTTTCACACTGAGAGGTCATGACAAGCTTAAATGTTATCTGTGGTTTTTGAATTTCTGGTCTTCATGATTTGCCCTCTGATGCGAGAGCGTTTTCTTTGACCTCTTTTGAAGGGTAAAGCTCTTTTTGTACCTAAAGAAGGCTGTTAGGTTCTTTATTTTTGTCCAAAGTGCCTCAGGAACTGAATAACTAAGCGATTTTCTTTCTAGTCCGAGAATGAGATGTTTTCCTGCAATGTTGTATCACGCTGGGCCCAGGTCGTCACTTTTTAAAATTGTTTCCAGGATGTTAAACTCTTACGGATAGCGATTTACAGAGATGAATTTAAAAGAATGAATTACAGCTTAAACTGAAGCTTCATGTCCTGTGGAGAATTGCATTGTGACTCAGTCAAGATAAAAACAATGATAAACTCCCGCTTGTTTTTCTTAAGACAATGCGAGTCTTTGGACTGGAGCGACTGTTTGGTTGTTTTGTTGTTGTCGGCTACTCATTTCCGGAAGAGCGGTCATGCGCGTCTAATTAGGGGGTGTTCCTCATTTTCACAGTGTTTTCGGGCAGGCGTTTTCTCTTCTCTCTCCCCGCCCCCTACCCCACTCCCTTTGACTCGCCCCATTTCCTCCTCCCTTCGGGAAGTTTCAACATGGCGCTTTCGCGAGCAAATTGCGCGCTCAAAGAAAACGCCTGCACTGCAGGCTACTGGAACTTAGCCTGCATTGCAGGTGTATTTTGGAGAATATTTGCGGAGCTGGACAAGCCTAAACGTACAGTATTGATTAGTGAAGATGAACTTAACATCGATGCAGGTAACTGGCATGTTTCAGCTATGTTTTTGAACTAGGAATTATTTTGAATGAATAATAAAGCAATTAATGAATTCGGCTTTCGTAGGATATGAAGAATTAAGCAGATCTCGGAGGGTGCCCTTACCAAACCATATGTATTTTGAAACTGATTTTTAGGTATTTAAAATGTATTTTCAGTATTTGAACACTCTTTTCCTGTATTTTAATAATAAATGACATAAATGACATAAATGACTCAAAACAAGCTGTCACATATTGTGGACCGGATTCTTCTCTCAACAAAGTTCGAAGCTGAGCGAAAAATTAAGTCTCCCAGCAAATCAAAAAGAAATTGAAAAAAGAGAAGAAATTTAGGAATAGATTTTAGCTTTGACTGACAACACGTAACTGTAACAGCGTGCCAATAAAAGACCGGGGTTACAAACAAATGATTCTATTTACATAAAGCGTCAGCCCCGTTTCACTTCAAAAAGTTTTATACTGACCAGATCGGGTTAACAGTCCAGTTTGTTAAAGTGCTACTACGACGAAAATTTTTGTTTTTGTTTCCGTGTTTTTTTAACATAAATCTTTTGTATATGTTCAAAATTATACAAATAGCGAAAAATTGGAACGATACTTGCGTACGGGGGCTGGAAATTTCCCACTGAAAAGTGCGTAAATACCGTCCGCCATTACAAAGTTCGCAAAGCAATAGCCCGCGAGATCTCCGCAAAGCGGTCGTGCGTTTGACCACGTGATTTATGCACTGTGACGTAGAAACATCAACCAAAAGATTCGCATTTGGGAAAAGTTTGTGAGTTTAGAGCCTTTTAACAAGACGGTTAAGATGTCATCTCCGTCGGATTCCTCTCCCTGCACATCTGAAAGTGATCTAGAAAGTTTTACAGTTGACGAAGTGATGGGGGCGGAATTGTCTGAATTTACGCCGTACGACGACAGTTGCGAACCCCTTGCTACCGAGGAAGAAGCCGCGGACTACAACGAAAGAGTTCATCGCGAAGAAGAAGAGGAACAACAGTTTCAGCGAAGATATCCGGGAGAGGTGTCAGCGAATGAATGGTATGGTATTATCATGGAATGTAGATTTATATTTTTATTTTCCAATTTCAACATACCCGTCGTTAAATCGTGCTCGTGAGGAACGCGACTGTGTGTTTTGTTTAAGTTTACAATTTCGTTGCTATGTGATTAACTGTAGCCCTGATTTTATGCGATAGTTTTATTGAAGAGGTCAGACAATTAATAATTTTATACAGACGTATTTTTCTTGTGTTTGACGAATTTTTCACATTTTTTTGCAGGTGTTCGTGCTCGAACTGCTCTGTCAGCCTTGTTACAAAAGCGCAAGAGTGCATTTGCTGCAAAGAGATCGATCGCTGCGAAGAGGTCATGGAAAAAGCCATTGGAGACCGGACCTTATGCATAACCCTCTATCCAGGGTTTGAAAGCATCTGCTTAAACCGCCACGTATTAGAAGTGGCTGCACTGGGCCTAAAAACGCTAGCTGGAAAGTCGTACACAACTGTTCGTGGGCAAAGCCACAAAAGTGATAATTAGTAAGTTGGGGTATTGTTGACTTTGTATCGGAACGATCGAACCGTACATAGCATTGAATAATTGATACATCTAAGCTTATCGCCCTGGACTGATCTCATAGAATCACATTTTTTATTTTCTAAATGGCTTTATTGCCCCAACTGCTTATTTTTAAAAGGAGTATTTATTTATCTCCATCCAATCCCTCCTTGAATTAACAGTGATCTCATTTCTCTAACTAGATTCCTGAGGTCTGTGGCCTATCGCCAATTTACAAGACTGCTGTGGAGTTATATTGGTAGTTCCAGGCGATACCCCTTGCCCTGTTGTGCCTACAATAAAATCAGGAAACAATTTCCGAGTCAAAATGGCCATTATCGTGGATTCGAAGATGAAGAAAATGAATAATAAATGCACTGTTTGTTCTTGAAGAGTGTCATGTATGCCATTGGGGCCAAGAAGGACCTACAGTAGTTTCGTGAATACTTGTCCGTAAACACTTAATTTTATGGGCCAAACTTCAGAATTCTCAGCCACTTACTCGCTTTTTGTTGAATGACAAACTTGCCCACTGTGTGAAGCCCTGTTCTTCTAGCGTTCAGTTAAACTCAAGTTTAGTGGCTGGGAATTCTGATGTTGCTCCAATTTTCATGTACACAAGTAATAAAAATTAAATCGAATTCAGCCTGAATTTAATTACAGTTTTAATGTATCGTTTCTTTCTTTTCACTCGGCTCACAGAGCACTGCAAAACTTAATAGCAGGTTACCTGCAGGAAACTTTCCTAGCAGGTCTGGTTGACTCTTCCAGACTTTTGTCTGGCTACAATTTCTGCAGAAACTTTCTACGGTAAACAAGGTACCTGTCTGTGATACAGAAAGTTTGGGTTTTGAAAAGAAGCACAAGTGGCAGAACTGAAACAAAAGAAGAAGTTTGGAAAGGAAAACAATTCCCTTCGGTTCCTCTCGAATGTTTTTTCCTTGTAGATCCAACCTGTAAAAAATGATTGAAAGGAAATACTCATTTAATCATAGCATCTGAAATAATAAAATAACAATATAAAAAAATGATTATCATTTTTATTGTTTTTCTCAGGGTGTTGCCAGTTTTTCAACTTGTTGTAAACCTGGCTAATCGTGGGTTGGGATTTTTTCTCACATACATCCTGAAAAATGCTTTTTTATAATAATTCTGTTGATTGCACACATGACAACTTTGAGCCCTTAAGCTATCTAGCCCACCCCAACGATGCATAATTTATTACAAGTGGTTGAGTGGACAAACCAAACATTTTTAGGCCTGGGACTTCCAGTCTATGGGCTGGATATGCCTCTTCTTTTTTTTTTCTTTTTTTTGCAATTCTTATCTGAGTAAATTAAAAAACAAATTTCATGTACTCTGGTTTCTAAATAGATCCTCTCAAAATGGAAGTTACTTTTAGGCCTAAATCACTTCCCAGAGGATACTTAGAGCTAAGATGTTAAAATGCAATAAATTTTGCATCTTTGTACCTTGGGTTCTGATGAGTCTTCACCGAGTCATCATCTTCCTTTAGTTTTTTATATGCATCTTCGATTTCTTCAGGACTCCATGTAGGGTCTTCATCACACTTAAACTCCTCATACGCGTCGTCCTGCATTTCCTGCTCATCTTCTGATTCATCCTCTAGCCCTAACTCTGTCTCATTTGTTACTGGCCATGGATCAGTTTGAATAGCTTAAACAAATGGAATTAAAAAATTTCTATTACCATTAAAATTTTAATTATTATTAAATAATCAAATATTGATAAAATGTAATAAAAATATAAAGATAGGCAGTTATGCCTATATGACTCATCAACATCAATAATTATTGTTGACTCACCAGCATTCACCATCAGCAACTGCTTCAGCTCTTGTATGCTCTTAAAGGTTTCAACCCACTGATCTTGATTGGAGATTAACTTACTCTTCAGTCTAGTGACTTTGCCCCTTAACTGAGTCACCTCACTCCTCAGGGTTTTGCATGTTTTGCAGTTCCCAGCATGTCCAGTTGGAGTATCCTACAAAAAACAAACTTTCAACATTAATACAGGCTGTAATAACAAGACTTCAGAATTTTTGTGTTTTAGTATTGTTGTAAAATAACTGCACATGTAGTTTTCCATTGTTATGATAATACAAAGATGCAAATAAACATTAATTAGAGTTAGTGCCTAGAATAGAAACCTGTTCAAGTTCAGGAATCGTTAATGATTCATCAATCTGCATAACTTCATCCATATCCTGCAGTTTTTCGATTCCCTGAGCCTCCAGGATCTGCATGGTCTCAGTAACCTCATCAGTGCCGGAAATCCCTTGGCTCTCGAGAGTTGTCTTATCACCAGGAGTACCTGGGACCTCTGAAGCCATCTCAGCATCAACACTTATCTCACCCGTCTCAGTCTCAGGGATGCAGCCCTCCTTTTCAGGATTTACCTCAAGCAAAGAACCCTGACTTGTGTTCAGAACACCCTCGACTTCTGGAGACTCCTCAGGGTTGAGATTGGGAGCCCCCATAGTGTCAGCACTCTCCTCAGGTGCAGAACTTCCTTTCAAAGAGATCACCTCTTCTTCAGGATTGTCTTCTTCCTCTGTATCCTCATTAGTAGTTTGACCAGCCAGAATTTCATTTAGTAGCTAAAAATGAAAATAGGTACGACTATTTTTTATATCTCCCCTTCAAAACAAGTTTAAATTTGAGCTTTATGTCGATGTTTTCAAAAGTAGAAATGGAAGCAAGGTTTAACCGCATCTTTGCCTTAAAATGTATGCATCATTTGCAGACAGTGAAAATAGAATTAAAATACAAACGAAAAAAAACCCGCAAACAGTAACTGAACTTATAGAATGTAGAAATCAGACTAAGTCCATTCTTGGTCGTTTTAAAAGATTCGCGTGTAACTCCTAATTTGCTGTAAGATTTCTTGGAGGGAAGTTTGGAGTACTGTCAAATCTCAAAGTAACAGCAAGATAATCTCTCAAAAAATAGAGAGCCGGATTTCTATGTAGCTTCACTTTTTCTAAATTTTACGCTTGAGTGGAAAGGTCTCGGAATTGGGGAATGGACTTCACGTGCACTCAGCGCAAATGCCCGTTTTACTATAACTATGAGAAGAAAGCAGAAAAGTATGAAAACACATGCAACAATATGGGAAGTCCAAATAGTCAGAGCATTCATTACACGAATATTGAACAACGATGCCAGAAAAAATAATGCCACAGGTAAATGGGGAAATAAATATAATGGTGATAAGCACAGCGCAAATACATTGTAATTTCACTCACCGATCGTCGACTCCGCTTTGATAGTGTTTGAGAGGATTTTTCCAAATGGTTGGAAACGTCCCCTTCTTCAAATTCCTTTTCATGCCTTTCATCGCAAAAGCAAGCGTAAAACAATCCCTTGTAAAATGCTCCGAGCACACAGCAAATTTTCCCACTCTGTTGAAATCCTTCCGATGAATGGACACGAACCTTTTCCACTTTAATCTAACGCTGCCCGAATCAGGAGAATTCATCGTTCTTTACGTTTCCACAGTCCTGAACAACACAACGTCTACCAGGCATACTTTCGCTTTAAGTCCAAAAAGCGAAGAAAGAACCTCCAAAAGCTTCCAAAAATATCTCGTCCTGCAGTCCTCCATGCGAAATTAGCCTGGTTTGTTTACCATGTTTTGTCGCGTTGATTTTTCTACGTCACATCTCGCCCCAACTCCTTCACACACTGCTCCCGGTCATTTTTTGAATCGAGTAATGGCGGCAAGACATTTACGAAAATTGCCGTGCAAATAAACACACTTCCAGATCATATTTGGACTCCAAACTTGGCACGGTAAGTCACTTTTACATACATTTTCGAAATATGTAATCAAAAACAAATTCCCAAATTTGATCGTAGTAGCACTTTAACTACTCTGATCTTTACAATTAAACTATCTTACCTTAAGAGTCAATTTTTAAAGATCTGAAAGATCCGCCCAGTTTTCAGAAGACATGATTGCAGAGGAATGGAAAATCATACCTTATTTTATGCAGGCTTCTAGATACTGGCTGCCTGGTTACTGTATAACAGAAAAAAAACACCCTTTGGTCTTTTACACTAACCAAGTGGAAAGCAAGCTTATAACGAGATCATATGACGTCGAAATCAGTGGCAGTCTGACATGACTTTAGAGAAGCCCTGGTGTGGTTAAATTATCCTCTGTGATTAAAAACCTAGTAAGAATGTGTAATGTAAAATTAAAAACCTCTTGCAAGTGTAGATGATTACAGAATAAAACTAAAAAGAAGAGAGGAACACCGCGGTTTCAGCTGTTCAAATTTACGAAGCCTGTTTATAGGAAGTTGTAATGTCTGTACAGGGTACGCGCGTCTCTAAGGTGTGTCAGGTGTGGAACGCGGAGTTGAGATAAGATGAATAACTTTTTATCTTTGAATTAAAAATCATGTGACATGACCACAATTTGAAAATCGGAAGATTTGATTCTCTTAGTGTCCGGTGGAACAACAATACGCACGTTGCAGCTTCCTGTTTAATCCAATCCTCTTGCAGTTCTCTTGCAAGAGATCGCACGAATACATAGCTTAAAAACAACTCCGGCACTCAAAACAAAAGAGCTCTAAATGGCTAAAAATAAAAGTAGAAAAATGTAAAACAAACCTTTAAACTCTTGGAGGAAGCCGTCAGAGAAAATGAAGCTCAGAGCGGAGCCTTCATAGGAGTCAAGTAACGCGATTCTACTATAAAAGAAACAATTGATTATGATTGAAGAAGATTCGGCATTCCCCGTAGAGGATTTCCCAGAACCACACACGATTTAATTTACAAGTAATAACCAATTTAGAGTACATCCATCTAGAGTTCATGCTATTACATCTAGATCTGTTTAAAGACAGTTGGTGCTGTGTATTCAGAAGAAGAAATTGAGATCTAATGAAACGGCAAGGTCAAGAAACGACGCCATCGCCAAAACCTTCACGGCTTCCTTTATGGGGAGTCCGACTTGTTAGCAAATTCCTCAGTTTCACTTGAAGTAAATTATAAAATTGTAAAGAAGAAATCAAAATTCCGAGAGAAAATGCCGATATGAACGAGAGGATTATCGCTTTGGATGAAATCGAAATTGCGGGCTGGGGTTTATAAGTAGCTGGGTGCAGCTCTCTCAACTGAGCTACTCCTGAGATAATTCACTGTTTCGGACGGAGAATTGAGAGCGACCAAGCGACATACTACTCACAAAAATTGATCTTCAGTTTGTTTGAAATGCCTTTAACACTAAGAAGATAAAAAAAAAAAAAATCGATAACATACCTCTACACGGCGATTATTGAGAAAACCAGCCGCGACCCTTACAGGGAAGAACTAAAAACTGGCGCAGACAACTACTTTTTACCATGTTAGCTTTGTGTTATGCGATACGTACTTCCTGTGACGTGTTTTTATTGATCGTGATTGGCAAAGTTGTGGGCAAATAGAATCATGTTGATTTGAGGATTTGATTACGACACTTGATAGGTAAATGACGAAGGAAATACATAAAATGGAATTTACGCAGAATCACGCGACTTGTAGTTCAACAAAGAGATTTAGCACAGCACAGAACAGCTCAGTCTTTTTTGCTCCATTTGTTATTGCTGCATTTCATTCGAACGCATTTCACATACTTTAAAAGTGATAATATTGGCTGAAAAGTGTGTTTAGATGAAAACAGAAGCCTTGATTATTCTGAAAAAGGTACGAAGTCTACAAAGAGGTCAAGACTTACATGATGTCGGAAATAGCGCTTAAGATGCCTTCACGAGCTGAACGTTAAAATTGAACAGCTCATAGTAATTTTACTGCTCACTTTTCGCCCAGATATTTTCCAACTTGAAGCAAAGTGAAAATTTGTGGAGACCCTAAAAGTATGAGAGAAAAACTGATAGATTAGGCAGAAGGGAAATATCGCGTGAGTAGTGAGTGAGCGGAGCCTACATCCGTCGCGTCTCGAAGACAATTCACGGGAAACTTGTGAATTCTTTCCCATCGAGTACTGAACACTATAGATGGAAAGAAAGTCGACTAAACGGCGTTTAAACCAGCCGTAGGACACAGAGTGGCTATGAACGAAAGGTAAGGGAGCTTTTTGAATCAATATTTCGCGTGATCATGATTTTTTTCCCTTAGCGTTGTAGATTCGAATACATGTGATAAAATTCGATCAATAAGGGCCCGAATCACATGTAATAATGCAAGAAATATCGATTTTCGTTATCTTAAAGGCTACTAGTACCGATAGACAAACAAGAAGACTTCATATCTTTAAGACTTTTTGCATTTATTTGGCATCAGATAATACACTAATAATTCTAGTATATTCCCGCCAAATGACCTCTGAAGCCCGAACCCACAAATAGTGCGCTTGGGCTGCCTGTGATTTCACATAGAAATTTTTTCACAAACAGCCAAAGCCGCGGGCTGAGAACCGGATGCACAGTCAACAGAGGTTTGTCTAAAATAAGCCCTTGAGATTACATAATAAGCACACTATGCAAGCTAAGATCTCACCTCGTATATATTGCACTCAGAAACAACGCTCAGATCTGAATAAAATCCGACATATGGTTATCTTTCTCTCATAGATTATTCCACACATGCATGGCGGATTATTTCTGAGATGTCACGCGCGACTGAAATCACGACTTCGCGCCCCGGTGATGTGACAAATGCACGTGATAGCTTAAAAATACATTCAAAACAGTGTTGGATTTGGTAAGGGAGTTATTAACCGAACGGTAGGCCTGTTTTTCAGACCTCCCATAGTGTAAACAAGATACATTTTTTTTTTTAATTTTGCCAAACCTTTCAGAAAAATTGTCGCTGAGATAACTTGTCAATATGAACTTCCTTTTTGATGACTCCAGTACGTAGAACGAACAAAATCTTTCATTACAGCCTCTCAGCCTGTGCCGGGAACTAAGTAAGGGATGTGCGCACTTTCCTGTTCATCGCGGGTATCGCCATCATTTACGCCTTAACTGTCTCAGGCGAGTGCGACATGTGCTACCCATTCTTGCTAACAGTTGCTTTCTGTTAGCTTCCTGTAACCATTTATAGGTTTGTAACCACAATTATTTTTTTATGTCAGTTTCCTGTTGAAGGATAGGGACTTTGAAGTAAACGAACATATATTTTTCAAAACATGTGGTCAACATCCTTTGATGTTTTGTTCCATTGCCTATGTTTGGGTTCTTACGAGGCATTTTCTTACTTATCCTTTGTTGAATTTTTAAACGCTCAACGATCTAGTATTATTCAAAACCTAAAAATATGAAGATATTTTTCAAATTCCTAGTTACAAAAGAACACACAAAATAAAAACTGCAGCGTCTTAAAACCTCTTTCTGCAAGGTATGGCGATTAAAACCGGCTGTACATTGTATCTTCTTAAAATCTTCTCTTTTGCAAGGTATGGCGAATTTAAGCTTCTCTTTAAAAGAAAGACAAAATTCAGCGAGGTTTAACTGCATGTGCGGCGGTGACTATTAGCAAGATGACTTCGCGATCATGCGAGGAGAGGAATTGTTTTAAAGGCTTATCGATGTTTTTCTCACAACAACTTAGCGCTTACCTTTCCAACAAATACTGAGCTGCTTGGTTGTCTTGAAGGATATCTTGAAGGAAGCAGAGAACTGAAATTTTTTTGCTCAAGTTTGCAACGGATTCATTCCCTGGACTGACGTAAACGTTTTGAATCATAAGGATAACTTTCAGTGAAAACGGTTCAAATCAAGTTTCGTATGTACTCCCAATAAATGGTGTCCTTTCCTTGATTTCTCACCCTTTTAATAGCAAGAGTGAACGTGACGCTTGAGTTAATGTTCTAAACAGTTCTGACAGTTGCAGCCTTAATAGTCTATTAATTAACCCCATATTTTTTTTAGTTAAGTTTAACCTGATGATTAAGCGGCCAGTAATGAAAGTCCCAAAATAATTGAAGAATTATGTTCACAAGGTGCGTCGGACGATTTTTCCACCAGTTGAAATTTACACGTTTGGGATTTTTTTTTTTTTTTTTTTTTTACACGAAACCACCTTGACCGTACAAAGAAATCAGACGTCTAGCAGTTCAAAGTCCCGTATGAACGAAGTGTCGGTCAAATTTTTCAGCCGGTCGAAAATTCGTCCGGTACAGTGTGGCCTCGATCCTCTGCAGGCATCACTCTCCTATATTAATGGGGAGAGAAAGGGGAGTGGCAATCCCTCACTTTCTTTCCTTCTTTTCTCGTTCGCAGACTCCTCACGGTCAGTGTAACCAAGCAAACCTATAGTACATAGGGTGGGTTTCCGCTGACGCGTAAAATTGACGTAAGTACACACGTATATTTTACGCGCTAAATAAAATAGAGGCAATGTATTGAAGGTCGAGCGTAAACTTAAAAGTTAATTAAAGTAAACCAAAAAGCGTCGCCTTTTTCACCGGGAGAAATGGCTATTGTTCTTGCGACATTTTATTACAGTCGGTGAAAGCTTCTTGGTCTGTAATATCGCCTATATTGTTATTCTAAAATGCTGAACAGGAGTCTTTAATTTTCATTGGTTACCATGAACGCGCGACAGTACTCTTCATCGTGGAGTAGGCGGGTTAAACTAACAATAGCCGAATCTTAATCTCTGTTGTTTTCCCTTTTGTAAGGCCAGATCACACCTTTACGCATTCTAAGTACTCCTTAACTAACTGTTAAGAGTTTTAGAGAGCTATTTTACGGATCCCGTCTTGGTCAGCGAACAGATAACTGACTTAAAGATGTGTTGAAAATTGTAGTTTCGATTCTTCGCATTAGAGTTTGGACGGAGCTCTGACTGATTACTCTATGAGTAAGACGGCACGTAAATTTTACGCGCGTTCGCAAGTAGATTGAAGTTACTTGGCAGTGGAAAGCAATCCTAAAGCTTGTTCAACTGTCCTTACATATTAGCTTACTGTGAATTTCAACCTTGAATTTGACATGTATTATCATATGAACTCGTGTACTGAGCACCTTTTTTTTGCAAACTTCATTTAAATACTAAAAAGACTCAAATATTATTCGGAATAATGGCTGGTTCCTTTTCTCTTTTGTTCTAGCAAAAGCAAATATAAATTATTAATTGCTAACAAATACTGAGAAGTCTTGACTGTGCTCTGTTCTGTTCCAACAAGCCACGCGATCAATGTTTCCTTTTTAAGCGAGACAACGACTAATTCATCCACACTACAATTGTTATAATATGAACGTGTATAATGAGTATAGTCTTATACAACTCGCAAACTTCATTTAAATAGTAACAAAACCCACATATTATTTAAAATAATCGCACCTTGTTTCTAACTATTTTTCGTTATAGTAATAATAGTAATAGTTTATTGATATCCCTCTTGCAGCCTAAAGGCTGAATTACAAGGAAGGTCAGTGACAATAACAGAAGACAATACAATACAAAAACAATCAAATAGATAATTATGTAAATATGATTAAAAGCACTACATAACAGAGAAAAAATAACACAGCACAGGATTACAACTGGTCTTGAAACTTAATGGTGCAGAAATCTACGAAACGCTTTGTCTTGGGGACGAGGCGCACCGGAACACGTTCGCCTGAAAGGAGGCAGTATGGCCTGTCAATTGAAACACAAGGAATTAATGGCTTGAGTACAGGAGACGACAGGCAGTCACGCTTGATAAAATTTATGCAAGCTTCCTCCCTTCTCTGGGAAAGGGCAGTGATGCCAGATTGAATTAGAGCGTCGTCAATGTGTACAAACGCTTGTTGGCCTTTTTGACTATGTGCTCTATGTGGACATTCCATAAAAGAACATCAGAGATATAGACACCCAAGAGCTTATAGGTCACAACCCTTTCAATACGGACCTTAAGTTAGGGTGGACGGTAAGGTGGAGGACGGCAATCGGAAATAAAAGTTGCCCGATTTGGGGCTAATTAGCATATATCTCAGCCGTCCAACCTACGTCGTCTGCACGTCGCGACGGTGAGAAAGCAGAGTGCGGCGGTGTCTCGAGAACGTGAGGTTTTTCTTCGTGTTTTCGCCTTCAAAACATCTTTATTTTGACAGAATACCGCTTTAATCTGTTTCTGGAGTGTCTAGTTTACTTCAAATAGTAAACCTTTTTCCAATTACTTACTTAAAAACACTATTTTATGATTGAATATAACATGAGCTTGTGCAGCAAGTGGTTTAACTGCAGGATTAGAGTTCCCAGCGATAAAATAATCACATTTAAGTATTCTCTCACCATCTGAACATCGATTTTTACCTTTTTTTTCATTCACGAAGTTTTTATTTCATTTTTTCTGCTTAAATTGTCGGCCAAAATGAAATTACATGTTAATTGCGTAACATTTCTTCGACAAAATAAAGCCCTTTATAAAGCAGGATGAAGGAACTTGTTTTTGCGCGCAACTTGTCAATGCTATTTAATAATTTGTTCTTATTTTAATGAAGATGGAGTGGACTGAAGATCACGATTTTCACCTTGCTAAAGAATTTCTTGTAAGTGAGCCCTACCGCTTCAAGCCCAGAGCTGTGTGGGCTCGATTCCCAGCCGTAAGAACTGTGAAGCGTGCGAAAATCTAGCAATACGTAGATCGCAAATAGGCTCAATGGAGCGACGAACATTCACTTTCGAGCAACAAAGCGCTCGACTAGATTTCATCGAACAAGAGAACGAATTTCTCATCTGATATGAAACCATCATAATTATAGTCGACCAAAAGCTCCCGGATCTCTTTCAGGCAACTCATTCTCAAACCTTCAATAAAGTTAAGAAAAGTCTTTGACCGTCACCTCTACTGAAACTTAAAGCTTGTTTCTTTCGCCAAGTCGACGTCGTCCCTCCCCAACCTGTCGAGGCCAAAGTCACCGTCCTCTATGTTGCCGTCCACCTAAACTTAAGGCCGGTAATAACAGAACCCCCAACGGTAAGGGGGACAGGGGGGAATGGACTATACTGCATAAAGTTAATGATCATTTCTTTACATTTCTTTGAATTAAGTTTCATGCGTCTTAAGGAAGCATATGTATAGATATCGGATAGTGTAAAAGGTAGGTAAGATGGCGAGCACCTAGGGATGATTTCTATGGCAGTAGCATCATCTACATACTTGACTCTGCTTTTACACTTAGGCGCCATTCCATTTACTAGGATGCAGAAGAGCAGGGGGGCGAGTTTGGTACCCTGTGGTGTCCCGCCATTGAGCCCGACAGGGCTGATTCCTATTTGTTAAAAAAAGCAGCAATCCACCTAAGAAGATGGGGGTCAACATCTAAATTATTTAGTTCACTTAACAGTACATTTTGGTCCAGTTCTAGCAAAATACATCGTGGTGTGGTCCAGTTCTAGCAAAAACAAATATAAATTATTATCAGCAATTTGCTTTTTAATTAGCAAATAAGGCGTCCCTTGACAGCTGTGCTCTGTTCTGTTGTAACTGACTCACGCCGAAAGCGGCTAGAGTACGAAAGAAGTGTAGGGGTAAACACAAGACGTAGTCGAAAAGAGCTCAGCCAAGGCTTCGTTATATATTTGTTTCGTGATAAAGAATCCTTTAAATTCCCCACGCATTGCTTTCTAAATTTCAAAACAAACTATTGGCAGATAAAGTGACAGTTTTAGCTCCATTTTTTATACTCTCAAAGCTCTCATAAAGCACTCTTTTTCAACCAATCAGAAAGCGCGTTATAGCTGGACTAAGTTCTAACTGTTTATTAATAAAAACAAAGTTACAGCAACTGTAGAAGCACAGGTGGTGTCAGTGAAACGGAACATTGGCAAGGTTACTGTGGCTTTCAATAACACGCCGAGATCAAAAGCCAACTACTGTTTGCGTCTTCTGCTGTCGTCAATCAACTCAGTTAGCAAGAGAGATCAAGAAAAGTTTACTGACATGAATTAAAATCGAAAAGGTCATGGTTTGCGATGTGTGATTAGTGGTTTCAATAAATTTTGTGAGTTTCTATGTTTCAAGGTTTGTTGCTTGTGATCTTAATTATGATTGACGGTAGCGAAAAACGTAATTCGGACAAGTTAACTTTTAAACTTCATTGTTCGCGTCTTGTGAATGGTTTTAAATTGCGCCAATGGGACCAAGCTCATATAAAAGTCATTTAAACTTTTCGATGCATTAGAAAGAGAACCACTTTTGTCTCAATTAAGGAGTTTCAAACGTCACAGCACTTAAGCATTTTAGCATGAGGAAATTTAATTTGAAACATCCTGTTTCCTTTTTGTTCCGGAACAAAAATGGTGGTCGCTTCTTTTTCAGCCCTGTCTGCATCATTGTGCACTTATAAGTTTGGATTATCCAACTTAGTGTAAACTAAGGCAAAAAATACTGGTCAGCCCTGTAGAAGTACATGTGACCTATAGATGAACCTCCATATGCGACCACCTCCCATAAGCGACCACTAATCCAAAACACCACTTTTTTTCCTACTCAAAGCCTTATAGTTCAGTTTGTTTGAAATTGGCGTTCCTTTGTGGTTCGTTGCTCATTTCTACGAACTGTTCTAAGCAGGAGCCTATCAAATGGAGCCTCCATCTCCCATACAAGCCCTTGGAGTCAACCCTTTCCCGAGTAGATTTATAATTAGAACGGTTCCCAGGGGAGACTTCGCGCGCCGACGGTGGAAAGAGCCAATCACAACGACTAAATGACACTGCTATTGTACTTCATGAAACAGCAGGAAATCCGGTGCTGACAGGCCAAACAAAATCATAAGCTAGTGAAACGCGTTTTCATCCCTCAGAGATTTTCTTTCTTTTCTTTCTAGCGGGTAGATTATACTGTGGAGAGTTTTAAACTCTGACTATGTTAATCTTAATTTTGGTTGCTTGTCTCACATTAAGCTGGTCTGTTACATGCGCAAGGATTAACTTCTACCTGCAGTCTGTAGTTCTGACAGGATTCGTTTTCTTTAGCCAATTTTTTTGAGCGTTAAGGTTCTTATTTCGGCTAAATGACTCAATATTAATCAAATTTCTAGTTTTTCAAGTTTTTATCCGAAATGCGTTTGTCTGAATAAATACTGTGGTTCTTTTGTCCGTCAGTTAGTGTGATGATTCCCTGCTATGTTTTGTAACGCCGAGCCCGGCCATTGTTTTCTCGCAAAAAAGTGGTCTACAGATGCGAATTCGAAGGAAAGAATTGGCCGAAACTTCTACATTAATTGCTGAGAATTCTCCTGTTGGTCAGTCATAATTCTTTGGGAGCAGATACAATCCATTTTGTTTCTCTTGAGATAAGAGGGTCTTTGGACTGGAGTGCGATGTCACAAATTCCACCGTTAGCAAATTACTTTTGAGTTAGCTTCACGGTCGAGCAACTGTTGTCTTCTGTCCAACTTTTCAAGTGCCAGTTTTATCAGGCAACTCTCATGGTGATACAAGTCAGTTGTAAAGGAAGACTGCAATTTTTCTGAAGCATTCCTCCTTAGTTGCTACTTAGGTCATCGCTTTTGCACACGGTGCTTAACTGGCGAAATCCACTCCACGGCGATGACAAAAATAAATGATCCTGGCACTTTTTTAGCCTGCGAAAACATCCGTTTCTCCTCGCTCTTCGCCCTCGCGAAACGTCCTAAGCGACGAAGAGGGAGGAGAAACGGATGTTTTCGCAGGCTAGCACTTTTTCGGCGCTGATCATCGAAAAGTTTCAAATCGTCCACAGAACGCTTAATCGTCGACTCTTTTCAAGGTGCATGCTTAAATGTGGGATGTATGACGGCAAAAAAAAAAAAACAAACAAAAACAAACACTCGCAAAGAACCTTTCCGTGATCCTCAATTCGCTGCCTTTGTCCCATCGCTTCATGCTCAGTCTCAGTCGGGTAATTCATTAACTTTTATTTCATCCCAGATCCCAGCGGCTGTAAAACTGTAAAAATGGACGTATAGTAAAAAAGGAAAACGGTCGAAGGACGGGCTTCTGAGTTCGACTTCATCCAACTTCATTTTTTTCTCGTTGACATACGAGACTCACGGAAATATGACACTTTTCGCGGGAAACAAGCCGTTCTATTTATAAATCTACTCGGGAAAGGGTTGACTCAAGAAATTAATGGAGATGGAGGCTTCATTTGATGGGCTCCTGTTCTAAGTCTTATATTGGGTAGCCAGTGGTTAAAGTGATGCACAATTTTAACTGAGTCTTTTTAACATGTTTAAAACTGTTGAAGGTGAACGCTGGAGGTGATCTTGTAGACTTTTCTCGGGTCGAGCTCAGAGATTGAAGAGAAGTTCCAGAAATATTATAGCGGAGCTCTGGCGCGCGAAGCGCGCCTGCGGAGCACCATGGGTAAGAAAATGTGGTAATCTACCCATCCGAGAAAATTTGGTAATCACGTGACCGTACGCCCGACCGTCCGTCCGCACCACAGGCATACCAATGTGAAATAACTCAATCAGCGGGTATGGTAACCCAAATGCAACTCGAGGTTATTTAGGAGGGAAATAGCCACCCGCGTCTGTAAAGCAGAGGCAACTAAAGAGTCGATAAAGACGAAACCGAAAAGCGGAAATTGTTTCTGTATCCGTGTTTTCTAAAGTAATAAGCTTAGATTAATTGTCATGTCCACACATTTGGAATATAGGGCCAGAGAAAGACAGAGAAAAAGAGGCAGGCCAGCGAAACTCAACGAGAAAAAGGGCAACAGAGATCTAGAGAGATAAAAAACAAAGGAGACATTTTTTGTTAGAAGAACAACATGAAAATTTTGTAGCGGCGGTGACAAAATGAGAAATGCTAGCGGCCACCAATGCAAGAAGAAAATGAGCGGCAGTGAAAAAAAAAAAGTGAACGAGAACACGTACGACATTTCCTCCATAAAAAAAGTTTCTGGACGTTTCACGTTGTGGTCGTGCAAAACAACGGCAAGTACAAAAAAAGTGTGCTGCACGTGCAAATTTGCTTTTTTGCTAATTAGACCTATTGTTGTTTTTTCTCCCTTATCCGGCGATGCCTTCGCCGCTTAGCATTACACCATTTTACATTTTGTTTGAACGAACTATAAATATTATCGAGAGCTTCGCTTTTAGCCCTGGCTAAATCTATATATTATAGCTACTGGTGTATTCTCTTCAACTACAGCTGATGGACGTCGCCGTTGTCGGAACGTAAGGCCTATTTACACGCAAACGTCAGTGAAAAATCCAAGGAGAGATTCCAGAAGGTGAGGACCTCTAAATGCCCTCCTTAGACTGGAAACTTTTAAAGAATTTTTAAAACTCGCTGATTGCGCTGAGAACTGAAGAATGAAGCATTTTTGGATTGACCGTCAAAAGCAAAAAAATTCAGAAGAGTTTTCGAATCTATCCTTAACATGTTGTAAGCAAATCAGCTAATAGAAGACGAACTAAGAAGCTGCTTTTATTTAAAAATAAAGGAAATTTTAAGATCAATAAATTATAATTTTGTTAATCGCTAGAAAGACAAATCGCCATAGGATGCTCAAAGGTTACAATATGCATTTTTTGAGACTTAGTCCGATCCTCCTATGTAGGCTGCACCTCCGGGATCGGAAAGCTGGCCTGCAGGCTAATTTTTCTTATTAGTACTGAAGCACTTCCGTTAATATATTTTGTATCGTCAGTTGAATTGTTAAGGAACAAGACCCCCGTAATGGGGATTCATTGGTCTGCCAACAGCTCGTTTTTAAGCTAGGGCTCAGAGATTAGCCTCCCACGCAGGCGTATATAGGGCAGCTCGTTTTTCATCCCTCCCGAGGGAGGGATGAAAAACGAGCTCCCATGAAAACGGCCCCTACCGTAATGAAGAAAAATCGGCGAGTTAGCCTTTTGAAACAAGAAACAAAAATATAACGTGACAGTATAACGTGACTTATTTAATCTAACCCGAAATTCCAAAACTTATTGTCGTTCTACTCTTGAAACGTAACGGGTCCAACTTTTGATGTTTCAAATACTATTATATAACAGTAATTTTTTTGTTTTTTAATGTCGCAAAGCAAATTAATTTTCAGGTTTATTTCTGTTTGGATATTGCATTTAAAGCCCATCTAACTATTCAAGTGAATTTTGACGGGGCGATTTGCAAATAGTGTATTGACAAGAGATCATAATAGGACAGTGTCCTATCATGGCCCTTGATATTGATTATTCCTTTCTTATAAGGAAAGACTTTTCACAAGCAGGGAGAAAATTGCAACAAGTTAAAGCTTTTCCCGTGGGAACCGTGGGAGGGCATTGTTTCTGCAGCTACCGCGCAGGCTAATTACTCCATCCAATACTGTATTTAGATAATAATTTGGCGCAGATATAGGGCCAATAACTCCACAAAATAATTTTGTGTTCGTTCCAAATCGACTTCCAAGTCTGTTCTTCAGACGACCTGAAATGACGCGTCCCCTCCACGCAAAAATCGGCCCCAGGGGAAGAGGGACATGAACAGTTTCTAGAAATTCCGTCCGCCATTTGGTCCAATAAAAAATAGTCACCAGGTAACGACCGTAATTGATACCGATGATCATAATTTGAGAGCTAACACTATATAGCCCACCGTTCGAAGAAGAAGAAATAGTTGTGGATTTCGTGTCGCATTAGCCTGCGTAGCAAGCTTTTCTGTTTGGTTTTGGAGCAAGGAAAGAACGAGGAACGGGATTTTACTCGCGCCAGTTTTCCCGCGGTCTTTGACTCTCGTTCCCCGTTCCCGCACGAAAACGCCTGCTAGCGGGTTAGCGTCGAGACTTCACAGGGGGTTTGTTACCCCCTTCGGATCACGTGATGTTTCAGTTCTAAAAATGCTGTCGATGTGATTCTTATTTTTTTCCGAAATGTTATCAAATTTACTCATGTTATGCATTTTTAATATTTTATTACTTAGGGTTGAACTAGCCTGCGTAGCAGGTGCTTGGAAGTAAAGAAAGAACGGGCTGCGTGAGGAAGACATGCGAGGGGAGAGGGCTCTCTCTTCCCTTGCGTGCCTCCCTCGCGCGCTCAGTCTTTTTGGTGACCATTACTTCCAAGCGCCTGCTACGTAGACTAAGGTTGAACCGCTCGCTCTGACCGCCGCCATTTTTGTCATCCTTTTCAGGTGCTCCTCAGTGTGACTATACAGTAACTCTACCCAACAAGGCAACATCATTTTGTATTCTCTTTAAAAACATAAAATGACTTAAACGGTTTAAATGGAAAATACAATTCTCAGAATGATGCACCTACATTTTGAAGTGTGATTGTAGGTGTATGTGCAAAAATAGAGACAAAAAAAAAACACTGAAACTGATATAAATTCAATGTGACGAAAAGCGATCTGAAGTTAATATGTTATTAAAAATACAAGATTCAGACAAAATGTCAGAGGCTAAACAGGAGCTTAAAAAGCAAAGATATAATCTATCTCGTAAACCCTGACAGCGTCCGCAGCGGCCCCCCACGGGAATTGTCCGCCTAAGCCTGGTTTCCATGGATCGTCCGGATCGTCCCGACCTTCCCAGTCATCTCAAATATTACGATCGGAACGATTATGTGGAAACGCTACCCGGACGATCACAAACGACCCGGACGACTGGGACGACCTCGGTCGCTTGGATAGAGTTGAGTTCTATCCGGACGATCGGGATGATCGTGTAAATTTTGAAGCTGTCACATGCATGGAAACGCTCTCAGAAGACTGAGACGATCGGGACGATCGAAGGCTATCCCAGAAATCATCACTACTATTCCAGTAATCGAGAATAAATTCGGCTTGGACGCCGCTGAAGTTGAAAAAATAATACAAAAGTGTTTGCATCGCGTATTGGCGCTATTTGAAACTAGAGAAAGTCAAGTTCTTCACGTGATACTATGTCTTCGTGGAACTCTTCTTGCTTGTCGACGTCGCAAAATCGAGAGAAAAGAAAGGTAGCGACGTCCCCGGTCGCGTCTCTTGTCGTTGAGGCGATCGAGAAGATCGTGTGGAAACCAGAAATGACCCTAGTCGAAGTCCGGATCGTCTCTAATTTTTTTTGAAATTACCAGGGCTATCGGGACGATCCGGACGATCAGATGGAAACCAGGGTTTACTCCGGGAAAATGGCTTGACCACCTGCTAATTATGACGTCATATCTCGTATCCATAGTAACTGACCATCACTAAACTTGTCTCAAAACGGGCGCGAGGGATGAACAAAGAGCTACAGAAAACTTCAGGTGCTGACGTAGGTGCTTACAGGTGCTTATGTAGGGGTGGCAACCACCCCCCAGCTCACCCTTGTACGTCCGAAGGTTTTTTTTTTTTTTTTTTTTTTATTTATTTATTTATTTTTGCCTTACAGACATATATTAAATGTTTACAGTACTAAACACTACTGAAACTAAATACTACTAACAATATTCACTATACTTGCACTATTTACAATATTGGCTATACTGCATGACAATACCATCCATACGATGCTCGTACTACTAATAATTACAATGGTTACACTACTTACAATTCTAGTACATCACACACACACACACACCCCCACATAAACACACACACAAAAAAAAAAAAAAAAAAAAGGTCAGAGGAGTTACTTTTCATGTCTATTTTATAGCTTTTCAATTCTGTATTTAATTATCATTTTACCAACGAAGTCTTGGAGGAGAATTGGTTTGTTGTGTAGTTTGTTGGCGTAGATGTAGTATCTCATAAACAACATGGTATAATTGAATTTCCTTACTAGTACTTGATTCCATAGCGGTAAAGTTCCTTTTTGGTGACTACAATTCGGTGGATTAATTTATATTGAAATTCTTTTAATTTGGTCTCTCTACAGACGGTTTTTAGGGAGGTGAATATTTTTTCCCATTTATCTTCATCCAAGGAAAGATCTTTGCTCCATCTCTGTGGCCCAGAATGACCTGTTGTGTGGATTTTTGTGCATAATAACGTATAGAAGTCGCTAGTCTTGATTTTGTTCAGATATAGAGTTATCGATTCATTTAATTGTAGACTAAGATTATTATCAGAATATAACTCTTTATTAATTGGCTTCGTTGATTTTGCTTTGGCTAATAGGTGCTTTGGGATAGCGCTAATAACTTGATAGTATTGAAGGAAGTTAGTTTTACAGGAATACTTATTCGTAAATTCCTGATAGGTCATCGGTTGATCGGTATTGTTTAAGAGATCTTGTATTGACAGGATACCTTTTTTAAACCATTCCCTGATAAAAAAGGTTTTACTGTCAACAAGTATTTCTTTGTTGTTGAATAGAATTATATTTTGTGCTTGATCAAAGCTGTACAGAGTTTTTAATTCACTGAAGTATACTAGAATATTTCGGTAAAACAATGGAATAGATTTTATGTATTTCGCATCATAGTTACATCTCAGTAAAAAGTTCAAACCTCCGAATTTTCTTAGGTAATAATCAGGAACTGTTTTCCAATTCTGGTTCCCTGGAGTCAGTAATCTTGGAATCCAGGCTAGTTTTAGAGCTTTAAACATTATGTCGATGTCTACCATACGTATTCCGCCTCTTCCCAGATCCTGATAGAGCCCAGTTCGTTTAATTTTATCCCTTTTGTTTTTCCATAAGAAACTAAAAAACTTTGTTTTCACTGTGCTTGCGATATCTTCGGGAACATTAAGAATTGAAGCTGAATAAATTAATTGTGACAATCCTAGGGACTTAATTATCAGTACCTTCCCAAATAGTGTGAGGTCTCTAGATCTCCACATATCCAGCTTTGTTTGAAGTTTTCGTATTTTCAGATTAAAGTTCAATTCATTGTTACCCTTCTCATCATAAGAGACATGAATTCCTAAGAGGCGAGTCGGACTATGTAACCATTTTAGTTGTAAAGGATAACTTTTGTTTTTTTCCCATTTTCCCAACCAAATTGCTTTCGATTTCTTTATGTTTAACTTGAGACCCGCTAGCCTCCCAAAATCTCCCACCGTTTTCAAAGCATTTTCAACGGAGATCAAATCTGCACAGAAAAGGTTTGTGTCGTCTGCGAATTGGCTCAATTTGATTTCGTGCCCGAATATTTTGATTCCTGTTATACTTGGTTCTTGTCTGATTTTGCTGGATAATATCTCCGTGGAAAGCACAAATAAGTACGGAGAAAGGGGACACCCCTGTCGCACTCCTCTTGACGGTCTAAACCAGTTGGTCATGAAACCATTGTTTATCGCCGCGCTCTCAATTTTTGTATAGAATGTACTGATCCATCTTTTTATACTTGTTCCGAAATTGAATATATCCAGTGCTTTCATCATGAACGACCATTCTAGAGAATCAAAAGCTTTCCGAAAATCTAGAGATACTAGAATGCCAGGTATGTTTTCTGACTTCGTATGTTCCATTATGTCGATTATTAGCCTAATATTTTCCCCGATATATCTTCCTTTGATAAAACCGGTTTGATCAGTGTGCACTAGATTTGGTAATAATGGTTCTATTCTCCTTGCTATTGCCTTAGTTGCTATCTTGCAATCAACATTTAGCAGTGTTACCGGTCTCCAGTTTGAAAGTTCTAGCAGCGAGCCATCTTCTTTGGGAATTAAAGTAATAACGCCTCTTCGTTGTGAAATGGTGAGTTCATTTGCATCATAGGCCGCCTTGAAACTAGCAACAAGATCGTGTCCTAGCAGATCGAAAAAAAACATATAAAATTCAACCGTGAAACCATCTTCTCCTGGAGCTTTTTTGTTTTGAAAAGTGTCTAAAGCTTTTTTGCATTCTTCATAAGATAATGGACCTTCTATTCTATCTCTGTCTGCATCTGATAGTTTTGGAATTTTAAAATGTTCGGTGAATTCATCAACATTATTTTCCTGTGAATTATTTACTGATGCGTACAATTCTCTATAATAGTTTTCGATAGCTTCTAATATCTGAGACTCGTTGTTTGTTACTGTTTCACTTTCTGTTCGCAGTTCAGTGATGGTTTTCCTGTTGTAGTTTCTTTTCTCCAGATTGAAAAAGTACTTTGTTGGACGTTCGCCCTTTTCGACCCATCGACATTTCGATCTAAAAATAGCTGCCCTCCCTTTCTCCTCATAAATAGATTGGAGTTCCATTTTGAGATCTTCATATTCATTTAGGATGTGCGCGATATTGGGAGAGTTAAAGTTGTCGCAAATATTGCGGTCCAGAATTTCGAGCTGTCTCCTAATTTCCAATTCTCTATTAGTGGTCGCTTTAGCTTTCTCTTTACTATAAGCAATGGTTGCCGCTCTGGTTTCCATTTTTAACATTTCCCAAAGAAGGCGTGCGTCTGTCAAATTGGAGTAAAAAGCGCGTGTGCGGGAGTACGTTTCACGGATTTTGGACACATAATGTTCATCTTTCAGTAACGTGTTGTTGAATTTCCAAAGTCCGGGTCCTCTAGACTTTTCAGTTGTCCAAGACAAAGAAATGTAAATTGCTCGGTGATCCGGTGCTATAGAAGGATAAATTTCGCTTTTCTTCACATGTTGTGTCAGATTTTTGGCAACTAGGAAAAAGTCTATTCTGGATTTCAGTTTTAACACTTTTGATTCATAAGAGTATTTACGTAGCCTCGGGTGACGTAATCTTTGAATATCTACGAGATCGAAAGCGTCCATAGTTGTCAAAATCAGGTTTCGATAATTTGTTGGTTTCCAAATTGTGCCACCAATTTTATCTATCTTTGATAGTGTGCAATTCCAGTCGCCTCCTACAATAAGCGTGGAAATTTCTGACTTGTCGATAAGGCAATTGTTTAAGTTTTGTAAGAAATCTAATTGTTCACTTTGGCTATTCGGGGCATAAATATTCACCAGTGATAATTTTAGAGAATTCAGAACACAAGTAATTAGCACGATTCTTCCAGCCTTGTCGCTGAATGAGTAATCGATCTTATTTTGTACCGTAGGGTGTAAAAGAATGCAAACACCTTTACTATGCCTGGATCCGTGAGAGAAAAATATTTCACCTCCCCATTCGTTTTTCCAAATAATTTCATCTTCTGGTTGAGAGTAAGTTTCTTGCAAGAAATAAATTTTTGAGTTATGATCTTTGAGATATAGAAAAATGCTCCTCCGTTTGGCTTGATCTCTTATTCCCCTTACGTTTAGAGAAAGTATATCGTATTTTGCTTTCTCTTGCATTACAATAAAAAAACAAAAACAAAAAACAAAAAAAAAAAAAAACAAGAAGAATATATATGCAAATTTAAAAAAAAAAAATACAGAAGCAAACAAAACTAAAATTATACAAAACGTAAATTAAAGTAGTTTTTGAGCGTTTCCCTTCTTCTTCTCCGAACTTTGCGTTTTTTGTTCCTGTCCCAAATGTAAGTTACAGTTTTTGTCTTCCTTGGCCGATTGGACATTTAAAGATAATCTAAGTCTTCCAGCTCGTTAATTCTGACCGGCTTACCCTGCGGAGAGGTCTTGACATATATTGATCCATCCATTGACCAGACACTCAACAATTCATCATTTCTCCGCATCTCGTTTGCCCGATTCATTATTTTTTTCCTGTACGAGGTAAGATTCTCGTTTAAAAAAATTCTGTCGGCTTGCACTAGAGTTGACGACGAGCACTGCGGGAAGATGTTAGAAACTCTGACATTTTTTAGCTTAGCCCTAGCCCTGTATAGATTTGTTTTGACCTTGTGGCTTATAAATTTTACAATAATTGGTTTGTTACCCTTCCTGTTCAGCTTGTGACATATTTCGATATCCTTTGGTTCCACCGATACATCTAGGGCCTCCGCTAATTTTAACACCACGTCTTCCGTCTCGGTGTAAGCGCATTCTGGTACACCATGTATTTCTATTGAGTTTTTCCTCGTGTATTGTTCTAGTTTGTCTTGAAGATCGTACAATTCACCAATTTCTTCTTCCTGCTCTTGAATTTTCTTTCTTGCTGCCACCAGCTCGCGTTCTACCTCGTTGTACTGCTTCGTTATATGTCCTAGAGATGATTTCAACGCAGTTATATCGTCTGTTTGATGTTGAATTGTGCGCTTGAGATCGGTCATTTCGCTTCTGATTGTTTTGTTTTCGCGTGGGATAGTTGCAGTATTTATTTGAATGTCTACCAACATCTCCCTTAGTTCTGCATTACTGGGCTCACCTTCGGCGTTTATTGCTTCATTTGTCGCTTCCACTAACTCCGCGGCCTCTTCCTCTTGACATTCCGCCATGTTGGCTCTTTCAAGTGTCGATGGTTCTTCTTCCTCCACTGATCCTCGAGCTCCTCGTTTGTGTTTTCCTCCTAATTTCTGCATTTAATACTTCAGCAAGTGTTTAAACGTTGAATTATTATGTCAAGGCGGTATAAAGTTCTCTAAAATTAGCGTAAAGGGACAGAAACTACGCTCCTCACAAAACGTGCCACCGCACACCGACCCCACGCATGCTCTTTCCGAAGGTTAATAGCTGACACATTTCCCATATTAAGCTTCTCATTCCCATTTCAATATATTTTCCCCCTTCCCTATTAGAGTCACAGATAACAACACGGGGAAAATCAGGTTCAAATAGTAGATTTATTGAATTCTCTTAAACTGGTTAACTTTACTGACTTAGAAACAGATAACAAGCCTAGTATAAAGCAGAAGTTAAGATGTACTGAACTTGACTTCATTGGCTTCTTTTTACACACTGTTATATTTTATCAATGACCACATTCGTATTAAACTGTAAACAGTCCGGAATATCCCTAAATTTAAGGACAGGGCCGACTGGTCATGCGACACTTTTCAACCAATGAGAAGGCGCGCTTGTGTTTATCAACAAACAAATCAAAACATCGCCGCTGTGATATAATATTTTCAAAACAGCCGACGGAGTCGGACAGAATCAGTCATCGTTTCGAGGCTCTCAGGCATATTTTTAAGACTTTTCATGAGGCATACACAATTTTTTTAAGAGGACAGCGTATCGGAAGCCATATTGGAAGTGTCTCGTGAAATATTCAGCACATTTTGTGGCTTATTTCTTCTTTTAAACAACGCGATGTATGTGCGAGATTTTGGTCGGTTTTCAAGGTAGGTGAACAAGTATCTATTATTTTTTCGATTCACAGATTTTTTTTACGAAGTTCTAGATATTTTTCCTTGATTGTCATATCGATTAACTTTTATCATGTTGAATGTGGGGATGGTAGACAACCTAGAATTTTGGTAGACCAATTTTGAATTCCGAGGTCCATGAAAACACGCACGTTTTCCATTCCCGGGTTTCTCACAGAGCCGTGTTATTACTTTTTTTCGCATTAGTACGAGCCTTTGCCTTTTTTCTTTTCAAGGCCAAAACAACTTTATTAGTCTTATGGATATTCACGTCCAACATCTCGCCTCACTTTGCCGAATTTTTGGGGATGAAATTGAAGATCATAAGCGCAAGGTAGATACTAACCGCTGTGTTTCTGAAATTCACCAAATCTGGAAAGATTTAATGTTGCTGGATTCTCCAAATGTTCATCCACTGTTAAAAAACAATCAAAGACGGAAGGCAAATTTCAAGTGTAAATGATGTATTTCGCTACTCATTGAACATGCACTGAATCTGGGATCACATTAAAACATTGCAGGTACTACAGCAAGCAAGGAGAGCACCAGATGCGTGAAGTCAACACTAAAGAACACCAAAAAACAAACAAGAAAAATTAATAAATTTGAACTACTTTTCATTTATTCTTGTTATGACGACTGGTTCTTTGATTCTTGTCCTGTAGAAGCTAATAGGTAGTACCAATCCTGTTTTGTATGATCTCAACAAATTTTCACACTCTCTCTAAGGCTATTTTTACACGGGACCAGTTTGTTTCTATCAAAAATCTTGCAAGCCATGCCAGTGAAGCCACGACCACTGCGATCGGTCCGGAATCAGTTCGAACAACCCATGATTCCTTGCAATGAATAATGCTCTTATTCTCTTACATGAAATGTTTTCTTTGAAATATTAAATGTGAAACCTAGACGAGTACTGTAAGCTCATCTTTAATTCTGTCCGTCGACTCCGTCCGTTGTTTTGAAAATGTTTGAGCACTGGGGCGATGTTTTGATTTGTTTGTTGATAAACACAAGCGCGCCTTCTCATTGGTTGAAAAATGTCGCGTGACCAGCTGGCCCTGTCCTTAAATTTAGGGATATTCCGGACTGGTAAAACAGCCCGACTTTTTACCTTGGTTAAGAACGCGCGCGCAAGCGGTTAATCGAAAGGTGGGAAGGTGAAAAAGGGCGAGTGATACTGGGCCTACGAGCGTGTGAGGCTCCCGCGCCTCGCGCGAAAATCTCAAGCCTGCCCTTTGGGCCTTTGTATTATCGATTATGAGGGAAAAAACCGACTGTTTTGCAGCTTACATACGAAGTAGTCCTTCACAAAGTAAAAAAAAGAAAAAATACACCATAAAAGCGTGTATAACAACTAATTCTAAGAATCTAATGAGTCACCCCAAGCTTAAATCTCTGAGTCACCCTAAGCTTCTGTACGTTTTTAAGCCAAATGATTGTGACAAAAATGACTTTTTTTACTCCCATGCAAATGAAACTTATTATCGCAAAAAGGATTTGCACTTAGCCTTGCTTGGAAAGTGAGGGTTAACGTTTTTGGAACTCGGAAATTGCCTGTTGATAACGCATATTTTATCTTGATAAAAAACATCAATTACGAAAAGATAAATTAGCTAAATACAGTAAAACCCGCGACTAAGAACCTGCATTACTAGGTTCTCATTTTCTGAAGAAAAATACATTGTATTTATTTTCAGCAGTATAGAGGAGGCCTAACGGGTAAACTTTAGCCTTACATGCTCTTAAAAACCGAGTTCTTGGTCGCGGGGTTTTACTGTAGTTTATGTAATGTTCAAAACACGCGCTGTGAGTGATTTGAACAGCTTCAAAAACGTCCCCTTAGTATTTTATTTCAATAGGATCCTTGATAATGCATTGAAATTGGAAAAAGCTGTAAAAATAACAAAGGCTACATTGGTCAAATACTATGCAAATAGATTAAACAACCCAAGTACACAGCCCCAAGGGAGGGGGAGGGGTGGCTACTCTACAAAGTTTTATACAGGGAGGGTCCGCCACGAGGTCCAACCCTTTACCAGCTTTTATATACCATTTTTGACAGAAAAGGTACCCCCTACAGGGAAATGATATGCCTTTCACATACCTAATAATCGCTGCATCCCTTTAACTGTTGTAAATGCACTATCCTTTAAATATGAAATACTAGCTAAACTATGCCTGAAGCCTGAAAATGGTACCCCGGAGTCCCCCCCCCCGGCTACACAGTTTTTAAACGCATCTATCTGCCTTCGCAATACGGCTCTCCAAGTGAAAAAAAATTTCAGCAGTTTGATGATAATCGTAGAGGAGGAAAAAATTGCTTGAGGAAAGTGTCATTTCCATTGCACAATTCCCCAAGTTCATTAGACAATAAGCATGCCTACTGATCAAAATATTAAAGAGTTAATATTTAATGGGTTTTTTAATTGGTTAAAGGAGCTAGTACGAGGATATTGCTGTTTTAGGTCCATCTTTGCTCCGGTAGACTAATGAAGAAGATATAATAGTAATAACAATAATAATAATAACTTTTTTGGGATAGCATTGAAACTTGAAAATGTTGGCTCAACTTTCGCAAGTCAATCCATATTCATCCTTGCCAACCCTTTGCAGCAACAACAGGAAACGTTTTCAGCGCTTAAATGGCATGTAATGTGAAAAAGTTAAAACAAGACTGGACCATTGTTTTTCAAAATCAATTGATATGAAGATACTGTTTATCTATTTTAAAACGATATCAGCAAATAACGTGAGGTAGCCCCTTGAAATGAGTAACAGCTTATAGCGGAGCTCCTTGCGCGCGCGAAGCGCGCGCGAGCGGAGCACCATGACTAAGATAAACTACCCATCCGAGAAATTTTGGTTATGACGTCAGCGTACGTCCGTCCGTACGGACTTTCCGGGTAGTGGAAAGTAGTCCGCATGGACTCTTCGGGTAGGGGAAAGTAGAGATTTTTTGGCGGGAAATCGCATGGCGCAACGTCGCGCAATTATATCGCGCAACTGGTTTTGAAAAAAGAAATTTCAAAGCAACTTAGCAAAAAGATTTTTCGACAGAGCCTTTATAACTTTTTATTACAACTTACGAAAGCTATTATGTCAACAAACAACAGCAGAGAGATTTTAGCGTGTAGATGACATGTTTTAAGCGGAGAGCAAAGAGAAGGTGAACGGCAGAGAGCAAGAGTCAACACGCGTAGAACAAGCGAAGACGATCGCCAAAGAGAACGCGTTAGAAGTAGAAGAAGAAGACAACATTTTAGCGAAGAAAGTCGCAAGTAGAAAGAGTCAGAGCGAGAAGAAGGAGAGAAAATTATAGTGAAAAACGCCGGCAAGCAGAACGAGACAGGGCAAGAATGAACAGACAAAGGCATCGCGAAAGAGAAATACGAAGGCAAAGAGAACGGCAGCAACATAATGACATGATGACAGAAAGTGTTGTGTTAATGTCACTATGGCCCCGTGTTATTAACATTTTGATTTCAAACTGACCTCGGACGTGAAAGTTCAGCCAATCATTTAAAAATACAAGCAGGGAAGACAGAGGCTTTTCACTTTTCTCACCATAGTCACGCGTTGATCACGCTCTACGAACGTCCAATTTTTATGCTCTGATTGGTCAAAATTTGTCAGGTGGAGTTCATGCAGAAAATTTATACAGCATCTTGAACCTTGTTTACTTTGATAGCTGAAGCTGACAGAGTATTTTGTCAACTTGTGATGTTTTTTACTGTATTTTCCCACTGGATGCTTAAAATGAAATACAGCTGCTATCAACAGTCTTCTTTGATTCATGGCTGGCTTGTTTATTGAATTTTTGGTTGGGAAATGCCCCGGTTGTCAAAGTTGGAAATCCGATTTCGGATGCATTGTTTTCGTTTTTCACCTTGCTGGATGCGGGGTTGAAAAGTCCCTCAAGCGACTCTGGCCTTACTTGCATGATAGCTTTCAAGAGCTGCATCTCGAATGGTAAGCCTGAGTAATTATTGTATACAGTGTATGTTTGTTTTTTTATATCTAATTTCATGAAGTCGAGCGCAGTTTATGAGGCTAATTTATGCACGTTTGTATTAAGATCTGAGACAATGATCTGATCTAGTATATATAAGCTTACAGAGATTTAAAAAGCCTTTAGTCGATATTTTCTCTCCGCATATAAAATGAAAAAACGTTCCGAAGAGTATTTAGTTATAATTTTGGCTGTAGAAAGAAAGCTTTGAGCGATTTTCTTGCCTCGAGTCCCGGGCCTCGAGTTCATCTCTGAAAACGATAAACACCAGGAAGCCGGCTAAAAGCTTTAGGCTTATTAAGCGTAAAGACTCAGGATTTTTAGAGACGCTTTAATACCTTTCTTCGTGAATGAAAATTGATGTCTCTGTAAATTTTTCACTGAATTACATTTCTTTTATTGATTGTTAGTAGTATCTTGCAATTTTAATCGCTTTGCTGTTTGTTTTCAGTCGTTCATAGACAACGCTTGCGGGAGTACTCAAAATGCCGCGCGTTTGCACATCGTTATAAAACCATTAAATAAAAATAATAAACAATAAATTCTTTATTATGTTGAAGCGTAACTCTTTCAATGTTCACTGAAAATTTGGCGCTTGTCAAAAGTGACAAACGGCTGGCCGTATAGGTGATTTTGGAAATTTTTTGAACGGTTTTGCTAAAAGCCCACTCGTGCTTCGTACGGTTCTGAATATTGAATGAGTGCAATTTGTCTTGAAAAATTGTGAAATACTGCATTTTGTCTGAGGTCTGTATGATAAAAACAGCGCCTCATATTACTGTTTCACCTCAGATGTGATGCATAAAAAGTATGAAATGTTGGTTTACACGCTCCCAGAGTTGTTGGCAAGATTTTGTTAAGTAAACTTGTCGAACGCAAAAAATTCGGCCTGATTTGTTTTTTCCATGAATTCGTTTTCCAGGCCTAATCTACTGTGATCAAGAGCTATTATGGCTCTTAAATGTGATCGACGATGATTGCTATTTTTTGGGTGTATATATACCGGCTATCAATTCGATGAAGGATTTATTTTCACTCTAAAATCATTTAGCCTTAGCTTTCCCTAAAAAGTCACATATGTGCCCTTAAGTTAACTGATTTGTGGATTACAAGTTTATTGTTTGATTTAAATCATAAATTTATTAATGGGAGCTTCGCTTTTAGCCCTGGCTAAATCTATATATTATATATATGTATTTACAGTCTTTTTAGAGCGATTTTCGTATGACCTTGAAATGAACACACGAGAACAAAACAGAACAACAAACGAAGGAAATAGAGCGATTTGACTGGTTTATCTAACGGATACAAACGGGAATGGCTTTTGGTTGGTTAAGGAAACCTTCGGGTGAAATTAAAACCTTCATGCCCGAGAACTTTCCAGAAATCAATTGATACTTCGCTTTGACATCATACTGCAACACCATTGGCCAATCGAACAATGCCGTCTGCATATTAGCCTAAAGTTTTCTTTAGCAGGAAAACGAAGAGTCCATGTTTTGATCTTTGATAAAACAAATAACGAACACTTAGCCGAAACCATTTCTCGAGGTCATAGGAAAATTGCTCTATCGATCTAAAGTTAGTGATAACACTATGCATTGAAGTACTATTTTCAAGAGATTTTGTTTCATGCAACAAAACTGCAATAGTTGACATAGTTGACCGGTCATCGTTTGAGCTTACAATAAAGTGTTAGACAAGGTAAACTAACGAGCGTGAAGAGGAATAGCAGCATTTTGTCTTTGTCGACGTTTAAATAATTTTAGGAGAGCTCTTCTGAACTCTGGCATTCTGATTGTGTAAATAATGGGATTAACAAGCGAGTTTGTGAGGAATAGAAAAGAAAAAGATGATCTCAAGCGAAACTGTGTCCGTAAAGAAAGTCTATCTACAACAGAATAAGGAACAAAAGTATATACAACATATGGTAACCACAGCAGCAAAGATACAGTGGTCATTATGAATAATGTGACAGTCCGTTTTCTTTGTCTATTGGCTGCACCATGGGACGGAGGACGCGTTTCACACCGAAATTTTAAAGCAATGGAGGTGTAGGAAACACAGATAGCAACAAGGCAAAGGAGACCATATGACATCCATAAGTACGAAGGAAATAGCACTTGCCACTGTTGATGCAAGTTCCCATAGAGACGTATTAACAGAAAGGGAATTACTGTCATCGCAGTTAAAATCCAGACGCCCGCAATTGTTACCCTGTAGGCCCATTTTTTAATGTTGCGATGCCTGAATGGACGAAACGTCGCATGCATCCGATCTAAAGAAATTACTGCAATGCTTGTTACAGAGGTGAGGGGGAGCCACGCCGCGGTCGTGCAAAGCACAACCATAATAGGTGACAATTCCAGCCGGATGAAAAGTACATGTTCAATTTCGCAACCGTGGAGGAGGACACGAAATACTATAAAGACAGTGGCATTTCCTCCAACAAACATATCAGCCACGGACAAGTTTATAACCAAGTACATGGCACGAGTGCGAAGATTACTGTTCTTTACAAAAAGAATAATTGATAGGAGGTTCACTGCAACCACAGCAGCAGTTATTGTAAGGAATACACCATACCATGTGCTGCACTCGGTTGAAGAGATCGCCATGGAGCTCATTGTTTTCTTTTTAATTCTCTTTTCTCCTCCCTTCAAAAAGAAACCCGAATAAAGTTTGGTTAGTTGAAAAAGGAAGTTAGGAGGTGAACCTTGGAGGTGAACTAAGAGGGTTGACGTCGGCTCCTCAAATATCAAGAATGGAGATTGTATACGCTGACAAAAATTGTTCGATTGAGAGCTTACCTTAACATTAATTTCTTGACAGTTTTGTTAACGCTGAAATAAACCCCTTGCCTTCACCTGTGGAAAACAAAAAAATCAAAAGCAGAGGGGAGAGTTCGTTGAGTTGCTTGACTGGAAACTGAGGGCAAAAAATACATGTGAATTTTAGCTGTTATTGTTGGCGCTCATTGAAGTGCGAGTCAGTAAGAAGTAATTGTTCACCTGGTAGAATTTTTTTTTGTCACTGGGAAGGGTGGAGTACTCAAGAAAGGTTTATAAGGGACGTAGGCTCAAGGCCTTTTCCCTTTTGTATATCATTTACAACAGAAAAGGTACCCCTATCACATACCTAGCAAAATCAAGGTTTAAACTTTATCTTAGCTTCTTTTGTATACGAACTCCGACAACAAACTTCGCTGCCACAACCCTTCTGCCCATTACCAGGATTTGAGATTACTAACCTAACGGTAGGCCTGTTTTTTCAGACCTACCCAAAGTGTATACAAGATACCTTTTTATTATCATTAAATTTCGCCAAAGCTTTCGCAAAAAATGATTGCTGAGTTAAAATTGTTGTCAGTGTGTACTTCCTCTTTAAAGGGGCTGTGTCACGGCAGTCCAGTTCATTTTGTTTAATTTTGCCAATTACTTGCCTTCAATCGCTATTGAACTTTAAGTAAGCAAAGAAATTATAGGTAAATGACAAAATCAGAGATCTGAGACAAACAAATATGTCTCCTGAGCATTATTTTTGAAGTTGCAAGCAGCAGGGATCAACTGTAAAAAACTGTTAGGCTGAACAGTTTTCAAAAACCCTAATTTCAATCCGTTTCAATCTTCTTCAGTTTGGCCTATCCGTGGTATCTGTTGTTTCTGTTATGTTATTTAAACCTTCCTTTAAAGTTTTAGGCGGTAATTTTTTTTATGTTTCTCTTAATTTAACGGACGTTTTGTAATTTCCTAATTTGGCTAAATTTCGTGACACAGCTCCTTTAATAACTCCAGTAGAACGAACAAGATCGTTTATTGCAGTTTCTCTGCCTGTGAGGGGAACTAGGTAAGGGATGAACGCGCTTTCCCTTCATCGCTGGTATCGCCATTATTTACGCTCTTACTTTCTCACGCGACTGCTACCCATTCATACTAACAGCTGCTTTCTGTTCGCTTCTTGTAATCATTTAAGGGCTTTTAACCACAGTTATTATTTAAGTTTTCCGTATAAAGGGTAGGGCCTTTGAAGCAAAGAAAACATCTGTTTTTCAAAACATGTTGTAACATCCTTTGTTTTTTTGACCCATTGCAAATGTTTGGGTTGTTACTTGTTATTTTCTTACCAGCCTATCCTTTGCTATTTCTGTTAATGAACTTTCAAAGGTTCAACGATCCAAGTTGTATTTCAGAACCTAGAAAAAGGAAGATATTTTTAAAATTTCTAGTTACAAAAGAACCCAAAACTCAGGAGTGGATCTACGGGGAGGGGGCAGGGGTGCGCTCCCTCCCCTGAGGTGACCTGTGGCTTCCTAAAACAACTGATTTTCTGGGGGGGATTTGTGTTTTATTGGTATTGAAGTAAAACATGAGACGAGGTTGAAAAATTTCTGTCAAAAGCCTTAAAAATGGAATGTGGGCTTTAGTGGTCCCCTCCTAGGAAAAATTCCTGGATCCGCTGCTGAAACTATAGCTTTTTAAAATCTTGTTACTACAAGGTATTGCGAATCTAAGCTTCGGGCTTAAAAAAAGACAATTTCAGCAATATTTAACTGTGCGGCGATGACTACTAGCAAGATGAAAAAACCTCGCGATGCGAGGACTTGCTGTTCACTGGGAAACTGTCAAATGGTTTAAAAGGCTTATTATTGTTTTTTTTTTCGCACAATGACTCCTAACATAGCGCTTAACTTTCCAGCAAATACTGAGCTGATTGGCTGTCTTGAAGGAAGAGAGCTGAAAAATGTTTGCTCAAGTAAGCAATGGATTCAATACCTGGACTGACGTTAAGGCCAGTGATCAAAGTCCCAAAATAATTGTAGAATTATCTTCACAAGTGCCCAGTGGACGAATTTTCGACCGGTTGAAGTTCACGCGTTTTGGTGTTCTGTTTACACGAAACCATCTTAACTGTACAAAGGAAGTGGAAGTTGTCAGAAACTTCTAAATGTTTTTGTTTCAGAACAAAGGGAAGTTTCAATCTGCTAAAGATTTAGGAAATTTCGGACGATTCTCTATTCAGCTTCCAACCTCCATCAAGCGGCTACTTCGCGTTGCCCCAAGGGTATAGCCGCTTAATGAAGGCTCATTGTCAAACTGTGCTTGATATTGGCTTACTTTGAATTTTAAACCCGGAATTTTGCACGTTTAATAAAGGAATACATCACAAAAGTGTTAAAGTTAATGCTTGCTCCCTTTTTAAGCGACACAATGATTAATTCATCTAGAATACAACAGGCTTTTTGCGCTATAATACAGAATGAACGTGAATGAACGTGTATAATGAGTATGGTCTTACACAACTCGCAAACCTCATTTAAATAGTGACAAAACTAACGTATTAATATTCGAGATAATTGCAGCTTCCTTCTGTTTTTCGTTTTAGCAAAATAGATATAAATTATTAACTGCTTTTCAATTAACAAATAAAGAAGCCGAGACTGTGCTTTGTGCAGTTGTGACTGAAGTACGCGGAGCGGCTAGAGCATGAAAGAAGTGTAAGGGTAAACACGAGACGTAGTCGGTCTAACAGAGCTCAGTCAAGACTTCTTTTTTTGTTTTTGATAAGGAATCCTTTAAATTCCCCACGCACGCTTTTTCAACCAATCAGAGAGCGCGCTATAGAAAAAAAGCCTGACCCTGGGTTAACGCTAATCGACCTTCGAAAAACTGGGCCGAGAAGCCTAAATATTAAAGGTATTCTCCTTTGGCGGAGCCTCCCCCTTTAGCCTATCGTAGGGAGCACCCTTCCCCCCGGGGATTTTTCAACCACCATTAAACTCGAATAAGCCGTCAACACGCTCATTGTGCCAATTAAAGTCCCCCAATTTCCAAGTTATCCAAGCTCGAAAAATATTTTTGAATGAATATTTATTAGCCAATCAAGGAATATTTCAACTTCATCTAAACTTCTTTTGTATGCGAACTCCGATAACGAATTTTACTGTTACAACCCTTCTGCCCATTACCGGGATTTAAAGTTATTAAGCAAACAGTAGGCTTGTTAGACTACCGAAAATTGCAGAAAGATATTGTCACTGATTTACACGCGACTGCTAACCACTCACTGCTAACAGCTGCTTTCTGTTCACTTCCCGTTACCGTTTATTGGCTTTTAACCACAATTATATTTTATTATTTTCCCGTTTAAGGGTAGGGACTTTGAAGCAAACAAAACATATAATTTTCAAAAAATGTGGTCAGTATCCTTTGTCGTGTTGTTCTATTGCAAATGTTTGGGTTGTTACTTGCTATTTTCTTACTTATCCTTTGATGAACTTTTAGAGCCTCAACATTCTATGTTATAATTCAGAACCAAAAAAAATGAAAATAGTTTTTAAATTTCTAGCTACAAAAGAACACATAATATTAAAACTGTAGCTTCTAAAAACCTCTTTCTGCAAGGTACGGCGAATCTAAGCTTCTCTTTAAAAGAAAGACAAAATTCATGGAGACGTTTAACTGTGATGGCGATGACTATTAGCAAGATGACTTCGCGATCATGCGAGGACTTTGCTGTTCATTGGGAAATGTTTAATTGTTTTAAAGGCTTATGGTTGTTTTTTCACACTACAACTTCTAATACAGCGCTTACCTTTGCAACAATATTGAACTGGTTCAAGCTGTCTTGGATAAAGAGAGCTGAAAAATTTGCTCAAGTTTGCAACGGATTCATTCCCTGGACTGACTGACGTCAAGGCTTTGTTTAACGTAAAACAGCAAGCGTGAACGTGACGTTTAATTTACAGTTCTGACAGTTAGAGAATGATAGTCTATTAATTAGCCTTTTAAGTAAAGTTTAACAAGATAAGAGATAAATAGATAGATCGATAAATTACCAATAGTTTGTAGCCAGAAGACTGATTCGCGTATTTACAATTGATGCAATTGATAAAATGTGTATTAAAACTAAGTACAGTAAAAATAAAAGTATAAAACATATGATAGAAAGACTAAAAATCTACGTATATATACTAGTAATAACCAAAGGTTACGGGGTGCGGGCGACAACGATCGGAGGTCCAAACGCTTTTGCTCCAATGCTGTGCTCTGCGTAAGTTTCAAGTGACAGATGTTCAAAACACGCGTGATCAGATTACAAGGAGTAGAAGAAAGAAACGTGCGTGATCAAATTGCGTTAGGTACATTCTTTTTTCCTTATGAGTGCTAGCTACACACATGCGACGCATGCGTAATTACAACCTGGCGATTAGGATTGCGGGTTCCTCTTGTCGCCCACAATTATCAATACAGGATCTATCGATAAAACTAATCCTAAATCCAGACACCCGCAATTGTTACTCCGTAGGCCCATCTTTTGATGTTGCGATGCCTAAATGGACAAAACGTCGCATGCATACGATCTAAAGAAATAACTGCTTTCAGCAATGCCTGCTACAGAGGTGAGAGGGAGCCACATGCTGATCATGGCAAGCACAATAAAAGGTTCTCATTCCTGATTAGCAATAATAGAGCCGATTGGGAATAATTCATTTCCAACTTCGCAACCGTAAAGAAGGGAATGTAATACTATATCGAAAGTGCCCATTCCTCCAACAAACATATCAGCCACGGTCAAGTTTATTACCAAGTACATGGCACGAGTGCGAAGAGTACTGTTCTTTACAAAAAGAATAATTGACATAGGGTTCACTGCAATCACAACAACAGTTATAGTAAGGAATACAGCATACCATGTGCTACACTCGGCTGAAGAGATCATCCTGGAGATCATTGTTTTCTTTTAATTCTCTTTTCTCTTCCCTTCGATTCAGAAAGAAATCGAATAAAGTTTGGTTAGTTGAAAAAAGGAAGTTAGGAGATGATTTAAGAGTGTTGACGTCGACTCCTTAAATGTCCAGAATGTAGATTGCAACCAGCAACCTTTGCGGGTCAATAACCCAATTTTTGATGAACTGTTTTTTGTATTTCCGTAGTATACATACTGTACTTCTAGGACCTTTCTGTATGTACGAACTGAGCGACAATATTTGTTACCGTCTTTCTCGATAAATTACGGTGACTGGTGTACTACTTGGAATGGTTTCGAACCCTCTAACCATTTGTCTACAGTAAATCATTTCACAGGCCTCACACGGTAACCCTTGCCTTGTTTAGTAAAAGGATTTGGGTTCATTATGTTGTTGCAGTTTCCTGGTTTTAAAAAAAGATATGAAGTTATGAAGCTCAGTAGTACCAAAGTTGACAAATACGTCTCAAAGTTTGCAATTTGATTCCCTAACTTGCAAATGTATTGGCTACTTCGTAGTACCCAATTTGCCAACGAACTTTGCAACGTGGTGCAGTAAAGGCATGTGAAATCAACTGTAATTACACCTACATGTCCGTATCGCATTTGCTATGAAACTTGAGAAATTACTTATCAATCACAGCTTTGTGTCAACAAACATGTCTCCCAAGCATTATATCAAACATTGAAGACCACAAAAATGAAATCTGAAAAACTGTCAGGCTAACAAGTTTCAAAGGGCCCAATTGCCATCCTTTTCAATTTTCTTAAGTCTGTCCACCTGTTACCTAATAACACCAAAAGCAATTTTTATTTGTACTCACTCTTGCTCTTTGCTTTATTACTTAAACCTTCTTTTCATGTTTTGAGCAGTGTTTTTATGTTTTACCGAGATTGGGGGTGGTTTACACTGCTGTAGTTTTGACAAATTTTGTGACACTGCTCCTTTAAGTTGCTAAGTACTAGTTATTAATCAGTGGTTAAAAAAATAATTGAGATTTGGTACCAGGGCAGCTCACCTCGTCTTGCAATCTGTATTCTCCATCACAGTGTTCACTCTTGGATGCCCTTAGCACAATCAAACACTCAAAATTTTCAAATTATTTTTGCCCATCACGAGGTTTTTGTCTCACATTCTGCTCAACTGTGTCACAAAAGGGTCGCTTTATGAGAGAAGCGATCGATTACTGAAGGCCAATGAGTCGACAAGTGTACATAACAACCCCTAGATATCTTGTGGTGCAATCGAAAAGCAAAAATATACAAACTCCACGCTCCTAGAACCTACAAAAGCTGGCAAATCGGAAGCTGTTGCAATCACTTTTAAAATGGACGCCAAAAAGAACGACCGCAATGAGCATGAGCAAAAGAAACGTCCGCTGACCAGCACTTCGCTCTGTTTTAGGCCCCATTCTCCCCATTCTCTCTTGTTTTCTCAGTCTAAGATCATTTTATTTTTACGCCAGTACTGATTGAGATCATTCTGGCAAATATCAACAGCCGTTGGTATTCTCTGCGATTTTAATCACTTAGAATCGAAAACAGTCGTAACTTCGCGCACTTCACAGTCGTTGCATCAATGCAACGCGCGCGAGTATTAAATGCATGAGAACCGTTTAATGGCCCTATCTCGAGAGTAAATTTACTTTTATTCACCTTGAATGTACGCAAAGGCAAAATTTCTGAAACATTTATCGTGCGGTCTTGGACATGAGTTTTTAAAAAAACGTCACCGGAAACATAACGGAACCAAGAAGGAACGGAAATGTGATAACAGAAATGTGGCGGAAACATGATCGATCGTTTCCGACTCGGAAAACTAAGGGAAACGCGTCCCGTCCATGGAAAACTAGATCACGATGTTTCCGCAGGGAGTAAACTTGACAGATTTAAGCAACTTCACGTTTCCGTCAAGTTTACTAAAGAAGGAAACACGTTATTTCGTCTTAAATAACAACACGGGGAAAATCATGTTCAAATAGTAAATTTATTGAATTCTCTTAAACTGGTTAACTTTACTGACTTAGAAACAAATAACAAGCCTAGTATAAAGCAGAAGTTAAGGTGTACTGAACTTGGCTTCATTGGCTTCTTTTTACATACTGATATATTTTATCAATGACCACATACGTATTAAACTGTAAAACCTCCCTACTTTTTGCCTTTGTTAAGAACGCGCGCGCGAGCGGTTAATCGAAAGGTGGGAAGGTAAAAAAGGGCGAGTGATACTGGGCGTACGAGAGTGTGAGGCTACCGCGCTTCGCGCGAAATTCTCAAGCCTGCCCTTTGGGCCTTTGTATTATCGATTATGAGGGGAAAACCGACTGTTTTGCAGCTTACATACGAAGTAGTACTTCAAGTAAAAAAAGAAAAAATACACTATAAAACCGTGTATAACAACTAATTCGAAAAATCTTAATGTATAATATTAATAGGCTATCTCTGAGTCACCCCAAGCTTCTGTACGTTTTTAAGCGAAATGATTGTGACAAAAACAACAAAACAAAGTTTTATACGGGAAGGGTCCGCTCCGTGGACCAACCCTTTACCAGCTTTTATATACCATTTTTGATAGAAAAGGTACCCCTTACTGGGAAATAATATGCCTTTCACATACCGAATAAACGCTGCATCCCTTTAACTGTTGTAAATCACTATTCTTTAAATATGAAATACTAGCTAAACAATACCTGAAGCCTGAAAATGGTACCCCGTGTAGTGCATTGTACGGAGTACCGCCCGGGTTACAAAGTTTTTAAAAGCGTCTATCTGCCTTCGCAATACCGCTCTCCAAATGAAAGAAATTTCAGCAGTTTGATGATAATCGTACAGGAGGGAAAAAAATTGCTCGAGGAAAGTGTTATTTCCATTGGACAATTTCTCAAGTTCATTAGACAATAAGCATGCCCACTGAATATTAACGAGTTAATATTTAATGGGGTTTTTTAATTGCTTAAAGGAGCTAGTACGAGGATATTGCTGTTTTAGGTCCATCTTTGCTCCCGTAGAGTTATGAAGAAGATATAATAGTAATAATAATAATAATAATAATAATAATAATGACAATTTTTTTGGATAGCATTAAAACTTGAAAACGTTAGCTCAACTTTTTCAAGTCAATCCATATTCATCCTTGCCAATCCTTTGCAACAACAACAGGAAACGTTTTCAGCACTTAAATGTCATGAAATGTAAAAAAGTTAAACAAAACTGGACCATTGTTTTTCGAAATCAATTGATGAGAAGAGACTGTTTATCCATTTTAAAAAGATATTAGCAAATAGCGTGAGGTAGCCCCTTGAAATGAGTAACACCTTCTGTATACGTATTTACAGTCTTTTTAGAGCGATTTTCGTATGACCTTGAAATGAAAACACGCGAACAAAACAAAACATCAAACGAAAGGAAATAGAGCGATTTAAATGGTTTATCGAACGGATACAAACGGGAATGGCTTTTGGTCGGTTAAGCAAGCGTTAGGGTGAAATTAAAACCTTCATGCCCGAGAACTTTCCAGAAATCAATTGATACTTCGCTTTGACATCATACTGCAACACCATTGGCCAATCGAACAATGTCGTCTGCATATTAGGGTTTTCTTAAGCGGGAAAACGAAGAGTCCATGTTTTGATCTTTGATAAAACAAATAACGAACACTTAGCCGAAAACATTTTTCGAGGTCATAGGAAAATTGCTTTATCCATCTAAAGTTAGTAATAAAACTAAGCATTGAAGTACTATTTTCAAGAGATTTTGTTTCATGCAACAAAACAGCAATAGTTGACATAGTTGACTGGTCATCATTTGAACTTACAATAAAGTGTTAAACAAGGTAAATTAACGGGCTTGAAGAGGAATAGCAGCATTTTGTCTTTGTAGACGTTTAAATAATATCAGGAGAGCTCTTCTGAACTCTGGCATTCTGATTGTGTAAATAATGGGATTAACAAGCGAGTTTGTGCGGTATAGAAGAAAAAAAGATAATCTCAAGCGTAAATATGTCAGGAAAGCAATCTTATCTAGAACAAAAAAAGAAATGAAAGAATATAAAACAAATGGTAACCACAGCAGCAAAGATACAATGGTCATTATGAATAATGTCACAGTCAGTTTTCTTTGTCTATTGGCAGCACCATGGGACGGAGGACGAGTTCCACACCAAAATTTTAAAGCAGTGGAGGTGTAAGAAACACAGATAACAATAAGGCAAAGGAAACAATATGACCGCCATAAGTAGAAAGGAAATAGCAATTGCCACTGTTGATGCAAGTTCCCATAGAGACTTATTAACGGCAAGGGAATTAGTATCATCGCAGTTAAAATCCAGACGCCAGCAATTGTTACCCCGTAGGCCCATTTTTTGATGTTGCGATGCCTGAATGGACGAAACGTCGCATGCATCCGCTCTAAAGAAATTACTGCAATACCTGCTAAAGAGGTAAGAGGGAGCCACGCCTCGGTCGTGGAAAGCACAACCATAATAGGTGGCAATTCCTGCCAGGGCCATGATATATTTCCAGCTTTGCAACCGTAGAGGAGGAAATGAAATACTACAAAGAAAGTGGCAATTCCTCCAACAAACATATCAACCACAGTCAAGTTTATAACGAAGTACATGGCACGAGTCCGAAGATTACTGTTCTTTACAAAAAGAATAATTGATAGGAGGTTCACTGCAACAACAGCAACAGCTGTAGTAAGGGACACCGCATACCATGTGCTGCACTCGGCTGAAGAGAGCGTTATGGAGCTCATTGTTTTCTTTTAATTCTCTTTTCTCCTCCTTTCAGAAAGAAATCGAGTAAAATTTGGTTAGTTGAAAAAAGGAAGTTAATTAGAAGGTGGACTAAGAGGACTGAAGTCCACTCCTTAAATATCAAGAATGGAGGTTGTACATTGACAACAATTCTTCAATTAAATGCTCACCTTAACTTCAATTTCTTGATGCTTTTGTTAACGCTGAAATAAATCCCTTGGTTTCACCTGTGGAAAGAAAAAATCAAAAACAGCGGTTACGTGGAGAGTACGATGAATAGGTTGACTGAAAACTGAGGACAAAATATTATATGTGAATTTTAGTTGTTATTGTTGGCCCTCACTGAAATGCAAGTCACTTAGAAGCTATGGATCACCTGGTAGAAAGTTTATTTCATTGGGAAGGGGGGGGGGGGGGGGGGGGGGGATACTCAAGAAAGGTTTATACGGGAAGGCTCCGCCCCGAGGTCCAGCCCCTTACCCTTTTTGCATACCATTTAATTATAACAGATAAAGTACCCCTATCACATACCTAGTTTGGAACTTTGCATACATTTTAACTGCTGTTCTGATCCAATGTCCTTTAAACTATGAATAAATCACGAAACAAGAACGTTTTTTTTACTTTGTCACAGTCATAAAATACATTTGCTAACCCTTCGGGCCTTTTTTACAGACCGAAATGATAAATTTCCTTACCCTTTCATATACTTCAGGTAGTAAATCCCCCACTCTTTTATATAGCTGAAGCCTAAATAAGATATTCCTTTTGGGTGGAGCCTCTCCGTATAGGCTATTGTAGGGAGTATCCCCCCCCCGGTTACGTTTCAAGAATGCTTCCTCCATTAAACTTGAAGTCATTAAAAAATATTCACAAAGAGACTGTATCGTATCGCGCACTAATTGTGCCAATAAAAGTCAATCAACTTCCAAGTTATCGTACCTCGAAAATATCTTTAAATGAATATTTAAAGAGCCAATGATTGAAGAAACTTCATCTAAGCTTCTTTGGTATACGAAGTCCGATAAAGAAGTTCGCTACGTATACTACAACCCTTCTGCCCACTGCAACGAGCAACGATTAACCAAGTTATTAACCGAACGGTAGGCCTGTTTTTCAGACCTCCCATAGTGTAAACAAGATACAACTTCTTTATTTAATTTTGCCAAACCTTTCAGAAAAAATTGTCGCTAAGATAAACTTGTCAATATGAACTTCCTTTTTGATGACTCCAGTACGTAGAACAAACAAAATTTTTTATTACAGCCTCTCAGCCTGTGCCGGGAACTAGGTAAGGGATGTGCGCGCTTTCCTGTTCATCGCGGGTATCGCCATTATTTACGCCCTAACTGTCTCAGGCGAGTGCTACCTGTACTACCCATTCTTGCAAACAGCTGCTTTCTGTTAGCTTCCTGTAACCGTTTATAGGTTTGTAACCACAATTATTTTTTTATATGTCAGTTTCCCGTTAAAGAATAGGGACTTTGAAGCAAGCGAAACATATATCTTTCAAAACGTGTGGTCAACATCCTTTGATGTTTTGTTCCATTGCATATGTTTGGGTTGTTCCTTGGTATTTTCTTACTTATCCTTTATTGAATTTAAACGCTCAACGATCTAGTATTATTGAAAACCTAAAAAGATGAAGATGTTTTTCAAATTTCTAGTTACAAAAGAACACACAAAATAAAATTTTGAACTGCTAAGCGTCTTAAAACCTCTTTCTGCAAGGTATGGCGATTAAAACCGGCTGTACATTGTATCTTCTTAAAATCCTCTCTTTTGCAAGGTATGGCGAATTAAAGCTTCTCTTTAAAAGAAGGACAAAATTCAGCGAGGTTTAACTGTGCGGCGGTGACGGTGACTATTAGTAAGATGACTTCGTAATCATGCGAGGAGAGGAATTGTTTTAAAGGCTCATCGTTGTTTTTTTCTCACAACAACTTAGCGCTTACCTTTCCAACAAATACTGACTAGGGAGCTGCTTGGTTGTCTTGAAGGATATCTTAAAGGAAGAAAAGAGCTGAAAATTTTTTGCTCAAGTTCGCAACGGATTCATTCCCTGGACTGACGTCAAGGGTTTCTTTGTTCAACGTAAACGTTTTGAATCATAAGGATAAACTTTCCGTGAAAACAGTTCAAATCAAGTGTCGTATGTACTCCCATTAAATGGTGTCCTTTCTTCAATTTCGCACCCTTTTAATAGCAAGAGTCCACGTGACGCTTGAGTTAATGTTCTAAACAGTTCTGACAGTTGCAGCTGTAATAGTCTATTAATAAGCCCTACATTTTTTTAGTTAAGTTTAACATCATGATTAAGCGGCCACCAATTAAGCAGCCGGTAATGAAAGTCCCAAAATAATTATAGAATTATGTTCACAACGTGCGTCGGACGATTTTTCGACCAGTTGAAATTTACGCGTTTAGGTTTTCTGTTCACACGGAACTACCTTAACCGTACAAAGAAATCAGACGTCTAGCAGTTCAAAGTCCCGTATGAACGAAATGTCCGGTCAACTTTTTTAGGCGCTCGAAAATTCGTCCGGTAGAGTGTGGCCTCGATCCTCTGCAGGCATCACTTTCCTGTATTAATGGGGAGAGAAAGGGGAGTAGCAATTCCTCACTTTCTTTCCTTCTTTTCTCGTTCGCAGACTTCTTTTATTAGCCGGTAGAAGTACCCAGCTCAAATTAAATAAGCCTTTTAATTTTCCCTTCAATTTTATTTAAAGACAACCAGTGAGAAAAAGCCGTATTTGAGAAATGTAAAAACTTTTTACATTTCCCCGCTGAGCGGGCAAAAGCTCACAGCAGAGAAAGGAAATTTGCTTGCGGACCACCAAACACCGTTTCTAACTTTTTCAAGTCAAGTTTGATAGTGAAGCAAGTTGTCTTGTTATTTTCAGGTATAAATGTACAATGACCCAAGGTACATTTTCAGTCAGGTCTTTGAAAAAGCGAACTGCAACGCTTTTAAAAATGTTATGTTAAACCGATAATTGTTAACTAGTAGAATACAACTGGGAAGCAAACTCTCCTGGTTAATGGGAGAACCTTCTCTAATCCTTTTCACGAGGAAACACTTGTCTTCCCCAAAAGCTTAATAAAACTTAGAAATATATTATCTTTGAAATACTGACCTTTTTTTAGGATGAAACAAGTTTAAGTTTCTGTGTAGTGTTAATGATATGGATAGGGAATACTGCAAATCGCCTCTGAAATATACATTAACGCTGTTCCCAAAGAAAAATAGAAGCTGGTTATATGTAAAAAAAAAAAAAAAAAAAAAAAAACCGTAACATCAGAGGGCTATGGAGTTTTTGTTTAGTCTGAGGTGGGTGGATGAAGGATTGGAAAAATGTGACATTTGAAAACAAAATTCATCACCCAAGAAAGTACAGGTATATGTTTTATTAATTTGATTTAGAATATATCTTGGTAAGGTTTATTATCTACAGGTACATTGTTGCTTTGGATCTCTAAAACACCGAATACAATAATAGTGCTAATCAAGCCCATCTTAGGTTGGAAAAACAATGTGATTCAGATAGACCGTTTCAGAGAAGAACACTAACCAACTTAAACACATGACTCTGTAGCTAACACAAGCATTGACCCTCAAACACAGTTAATTTGTCCCACTCACAAAGAAGTAATAAATACACTTCAGAAGTGACAAATAAAGCTTCTGATCATAAATAATTTAGATGCCACCTTCTGGCTCTCATGCATGACAAAAGCAACTTTGTTGCTGTTTAATACAGAAAGATTGATTGATTTGTGCCCTCTTCGACTATACAGATTCCCCATGTTTTGAAGTAAAGGATGAAGAGGACTTGCTCTCGGAGAAAACAGTTAGATGGTACAAAACCGGTTGAGGCAAAAGACAGAGTAACTGATTATAAAACTTGTGAGAGCGAAGAATGACTCCAGCGCCCGATAATTTTATGCACCAAACGGGAAGCCTAACTAAATAAAAAACTATACGAAAATTTACATGTACACAGTTACAAAACACCTATAAAAAAGGCACAGCCTAATTTTCTACAAACTTCTGGAAAACCGGAAATAATTTTAACTCTTTTTATCACGGTTTTGACAATCAGCTCTTTTCTGCTTTTATCGACAAGTTCAGCGAGTGTCGAATTTTATAAGTTAACAACACTTGACAAAATGATTTTATTAGACGGTAGAAGTACCCAGCTCAAATTAAATTGGCGTTTAATTTTCCCTTCAATTTCATTTACGGACAACCAAATGTGTTAGCCTATCATTTTAGCATTAAATTTGACCAACATTTTGGGGAGCGATTTCCACGGTCAAGATTGCCTTCAAAGTTGCAGACATGAAACTAGAGAGCTCTGAGGCTTATTTGCTGAAGTTAGGGAAAAATCTGTCGTGGGATTTCGAAGTTATTTTCATTTTTCGTAAAAATGATGTTACAAATATATGCCGATATCTCAAACGTTTTTATACCTATAAGAAAAAAAATAAAATTTTCTTAAAGTTCCATTATTATTTATTAGGGATGCAAAAAAATAGTAGAAATCGGTTGAATCTTTCATTCTGAAAAACGCGAATCAAAAACATAACCAACACGTACATATAAAGGAACGGGCCACCGAATCTATTTATATGCGTGTTGGTTATGTTTTTGAATCGCCTTTTTCGGCAGGAAATGTTTAACCGATTTCTATGATTTTTGGCATCCTTCATAAACAATAATCGAAGTTAAGGAAAATGTTATTTATGTTCTTGCAGGTATAAAAAAGTTTGAAATATCGGCACATGTTTAAAACTGCATTATTACAAAAAATGTCAATAACTTCGAAACCCTAAGATAGATTTTTCTCTAACTTCAGCAAATAAGCCTCAGAGCTCTCTAGTTTTATGTCTACAAGTTTTGAAGTCAATCGTGACCGTAAAACTCGCTGCAAAATTAGGTGGTCAAATTCAACCTTAAAATGCGACGCTAACACATTTGTAAAGTTGACGCACAAACAGAGGAAAACAGACGGCCGACGGACTATCTCCTATCTGAAAGGGTATTCTTGCCCAAAGCTTCAGTAGCAAGAAACTGAGTAATCAAAAACCTGCGGCAAATACAATTTGCAATACAAGTTAAGAACAACTTTATGCTGAATGCGGGAAAAGATTAAAGAACATCTATTAATTTTATCAAAGTTACTGTGTATTTGCCCTTCTCTTTTCGAAAAAATCTCAACAAAGAAAGATATAGCATGTACGGAAATCTCCTACCAGTTTTTAGCACCGAAGGTTTCCGTCTTGAGGTGAAATATACCCACCAACTCAGTACTTCAACCGATCCATTTTCAGCTGCAGCGAAAACCCTTAGGTATAATTTATTCAAGCTTTTTTGATTTGCCATCACATTCGCAAGGAAGTTTGCCATTGGGGATAATGAAAAGAATAAGACCATTATTAAATTTTCTTTATCTTTATCCCCAAGTGGCAAACTTCCCGTGCGAATCTGATGTCAGGTCTAAAAAGCTTGAATAAATTACCAAGTACGAGGGCTTTCAGTGCAGCTGAAAAATGGACGGTTAGAAGTACTGGAGTTGGTGGCTTTATTTCTCCTCAAAACGGAAACCTGCGACGCTAATATAAAAACTTTTAAGAGTTTTTCGTAGATGCTACATTTTGCCTTTTTAAGATAGGTTTCGAAAAGAGTGGGACAAATACAAAGTAAGTTTAATGAATGGAAGTTCTTTAATCCTGCCCCGTATTCAACATAAAGTTATTCTTCTTGTATTGCAGACTGTATGCGCCGTAGGTTTCTGATTACTCCGTTTCTTGCAACTGAAGCTTTGGGTAAGAATACCCTTTCAGAAAGGATATAGTCCTTTGGCAGTTTTCCCCTATTTGTGCGTCAACTTTCTCGAATATGTTAGAGTTGCATTTTAAGGTTAAATTTGACCAGATAATTTTACAGCGAGTTCTACGGTCACGATTGAGTTCAAACTTGCACTCGGATATAAAACTAGAGAGCTCTGAGGCTTATTTGCTGAAGCTAGAGAAACATCTATCTTAAAGTTTCGAAATTGTTGACATTTTTTGTAAAAATGCGGTTTTAAACATATGCCGATATCTCAAACCTATTTGTACCTACAAGAAAATAAATAACATTTTCCTATTAAAGTTCGACCATTGTGTATTAAGGATGCCAAAAATCATAGAAATCGGTTAAATATTTCCTGCCGAAAAACGCGATTCAAAAACATAACCGACGCGCACGTAAATAGGTTCCGGCCACCTTAAGCGGACCAAAGAAGGTGGACCAAGCCTAATATAAGAATCTGTATAGGAAATAAAGAGTTTGTATGAGAAATAAAACTCAGATCCGAAAAATGAACTAAAAGTGGTAAAGGTCATCACTAAAATGTAAATATTGTCTTCCACGCTTGGAAATTTTTGTGCCAATTTTGGCCAAGTTTAGTGTCCCCAGTTTCCAGTCCCTAATTAGCAGTTCTATAGCGCGGTCATTTGGCAGCCATTTTCGCTCAAGAGTCCTGGTCAGAATTTGGCCATTTGCGGAGGAATGGGTACTAGGGGAGTTTTTCCCACTCAAAAACAAATTTCTACAGGCTTTAAGCTTTCTGTTGATATGCGATTTGCATGCGTTTACATCTTTCTTCTGCAAAATTTTTCCTTGTACTTTTACTCTCTGTTTCATGCACACTGAGTTCTCAGTCCTTCAAGAAAAATTGAGAATTTTTGTCGAAAATTTTCTCGCTGGGAAACGTATTATTGCCAGGTATGTTATCGTAAACAGAAGACCTGAAACCTCGGCTGTGTTTTCCTCGTTTTGGTTTTTTACCGGATGCCTCTGCTTCTTAGAGATTTTTGCGTTTATATGGTTCGCTGAGCGGTTTACATGGGGAGCAAGTGACGAAGAAAGAGCACTACATCGAAGAAATGCAAGTCAAATTTTCCTGTTGGGGAGCACAGTAAGCAGAGGGCTACGCTTCGAGCGGAGTACCTTTCGAAATCAAAGGAAATTTGTACCTTAAAAAAAGGCTTCAGCGACTCAAGAATAAGGTAAGTTTAGCTTGAAAAAGGTTTTTTTTAGCGAAAGGAGAGGACTACCGTGTGGCACGAAAATTTTGCGGGTTCTTATTTTTGCGATTTTTCCATCGATCCGCTAAAATTTACTCCAGAGTAAATGTTCTCTAAGTTAAATTCGCTACATTCATTTCGTACAGAAGAAGTGGGAAGAAGTTCATAAAATATCAAGCAAACTCATCTTGTGTGATCATGTCCGCAATTCTCATGACCACTCTGTTTAACAAAGTATTTATATTACAAGGAGAAATTTGATGCTGATCATTCATAGGGCTTAAAGGGTTAACTTACGTTCTTGGACTTGCAGAAAACTCGCATAAAAGAAAATGTTGATTCGGTAAAAGTTGATCTTCCCGCTGTCAAGACTAAAAGAAGGTTAGTTTTTGAAGTGACAGCTAACACATCCACTCTAAGAAAAAAAAGTCCAACTGTGCTCACTGATGAGGGAAAGCTAAACGTGCTGCAGCGAAGTGCCAGCAGAAGACAACTTGAAACGTTGGTTGCAGCAACAGAGGTAAATGGTGGATCTGTTAAAGACAGGTCCCCAGCCTTGGATGGCATGTTTTCTATGCTGACTAAATATGCGAAGACATCAGCTCTATCTAAATACTTTTCTTCATCAAAAAAGATGAGAAAGCTAGTCTAGCAGTAATAAAACCTCAGGTTAAGGAGTATGAGCAAAGTGATCATAATGTCATTCGTTCACTTTCTATGCTTTATGCAGGTGGATTGATGGGAAAGGTAAAATATGAACAAACAAGATCAGCTCTTGTTATGAAAAATACTAAGAAACACACCAAGAAACTAGGTTCTGTGTCAAAAGAAAGAGTTTTGTTTGGTATGGGTATCCCATTCCTAAACTCCTTCCCTATCGGTTGTTAATGAAAAAAATTGAAGAAATTGATGTGGGGGAATTTTATTCAATAATGGAAACCCTATGCCATGACCTTCCACCTGATCAGCAGATTGATGGGGTCTATAGAAACCTGGAGAACTTTTTACTTCTGCTGGCCAAGTTCTATTTTGAGACTGATCAGTACAGGAAACCTGGGGATAAGCTGGTGTGGTTCAGTGAGAGGGAGGGAGCATTTAAGGTTGCCATAGGGGGTGATGGGGCTCCTTTTGGGAAATGGGATCAATCTATGTCATGGCTGATAAGTTTTTTGAATGTGGTGCCCAGGGTAGTTAGCCCCAATGACAATTTTTTGCTATTTGGAGCTAATTGTAAGGAGGACCACATGGTTGTTTCTCGTTTTACAGTGAAACTTGCTACAGACATGGAAAAAATAGAGAGCAAATCTTACACAGTATTGGGTAAGAATGTCACCTTTTCTTTTGATCTCCTGCCAGGAGATACGAAACTCCTTGCATATATAAATGGGGAATTAAGTAATGCGGCTAAATATTTTTCTAGCTTTGCTAATGTCTCCAAAGATGACTGTAATGCACTGAATGGGAAGTATGGAGAATCTCATGATTGTAAGTGGAAGCCTTGGCAGTATGCAGAAAGAATCAATGTTGCAAAACAACTCATTAGTAACTGTATAGAAAACACTGTTCCCTCTTCAATGATGAAGGATACCAAAGGCATTCCAATGGCCATAATGGAATTTCAATTCCAACATTTCTTCTTTATATTTATATTATTTTCATAATTCCATTTTTCCTTTCATCAACAATGAGTTCACTTCCCCTTTTCCAACTCCTAGCTTCTTTGTGAATCCTTGGCAGTCCTCAAATTTATTAAATAGGGCACACAGTCTTTTCATACTTGAGAATGTTATTGTGACTGAATAAGGCTGCTCCAAAACATCTACACCAAAACGTGTAAGATTTACAACCCCTTTATTCAATAAATTGAACACTTCCTGTGGCATCGGGACGTCAAAACAAATCATCCAAGGATGAATTTTACTCATCCGCGGACTAAGTCGGCGATAAATGCCTTTCTTAGCACGTATCATTGTGTGCTCCAACATGGAAGGTATGGGACAAATTTCATGCTGATATCGATCCCGAAGGGGACCGTATTTTCCCTTCACAACAGCCTCGGCCACTTTCCCTAGCGCTTGAAAAGTTTGATCTAGATCTCTCAGCTTATGTACATTTGAAATCCGCCGGGAAAAATTCGACTTCTGGCGATTTAATGCTCCTTTAATGCCACTAATAGTTTCCACTTGGTCAGGTTCCCTTTGAGCCACCATTTTTTTTTTTTTGGATTCACATGGACCCAATCCTCCGCGCGGCCGCGAAAAGTTGACCGAATTTTAGGTCAAAATTTCCAAGCGTGTTCTGGTGTCATTTACTTTCTTTTTAGGAAGTTTCAGTTCCATTTGAATACTTTTTTATGTAAATTTATACCAGGCTAAGTTTTATTTATTCACACGTCATTCACACGTACGCAATTTTCATTAGCGAATCCAGGGGAGTATCGGGGGTTAGTACCCTCAAAATGCACTCATCAGATTTGAAACTTTTGTAGAATGTTTAAAAAATGGTTGATTACGCTGAATTTGTAAGGTCATCGTTTACTGGTTCGAAAATAGCTCTTAATGGGTGGATAAAACAGTCGAAATAAAAAAAATTCGAGATGATAATTTTCGAACTTTTACTTAACACTTATGTGGTTAAAACAAATCAGGGAGAAGAAGACAAATTGAAAAGCTGCTTTTACTTGAATTTAAAGGAAACTTTTGGATAAATAAAGAACAAATTTGCTCGCCCGAAGGGGGGAGGACAAATCGCCAAAAGAAGCTCGAAAGCAGTAGCTACAGTTTTCTTTAGTAAGCATTTTCGTTAATATATTTTGTTTTGTCAGCTGAATAGATAAGGAAAAACTGCCACCGTATGATGACCATACTTGATTCCGATGTTGATATTTTCTTTCTTGAAGGCTAGAGATATAACCTACCGCTCGTCCGAATGAATCAAGAAGTTGTGGATTTCGTGTCACTTATATAGTTAAGACTTTCATAGGGCGTTTGTTACCGCCATTAAAATCACCTGAAGCTTTAGTTGTAAAAATGCCGTAGATGCAACTTTCTTTATTATTATTATTATTATTATTATTATTATTATTATTATTAGTACTGTAATGTCGTCACATTTATTTATGTCACAAGGTAACGGAAACTTTTCTTGACAACGGACTCAGAGTGTATGATCGCCCCATGTAAGGTCTAATAGAGTTTCCAGAATCAGGAAATTTTTGCTTGTGGAATCCGGAATAAGCTCAAGAAATCCGGAATCCCACTAACGATTGGAATCTTGAATCCAACTTCCACTGTAACTTTGTAACTTTATTTGATTTACCACAAAATACAAATAACGATAAAAGAAGACAGTTACACAAAAGCAAATGAAAGTGGTGAGGAAGCCCAAAAAGAAACCATGAGTCTTATAGACATTGGGCTCCCTCAGAGTAAAAATAAAGTTAACAGTAACAGTAAGGCCAGGATCGAAAGTAAAGTACAGTGAAGGTAAGTAGAAATTAACTAATTACATAGACTGAGTTGACAAAATATAAGGTATGGTACATGTAACAATAAGTATAAAAATAACATCAGACATGTGAAGAAATATAACTATTTACTACAAGATTTATAACTAATAATTCATATATAATTTTTTTTTCAATTTCGTTTTGAATAAGTGGAGAGAATTAGATTGTTTAATATCATTTTCTATAGAGTTATAATGAGTAGGTCCTTGGAAACTGACAGAAAATTTACGAAGGTTTGTTCTACAAAAAGGAAGGTGAAAATCGTTCGCGTGGCTAGTGGCATAGCTATGGACTTTTTTGTTTAAAGAAAAATAAATGTTGAACTTTGAAGGCAAAAGAGAGTGGTTAAGAGAAAACATAAGTTTACCCAATTCTAGTTGTCTAGACCCAGTGTCACTGGGAATCTGGAATCTAGTATCTGGTGATTTGGATTTAGAATCCAAGACCGTCCTGGATTCTCTTACATGTAGCCTGTTAACAGTAGTCATAACATAACATAACATAACATATATCGACAAGTAATGGATTTTAGGAAGCGCTTTTGCGCACTCTTAAAACGGTTCAGGAGAATATTTACATGGATTACACTTTGCTGGCTTGACATATAGCTTATACAGGTGGCTTACGCGCGTCGATCGTCAGGATCGAGCGCTTAAGGCTACGGGCGGCCATCTTGACTATCTTGGTTTCATATGTACCCCCTAGGTACATATCAAATCGAGATGGGCCGTCCGTACTGGTAAGCCCTCGATCCTGACAATCTTAAAAAAACATAGGGGACTGTGAAGAGTGTATTGTCGAGGTTAAGAACGCGCGCGTGAGCGGTCAAACGAAAAATCTGTAGCGAGAGGGTGAAAACGAAGGGTGAGACTAGGCCTACGGGCGTGTGAGGCTATCTCGCCTCTTGTCGCGAAAATGCCACGTAGGCCCCTCGCGTCTTTCCAAAACCGATTACGGAAAAAAAAAAACTACTATTTTGCAGTCCTGACATATATATGTAGAAGTGCTTCAGAAAGTAAAAATTAAAAGGCGTAATTTACACTGAAACCGTTATAACAACAAGAGCTCTGATAACAACTAATTCTTTCACATTACGTAGTTAACGCTGCATCCCTGTAACTGCTGTAAATACATTATCTTTTAAACATGAATTAACCGCTAAAGTAGGATGTCTTCAAGACCATTTCCAAGCCATAAAATATGTCTGTTAGCCTATTTAGTTCCTTTGCCGCCCCTCTTATACACTTCAACTAGTGAAATCCCTGCTCTTTAACATAACATAACATAACATAACATACACTTTATTATGACTCCTCTTTACGGGGCTACTCTGTCGTATATACAATGATAAAATTACAAAGGGGCAAAAACATTTACATGTGTTACGAGAAGAAATATTTATATGAGTTTAGATACAGCTAAATGCCTGAACCCTGAAAATGGTACTCCTTTTCGGGCGGAGCCTCCCTGTATAGGGCGTTGTAGGGATTACCCCCGCCCCCCGGGTAACACAGTTTTGTGGGCGGTCAGCAGTAACTCGCGTGACAGCTCGTGTTTTAAATTAGACAAACAAACATGGCGGCGAAAAAGCAATGGTTCACAGAAGACGATTTCTCAAAATCTACTCATTAACAAGTTTGTGATATTTGGCAGAATTTTTACTTCTATCGTAATTTTAATAATGAGAACTTTGAAATGAAAGTTGAAGAGACGAATTTTGTGACACATTTAATATTTACAGTACAATTATATTATTGACTATCTAAAAACCCGTCTGTTAAAATTTGATTAAATAAGTTTCAAATGGTGATGATTAATTATGGCAAGCTGTGTGCAAGTTTATAAGAAAATCTAATGAGCGAATTTTATGTAAACTGAGCAAAAGTGAAATTTTAACGTTGTAAATACAACCTTAAAATTCGTTCACGTCGCCATGGAAACTAGGAAAAGGTCATATTTTACCTGTCAATCAAAATCTTTCAACAGTATATATTTCACGTGCCAAGTTTCAGCTTGTGAGCTGCAACCTTCCTCTTGCCATGACTTGGCAAATGACATATACTCACAAACTGCCAAAAGCGTGTTCAGCCACCTTAATAGGCGTCTATCTGCCTCAGCAATACGGCTCTCCAAATGAACGAAATTTCTGCAGTTTGATAATAATCGTACAGGAGGGGAAAAAAAACAAAATCTTTCATTACAGCCTCTCGGCCTGTGCCGGGAACTAGGTAAGGGATGTGCGCGCTTTCCTGTTCATCGCAGGTATCGCCATTATTTACGCCCTAACTGTCTCAGGCGAGTGCTACCTGTGTTACCCATTCTTGCTAACAGCTGCTTTCTGTTCGCTTCCTGTAACCGTTTATAGTTTTTTAACCACCATTACTCTTTTATGTCAGTTTAAGGGTAGGGGTTTTGGAGCAAACGAAACATATATTGTTCAAAACATGTGGTCAACATCCTCTGTTGTTTTGTTCCATTGCATATATTTGGGTTGTTACTTGGTATCTTCTTACTTATCCTTTGTTGAACTTTTAACACTCAACGATCTAGCATTATTCAGAATCTAAAGAGATGAAGATATTTTTGTAATTTCTAGTTACAAAAGAACACAGAAAATCAAATTAAAACCGGCTGTATCTTTTAAACTCTTCCTTTTTGTAAGGTATCAATGTACTAAGCTTCTCTTTAAAAGAAAGACAAAATTCAGCGAGGTTTAACTGTGCAGCGGTGACTATTAGCAAGATAACTTCGCGATCATGCGAGGAGAGGAATTGTTTTAAAGGCTTATCGTTGTTTTTTTCTTAAAACAACTTCTAACATAGCACTTACCTTTCCAACAAATACTGAGCGGGTTGGTTGTCTTGAAGGTTCCAAGCAGATAGCTGAAATTTTTTGCTTAAGTTTGCAACGGATTTATTCCCTGGACTGACGTCAAGGATTTCTTTATTCAACATAAACGTTTTGAATCATAATTAATAAGGATAAACTTTCAGTGAAAACGGTTCAAATCAAGTTTCGTATGTACTCTCGGTAAATGGTTCCCTTTCCTTAATTTCTGACCCTTTTAAGAACAAGAGTGAACGTGACGCTTGAGTTAATGTTCTAAACAGTTCTGGCAGTTGCAGCTGTGATAGTCTATTAATCAGCCCTATATTTTTTTGACTTAAGTTTAACCTGATGATTTAAGTCCCAAAATAATTGTAGAATTATGTTCACAAGGCACTGCACGATTTTTCGACCGGTTGAAGTTTACGCGTTAAGGTTTTCTGTTCACACAAAACTACCTTAACCGTACAAAGAAATCAGACCTCTAGTAGTCCAAAGTCAGGTATGAACAAAGTGTCCGGTCAAATTTTTCAGGCGGTGGAGGTACTGTGAGATCTCCTCTGCAGGTATCACTCTCTTGTTTTAATGGGGAGAGAAAGGGGAGTAACATGTACAGTCTCCACTTTCTTTTCTCCTTTTCTCGTTCGCAGACTGACTTCACGGTCAATGTAACCAAGCAAACCTCTATAAGGTGGGTTTCCGCGGGTCTCGGGGTGTCCTTCCCAGAAAATTTTCAAGTTTTGAGGCTCCGAAACGCTATTTTTAGCACTTGTCGTGAAATATGTCTCCGAAAAATCGACCTCGAACCTGAAAATGGCAAACAATTGCAAGTCGCTATTATCAAAATAACGGAGTCTAAAGAAAACAACTCCACCCACAGACTTAATGTGTCTGGCTCAACAGGTCCAGGGGGCACCTGCCCCCCTTGCTCCCCCCCGCCTCCCCCCGCTAGCTACACTGTAATTTTCAGGGAGTTATAGTAACTCCTCTAGTGGGGCTAATTTAACTCCTTACAGTGGAGTTATTTTTCGTGGAGTTATTTTAACTCCAAAAAGGAGTTTAAAGAACTCTTTTTCAGGAGTAAAAGTGACCACAGATTTTGAGGAGTTAAAATAACCCCAAAAAAGGAGTTATCCTGTACCTAAAATTTTTACTCCACTTTCAGAGTTAAATTAACTCCAAAAAGAGTGAAAACAACCCCTGTAAGGAGTACAAGTAACCCCATTTCGGAGTAATTTTAACTCCAAGACTGGGAGTAAAAAGAACTCTTTTTCAGGAGTAAAAATGACCCCAAATTCGGAGTTAAATTAGGAGTTAAAATAACCCCAAAAAAGGGGTTATCCTGTACCTAAAATTTTTACTCCATTTTTGGAGTTATAATAACTCCCTAAAAATTACGGTGTATATTATATATGTAAATTATTTTTATGAAATGTCATTTTTTATCATAGATACTTTTCATTAAAGAAAACCAGGGAGGAGCAGCGTGGAAGTCAACAGAAGTAAGTTTATTATTTATTTTATTTCTTGTTTTCTTTTCACTCGCTTTAGAAAGGACTTCCGGTTTTTTTTTTTGTCCGAGGGGAACCGGTTCTAGTTTTGAAAGGTTCGAGTTTGCGCGGTATCTTTCTCCTTTCAACGGCTCTCTTCGTGAGTGGAGAGGTTTTGATCGGAGCGTGTGCGAAACGGGGACTAATATGAGCCGAGTTTGGCAAGAAATTCTATTTCCAGGGTTTGCAAAGTGCCTGGGACATCATTAAGTCCGGGAAGGCTTAAATGGGCGCTCGTTGCTCAAAGAACCGAGCTTCGAGCACGATCCGAGAGACCATCCGGTGGATGGTGTATAACGTCTCTGCCCAGCTCTGCACACCGTGAAGAAGTCTCCAGCAGGCAATAAGGGGCAAATTGGTTAGTTTGGACATAAGAAAAGAGGGCCAACGAAGTATTTGGCTGTGATTTTTGCCTTGCTGGAGACTTATAAATTGTGTTGTTATTGCCAGGATGTAATGTGTCCCGCACGAGTTGAACACGGATTTCCCAGAATGCACTGCGAGAAAGGTTAAAAACATGTTTAATATTTGACCATTACAGTGAGACTGTTCTGTTGTTGTGTTTCAGTTTCTACGACGGAGGTGCTGATCTTTGAATAAGCGAGCAACAACGGTGAGTAGCAGGCTTTTTGCCAGGAAAGGTTATGTTACAAAGTCGTGAAAGTGTAGTTGAAGTCAAAGTCTGTGGTTTCGTATAGCGAAGGTTTATTTTTGGTCATGTGTCGAGCGACTCTGGAAACTTACTGTGTCCAAAAAGAGCCGCCGTCCTACTGCACAGGCTGAATTGTCGTTCATTTTCAATTTATTGTTGGCATTGCAAGCTAAATGCTGATCGGATCGCGGAAGAGTAACTATTTTTCCTCAAAGCATGTTAAAGTTCTCGCGCTATAGCACCGTCGCGACGACGAGCGCCGTTTATGCTTGATTGTCTGGAATGTTCGGTACAATGTCTTTAATCTGCTTTATGCACCGGTACGGGCGATTATAAAACCATTGCGGGATGAAACTGATCTAGGGAAAATGATGTAGAAGAGATATATTACTTTTTAAACATGTGTTGAGGAATTTTCTTTAAACAAGGTTTTCCTTTTGTCCTTTTCTTTCAGATGTGGCCGTTGGTTTTACTCGCCCCCTCGGAACTGGAATATTTACTCTCTGAAATGTTTATATTATCTGTGCTCTGCTGTGGTCAAACACGAAGAAAGCGAAGCGAAACGTCTTGTAAGATAACGTTAATTTAAAACTATTTGCTTGACCAGTGTTTAGTCTTCGAAAATCGCCTGTATTGAAACTACATCTCTGTATTTCTCACCTCCTGACCCGTCTTTTGAAATTCAATCCTACGCTCAGTGCGGCGATGTAATTGATATGTAACGCAACGTTATTTGGTATCCTGCCCAGAAGTCCCTCAAACGTTAATCCTCAACAAACCGTACTTCTTGTTTGTAACCTTTATCCTTATTTAACCCTAAGCCTTGGCTCAACTTTAGCTATCCACCCTAACCAGCTTAACGTAACACCCTTTTCCTGACAAGGCGAACGTTTAACTCAGTGGATCAACTCATGTGTTATGACCATTGAAATCAGTTGAGACTGCTCGTCTAACCCTAACCCTCCAACCTAACCCTAACCTATTCCTAACCCTAACCCCCAACCTCGACCTAATCTGATTTCTAACCCTAACCTATCCCTAGTCCTTACCCTAACCTAACCCTAACCCCAACCTTTACCTTAACCCTAAAACCCTAACCCTAACTCTTCCTCCCCCTCCCCCTCCCCCCCCCCCCCCCCTGCTCTTACATTTAGTAGTATACAGTAAGGACTAAGTAATAGGTGCTTTTCGAAGTTAGCCTCAAAAGGCTCTTATAAATTTTCTGTTTCTTGGAAATTAAGCTGTTTAGGTTCTCAAACATTCGAGGTTCTTATTTTCTTAAGGAAAAAAGACTTTTTGTAAGAATGTTGGTGGTTTTAAATGTTTGTACAAAATATGCATGTTGTTATGTCTAAATGACTGCAATTTAAGCCAATAGAAACTTTTTTGCCATTAGAATGATTAGTGGACTTTAAGAACTCCATAGCGATCTGTTTTAACATTTCTACTTCATCTGGTTCTTTCAAAATCTTAGCCTGAAGAATTCTGGTTCTTATCTGTGCCTCTCCCCTGTGTCACTAACCTGACATAATAATGAGTGACACGTGCATGTTTCCCTGTACAGTATTTTTCAGATGAAATAAAATACTGATTTGGATTGTTTTTGTTGTATTGGGGGCAATTAGAGACTTAGTGAAAACTATACACTGTAATTTTCAGGGAGTTATAGTAACTCCTCTAGTGGGGCTAATTTAACTCCTTACAGTGGAGTTATTTTTCGTGGAGTTATTTTAACTCCAAAAAGGAGTTTAAAGAACTCTTTTTCAGGAGTAAAAGTGACCACAGATTTTGAGGAGTTAAAATAACCCCAAAAAAGGAGTTATCCTGTACCTAAAATTTTTACTCCACTTTCAGAGTTAAATTAACTCCAAAAAGAGTGAAAACAACCCCTGTAAGGAGTACAAGTAACCCCATTTCGGAGTAATTTTAACTCCAAGACTGGGAGTAAAAAGAACTCTTTTTCAGGAGTAAAAATGACCCCAAATTCGGAGTTAAATTAGGAGTTAAAATAACCCCAAAAAAGGGGTTATCCTGTACCTAAAATTTTTACTCCATTTTTGGAGTTATAATAACTCCCTAAAAATTACGGTGTACGGCTCTGGTAAAATTGACCTAAGTACACACGAATATTTTACGCCCGTAAATAAAATTATAGAGGCAATGTATTGAAGGTCGCGCGTAAACGTAAAAGTTAAAGTAAATTAAAAAGCGTCGCTTCTATTTTATCTAGGCACGTAAATTTTACGCGAGTTCGCAACTCATTGAAATTACGTGGCGGTGGAAGTAAATCTTGGTTGTTCAACTGTTCTTGCATATTAATTAGCTTACTGTGAAACCTTGAATTTGTACGCGTTAAAGAAAAACAGTGCTACGGTTAAAGTTAGTACTCCCTATCTTTTTGAGCTACACAACAATTTATTCATTTGGACTCTGACATGTATTATCATAGTATGAACTCGTGTACTGAGTACCTTTTTATGAAACTTTGCAAACTTCATTTAAATGCTAAAAAGACTCAAATATTATTCGGAATAATGGCTGGTTCCTTTTTTTTCTTTTGTTCTAGCAAACTCAAATATAAATTATTAACTGCTCTTTGTTTAACAAATACTGAGAAGTCTTGACCGTGCTCTGTTCTGTTACAACAAGCCACGCGATCAAACGCTTTGACAAATGATAAAAGGCATGCCAGAAAGAAATTTTTCTACCTACTTGTTGAGTGCTCTACGTACAACAGAAAGTGAGAGCACAATCAAGGCTTCTTTATTTGTTTTATGATAAAGAATCAGTTTAATTCACCACAATTAATTAAGCTATATAGCCTGATCTAAACACGAGAGGGGTTGGGAGAATTCGAGACAGTTATGCAAACCCGAGACGAAGTCGAGGGTTTGCATAACTGTCGAGAATTCTCCCAACCCCTCGAGCGTTTAGATCAGGCTATGCAAACGCAGGAAAAAAGCTTTCTATTGCTTTTATAAAATAACTTTCCCGAGAAAAAAGCCAAACTCTATTGTTTAGCGCACTGATTAAAAAAAAAATTCTTACCAGTCTTAAAGTCTTGCATGTATACGAAGCTCACGAAGCTTGTAAGCGTAATCAGTCCTTGTTTTCGCTTAAAATGTCAGCTCAAGCCAAAAAAAAAAAAAAAAAAATGACACAGCATCTTTCTAAAGATTTTCCAAGTTTCAGCCGACGAGGAAATGGGTGAATAAAGTAAACTTTTCGAGGTTTTCAACTCAAAACCTTCTTCAAATTCGTGCTTGCGTGATTAGCGCACCAAAAGCAAAACATCTTGATGTCACAACCATGTTTACATACTCTAATGCAAACACGCCTCTCGGCCAATCAGAGCGCGCGTACTATCTTAGTTATTTTATAACTAATTTCTAATTTCCAAAACGCAGTGTGACAGCTTACCCCTGTGTTTAATACACTCATAAAGCACCCTTCCCTTTTTCAACTAATCAGAGTGCGCGTTTTAACTGAACTTTATTATAATTGTTTGTTACTAAAAAACACAATTGTAGCAACCGTGGACGCACAGGTTTCAGTGAAACGGACCATTGGCAAGATTATTACGGCTTTCAATAACACGCCACGCTCAAAAGTCAAGTCAATCAACTTAAGCGGACTAAAGCAGGTGGACCCAGCCTAATATAAGAATCTCTATAGGAAATAAAGAGTTTGTATGGGAAATAAAACTCAGATCAGAAAAATGAACTAAAAGCGGTAAAGGTCGTCAATAAAATGTAAATATTGTCTACTGGTGTCATTTACTTTCTTTTTATGAAGTTTCAGTTCCATTTGAATCCTTTTTTTTTTTTTTTTTTCATTTATATGAGGCTAAGTTTTATTTCACACGTCATTCACACGTACGCAATTTTCATTGGCGAATCCAGGGGGGTATCGGGGGGTGATCACCTCAAAAGGCACTCATCAGATTTGAAACTTTTATAGAATGGTTAAAAAATGGTTGGTTACGCTGAATCTATAAGGTCAAGCGGTTACTGGTTCTAAAATAGCATATAATGGGTGGATAAAACAGTCGAAATAAAAAGAAATTCGAGAAGAATTTTCAAACTTTTACTTAACACTGGTGTTGTTAAAACAAATCGGGGAATAGAAGACGAATTGAAAAGCTGCTTTTATTTAAATTTGAAGGAAACTTTTGGATAAATAAATAACAATTTTGCTCGCCGGAAGGGGGGAGGACAAATCGCCAAAAGAAGCTCGAAAGCAGTAGCTACAGTATGAAATTGCTTGGCCGGATGATCTCCCATACAGGCTTGAGATGTTTTCTTTAATAAGCATTTTCGTCAATATATTTTGTTTTGTCAGCTGAATAGATAAGGAAAAACTGACACCGTGTGATGACCACACTTAATTTCCGATGCTGATGTTTTCTTTTTTTAGGCTAGATATAGCCTACCGCGCGTCCGAGTAAATCAAGAAGTTGTGGATTTCGTGTCGTATATCAGAAGTCAAGACTTTCATAGCAAGTTTGTTACCGCCATTGAAATCACCTGATGCTTCAGTTATAAAAATGCCGTAGTTGCAACTTTCTTGTTTATTATTATTATTACTGCAATGTGTCACATCTATTTATGTCACAAGGTAACGGAAACCGTTTTCTTGAGAATGACTGAGCAGAGTGTATGATCGCCCCATGTAAGGTCCAATAGAGTTTCCGGAATCCAGGAAATTTTTGCATGCGGAATCCGCAATACAGCTCAAGAAACCCGGAATCCCAGTAACGTTTGGAATCTTGGACCCAACTTCCACTGACTCTGGGAATCTGGAATGCAGTATCTGGTGATCCGGATTCTAAGGAGTGGAATTTAGAATCCAAGACTGTCTTGGATTCTTTTACATGTAAACTGTTTACAATAGTCATAACATAAGATAACAAGTGGGCAACTAATGGATTTTAGGAAGCGCTTTAGTGCACTCTTAAAACAGTTCAGCAGAATATTTGCATGAATTACACTTTGGTGGCATGACATATAGCTTATACAGGTGGCTTACGCGCGTAAGATCGTCAGGAACGTGCACTTCTTGGTACGGGCGGCCATCTTGACTATCGTGGTTTCATTTTTACCGAGCGGGCGGAAGGAGATTTTACACTCATCCTAGATGGCCGCTCTTAACCCAAAGTCTTTGATCTCGACGATCTTACGGAAAAAATAGGGGACTATAAACAGTCTAACTTTCATGGAGCGAGAATAATCTGAAACGAATGGGGCAACAACGCCCAGTTCAGTTCAGTTCAGTTTATTTACTAAATGTTACAAGAACAACCACTCACCCGCAATTAGCATCAGGGAAAAGAAAAAAAACATAGAAAAGAAAAAACAAATTACCTTAATTATACACGTTATCTTTATTTACAAAATTAAATGACAATGATAAATACTGTAAAAATAATGATAATACAAACATAGAAAGCCGAGTTTTCAAGACGAGATTTTCACTTGTCCATTAAGGGCCTGTTGACATGGAAGTCGGGGACTCCAGATATCTGAGGTAACATGAGGCGGGTCAACCCACAACTATCATGTAAACGTGATCAAATTAAATTAGAGATTACATGGAAATGCAAGTTACTCCAGCTAAGTGGGTTACCTAAACTTCCTGGGGTCCCCCACCTTCATTTAAACAGGCCCAGAAATACAGTGGAACCCGGGTAATGCGGACACCAAGGGAACATGCCGTGGTGTCCGTATTATCCGGGAGTCCTCATCAAGCGGGCTCTCATAAAAACGTCACAGACCGTGTGAAACGTAACTGTGGGTAAACTAGTGCATGCAAGGGACAAGTAGCTACAAGTCTGTTGGCTTTGATTGAGCTGAAAGTTGTTTTTATGAAAATTAAGATATTTGCAAGCACACTGGATACACTAATGAAGACGCTTTTATTACGATCCGCCTGAAGTTTTATTATTTAAGGGAACCTTCGCCCCGACTGGAAATGCGGCGTTAACATTAAGAGTCTCGTCATGATGGACCCTCTTTCGGAGTACCAGCTATTTACTGTTTCCGAGTCAATATTTACGTGCATCTCATTATCTCCTTCAGCTTGTTTTTTGTTTTTTTTTTTGGCCGAGAACCAATTACAATGTACGATGAATTTAATTTTTGTATTTGCTCTTAGAAACGGGCAAGATTCCGTTATTAGATCAGAGTTAAAATTGGTTGGAGCTCGGTAAAGCTCCTTGCCGAGGTGCTTATTGTGTCGTGCATGCGCAAATATTTTCGCAAATACTACATTGAGGCAGTTTGCCAGATCATCTACATATAAAAGGAATAACATTTGGGCTAATTGTAGTGCCTTGTGGTACTTCGAAACTTAAGACACTTGCTTCAGACAAGGCTCCTTCAACTCTGCAAATTTGCGTCCTATTGACAAGGCAAAAGCGGAACCAGCTATTAGATTTTTGGTGCATGATATAATTGGCAAGCTTTCTTAGTAGGATCTTTGATCGATGGTGTCATAAAAAAAAAAACAAACAAACAAACAAACAAAAATGATAAGGAACCCGGGGAGGGTTGGGACTCCCATATGAAAGAGAGGGGACGGATTTCGAATGTCGCGTAATTTTCCCGGGCGTTCGCACGTAAATAATATATGGAATTAGCCAAGGCTAAAGGCGAAGTTCCCGTTAATAAGATATCATTTACTTCAAACAATAAACTTGTAACCATTGTTAAGAAATCCACTGGAGTTGGACTTGCAATCAGTCAATTGTCAACGGATTACTTAAAAAAAACACTTTACTTTCATGGGTCATGTGATACTGGTCAGCGGATACACTGACACCTGCCAATTGACCACAACATGGATGTGCAAAATCAGGTTGCAGGTTACTAGGTTAGCTAGAAAGTGTGAGATTTCACATTGGTTGCCTGTGTGGGGACGGACGGTCACGTGACTACCAAAATTTCTTTGATGAATAGATAACCAAACTTTCTTACCCGCTATAGGGCTTCGCTCACGCGGAGTTCCGCTAAAATAGAAGCAATAGTGAGTTTAAGGAAAAGCGTTTGTGAGCGACGCACTTCAAGTGAGACGTTTTTCCTGTAGAGTTATGAAAAATATATCAAACAACTGATTTTTATCTATAATTTTTATAGATGGCATTGAAACTTGAAAACGTTGGCTCATCCTTGCAAACCCTTTGCAAAAACAACAGGAAACGTTTTCAATGTCTAAATATGTCATATATTCTAAAACTTAACACAAAACTGGACCATCAATTGATGTGAAGAGACGGTTTAGTTTTTTCACTTGGGAAGAGAGCAAATAGCCTGACGTTGCCCATTTAAAGGAGTAAAAGCTTCTCTATATGTATTTACAGTCTTCTAAGTTATTGTTTCGTATGACCTTGAAATGAAAACGCGCGAACAAAACAGAAACAAACCACGAACGGAAATAGGGCGATTTGATTGGTTTATCGAACGGATGCAAACGCGCGTGGCTTTTGGTTGGTTAAGCGAACACTCGGGTGAAAAAACTTTTCCCGCGGCAGGATTAGCTCAGTCGGTAGAGCGCTTGACTGTTGAGCGGAAGGTCGCGGGTTCGATTCCCTAGGCCGTACCAATACTCAGGGTCTTAAAATAACTGGGAAAAGAAAGTACTCCCTTTGCACTCCAAGCGGCTAGACCTGCAGTGGCTCGGATGACCACGTAAAATGGCGTCCCGTCTCCAGTTGGGGACGTAAAAATAGTGTCCCCAATTAGTACTTTCGTGCTAAATACATTGACACTCAAATAAAGTGCATTCTTTTATGCCCGAGAACTTTCCAGAAATCAATCGATACTTCACTTTGAGGTCATACTGAAACACGATTGGCCAATCGAACAATGCCTTCTCCACATAAGGGTCTTCTTTAGCGGGAAAACGGAGAGTGCATCTTTTGATCTTTTCATCCATTGGCTGATAAAACAAATAACGAATACTTACCGAAACCATTTTTCTAGGTCATAGGAAAATCGCTTTATCGATCTAAAGTTAAAAATAAAACTATGCATTGAAGTACTATTTTCAAGAGGTCTTTCACGCAACTAAAGAACATTATTCATTCAAAATATTTCTCCGTTTCTAATTGGGCAAAATCACACGAATAGTTCATCACAACCAGCTACTGTTGACCAAATTTGAACGAATTTTGCCCTATTCACTATATATTGTTACATAAACCGTATTGCACCTTGACTACTCCCCCCCCCCCCCCCCCCCCCCAATTTTGCATAACCATTGTGTTCAATTTCTCTTGGAACAACTATAATACCCAGGAGAAATTTGAAACAATGGTTATGCAAAATTTGAGGGACAGGAAGGTGCCTTATGGTTTATGTGGAAATGGTGAATTGAACCGATGACGTCAAAAGTGCAGCGAGAGTTGGAGATTATTGAACGTTAACCGAGAAAACCTGGGGACATTTGAATGGAATGATTTGCCCGTGGGCAGGGAATTTGACGGCAAAGTTTTGAAAAATGTCAAATTTCCTCCCCATCCCGCGCCGACTTAACATTATGATACTTTTTAGGTGCGTTAACAACGACCGAGGTAAGTAGGCAGGGGCACCCGACGACTGTTTTCTGTAAAATATCTATACGGAGAAGCAAATATCGCCTAGAATTTTCTATTGCTTGAATACGGCTAAAAATTTCTAGATGGCCGTTCCATTCATGTACAGTTTTCGAAGCTTATCTGATAAATTCCCTACGATTTTGTGAAGTTTAAATTTTCACATTTCACATCCCAGGCCAGGCTATTTCAATTTTCGAAGGAAAAAGGAAACCTAAAATTTTCAGATTCAAAAATGTGATGGGGAGAGGAATAAAAAAAATTCACTTTCATAAAGCGCTAAATTGCATCTAAATTGATAATGAAGCCCTTGCAATTTCGAAAAGACTTTAAAAGTTTCCCTAGGATGACCGCCGGAACAGATACAAATTTTATACATAGCACCACTTAGAATGCATTTGTAAAGGTCTAAAAGTACTCTGGACAGTCTAAAAATTTGTTTTCAAAGCACTTGAGAAGAAACCGTCGCTGGGTGCCGCTGAGCATGTTTTAGCTTGTTTTAACACTTGGAATTATTTTGAATGAACAACTTCCTCCTCGATCTGCAGAATTCTTCATATCCTACGCAGCCTCATGCAATAATTGCTAAATAGTTGACATAGTTTACTGGTCATTTTTTGAACTTTCAATAAAGTGTTGGACAAGGTAAATTAACGGCAATAACGGGCATGAAAAGGAATAACAGCAATTTGTCTTTGTCGAAGTTTAAATAATATCAGGAGAGTTCTTCTCAACTCTGCCATTCTTATTGTGTAAATAATGGAATTGACAAGCGAGTTTGTGCGGTATAGAAGAGAAAAAAATAATCTCAAGCGTAAATATGTCAGGAATGAAAACCTATCTATAACAGAAAAAGGAACACAAGTATATACAACATATGGTAACCACAGCAGCAAAGATACAATGGTCATTATGAATAATGTCACAGTCAGTTTTCTTTGTCTATTGGCCGCACCATGGGACGGAGGACGGGTTCCACACCAAAATTTTAAAGCAATGGAGGTGTACGAAACACAGATAACAAAAAGGCAAAGGCAACAGTATGACGGCCATAAGTACAAAGGAAATAACAATTGCCACTGTTGATGCAAGATCCCATAGAGACTTATTAACGGAAAGGGAATTACTATCATCGCAGTTAAAGTCCAGAGGCCCGCAATTGTTACCCCGTAGGCCCATTTTTTGATGTTACGGTGCCTGAATGGGTGGAACGTCGCCTGCATTCGATCTAAAGACATTACTGCAATGCCTGTTACAGAGGTGGGCGAAAAATAGATGTTGATCAAGGTAAGCACAAGCAAAATAGGTAGCAATTTATATTCCCGCTCAGCAATAAAGACCAAAAATAAATTTCCAGCTTCGCAACCGTAGAGGAGGAGAAAAATACTTCAAAGAAAGTGGCACTTCCTCCAACAAACATATCAGCCACGGTCAAGTTTATATTCAAGTACAAGGAACGAGTGCGAAGATCACTGTTCTTTATAAAAAGAACAATCGATAGGAGGTTCACTGCGACCACAGCAACTCATTACGATCAGTCCTTAAGTACATAGGGTGGGTTTCCGCTGACGCGTAAAATTGACGTAAGTACACACGTATATTTTACGCGCGTAAATAAAAAAGAGGCAATGTATTGAAGGTCAAGCGTAAAAGTAAAAGTTAATTAAAGTAAACTATAAAGCGTCGCCTCTTTCATTGGGAGAAAATTGGCTATTGTTCTTGCGACATTTAATTACAGTCGGGGAAAGCTTCTTGGTCTGTAATATCGCTTATTGTTATTCTAAAATGCTGAACAGGAGTCTTTGTCACGCGCGGCAGTATTCTTCATCGTGGAGTAGGCGGGTTAAACTAACAATAGCCCAATCTCTCTGTCTTTTTCCCTTTTGTGAGGCCAGATTACAACTTTACGCATTCTAAGTACTCCTTAACTAACTGTTAAGAGTTTTAGAGCGCTATTTTACGGATCCGGTCCCAAGTAGATTGAAGTTACGTGGCAGTGGAAAGCAATCCTGAAGGTTGTTCAACTGTTCTTGCATATTAGCTTACTGTGAATTTTCACCTCGAATTTGACACGTATTGTCATATGAACTCGTGTACTGAGTACCTTTTTTGCAAACTTCATTTAAATACTAAAAAGACTCAAATATTATTCGGAATAATTGCTGGTTCCTTTTTTTCTTTTGTTCTCAGCAAAAGCAAATATAAATTATTAACTGCTCTTTATTTAACAAATACTAACAAGTCTTGACTGTGCTCTGCTCTGTTGCAACAAACCGCGCGATCAATGTTCCCTTTTTAAGCGACACAACCATTAATTCATCCAGACTACAATTGTTATAATATGAACGCGTATAATGAGTATAGTCTTATACAATTCGCAAACTTCATTTAAATAGTAACAAAACCCACATATTATTTAAAATAATTGCAGCTTCCTTCTAGCTATTTTTCGTTCTAGCAAAAACAAATATAAATTATTAACAGCAAACTGCTTTTTAATTAACAAATAAGGCGCCCCTTGACTGTTCTCTGTTCTGTTGTAACTGAATCACGCCGAAAGCGGCTAGAGTAAGAAAGAAGTGTAGGGGTAAACACGAGACGTAGTCGAAAAGAGCTCAGTCAAGGCTTCGTTATATATTTGTTTCGTGATAAAGAATCCTTTAAATTCCCCACGCATTGCTTTCTAATTTACAAAACAAACTATCGGCAGATGACGGACAGTTTTAGCTCCGTTTTTTATAATCTCACAGCTCTCATAAAGTACTCTTTTTCAACCAATCAGAGAGCGCGTTATAGCTGGACTAAGTTCTAATTGTTTATTAATAAAAACAAAGTTACAGCAAATGTCACTGGACGAAAAAATGGATTTACTAGGGTAGCCAAATTACAGCAAATGTGTAGCAAATACCACATTTGCACAATTTTGCGCAAGAGCAAAGACTGATATTGCACTAGATTTGCTATCCGTAGCAATGACGGTAAATGCCACATTTGCACAACATTTACATCTTGGTGCAAAGATAATGGGCAGCCATGGATTTGAGGGTCATTTGCAGATGGTTCAAATGTGTAGGCAAATATGTTTCTTTGAACTATATTTGCACATTACGCAAATGATAGCGCAAATCTGCTGTTTTGCACAGCTTTTGCTTTAGATGTAAAAGCATGTAAACCTGTTATTTTCAGAACGTTTACGCAGCTTTGCAAATGTGAGCGAAGTATCTAATTTGAACAATGTTTGCTTGGGTTATCATGGGTGATCAAATTTTCATAATTGAACCAGATTGCTTTGCATGGCAAATGTAACCAAACTCTTTGTATTAAACATGTTTGCTCACAAAGCAAATGTTAGCAAACCTAAACTTTGAACAAATTTTCTAGGGTGTGCAAATTTGATCAAACACAAAATTTTGCTTGTAGCGGCAAATGTGGTCAAAAGTCAAGTTTTGAACAAAGTTGCTTGGGCAGCAAATCTGATCAAACTGTTAGTATTGTACAATTTTTCGCTCAGGTAGCAAATGTAATCAAATTCTGACTTTAAAGCAAATTAAGCAAATGTCATCAAACCCATAAAATTGAGCATGTTTTCTCCAGTAGCAAATGTAAATTCCAAGGTTTAAACGAGTTTGCTTGGGTTGTAGGAAATGCGATAAAATTTTAAAAAATTTTAAATTATAATATGGCTCACTTCAGTTTCTTAACAAGTGGCCATAATTAATCAAACATTAAAGTTACTGAAAGAAATTCTAGCAGTGATCTCCCATTAATGTTCAAATGATTTATTCCATAAACCAAAGTGGCTTACACATTATTACAGACATTACAAACTACAGTATAAAGCTGTACATACAGCTCTTCATATTAATTCCCAATTTTACTGTTCGTTGATGTTTACTTGTCTCCACTCTATGCTCTATCAGATCATTACTAACTATTAATATTATAAGAAAAGTGTTCTTCATCTAAATGTGTAAGATATTCTACATACAGCTGTAGGTGTTTCAGAGTTGCCTCAAACCTATTTCAGTTCTTTAGGTTTTTGCAACTCAGAAACAGGTTAAAAATCCTTTCACCCTTGGACCAATATTTACTTATGACAAGACTATTTCTTACTTAAACTTTTGTATCTAAGGACCAAATCCTGTTTCAACGAAATGGAACCCTCAAGACACCCATTTTAATAAATAATTAGTATTTTTGTATTTATTGCTATTTACAGATTAAACAAAATTTGATTCTGGTGGCATTTTTTCCTTTAGGCTCTATTAGCATGAAAGGCCTAATTCTTGCTACCAATTTACAATTTTTGCTGGTATAACAACTGTGTTATAGCATTTAGCAAACTAAGAAATAGTTTAGGTACATATAGCTATTCAAATTCAGATCAGACTTCTTTAACTTCATTTTCGTTGCTAATGGTTCCTGTATGGTATTGGATATGCTCTTAGAGGAAGTACCAGCCGGAGCTTCTAGTACTTGCCCCGTTCTAAGAAAATTGAGGGTCATGAAAGTAATGACCAGCTATAAGTATTCCACAGCATGTCAACATTACCATTGCCACTGTAGTTGGTCCCAATGAAAGAAGCTAATAATTATTTTAAACTCAGTATACATGTACATGTAGTACAAAAGGTTGATCTGGCTAGCCTGCAAAATAACTACACTGCTGTCTCTCATTACTCTTTTTCTTGAGTCATGTTGCAATCCTTTGCAAAATTCCGTAATAAATCATGACAAAAAGCAGGGTGTACCTAAATTTGTTTTGTTTTTTTGTTCAAGCAGGTCAGTTGCAATTGCTGTAATCGGTACAAATGTACTGTGAAGTGGTGCCAGCAGAACTCAAATGCCTGCAGTTAAGCAAACAGATTTAAAAGAAACATGTGTACATTAATTGGCCTTTTTAACCTGCTGACTGGTACATTACTTGCAAACAATAGCCAAAGGATTCTAATGAAAAATTTATCACATCAACCAATTTGATCTACCTGCCACCAGATTCTCAGGACAAATCAACACCATCAGGATTTGTACTGTTTACACAGATTTATCTTTTTCTAAAAAACAGTGTCATAAACAGAGAGTGATTAAAGGATTACTGTATTTGCCGAGCTACATGTACATGTACCTGTAAGTATGACCAGTCATAAACAATCTGGAATTTCTCTAAGAGCCTTGGATTAACTTATATTTCCTTATCACAAAGCAAATTCAGGAGCATTATCTGGTGCCTCCTGCTCTGAGGAGAAGCCATTCGTCCTTTCTATCGTCATTGAGTAATGACAAGCTTACATGTGACTGTTTTAATTTTGCTTTACTGTTCAGCTTGGCAAAGAGGTTTTTACAGGCTAAGTTGTTGACTCCTCCACGTAGAGGCCTCCTGCAAAGCACTTTTCTCGGATTTGTCATCTCCTTGGTCTGTATTGCCTTGCTCTGAAGACATGTACTCCACAATTATACAAGCTTTGAACTTACACCAATCCTTCTTCGAAATAGAGGTTGACTGGAAAAGGGTTGTCTCTTCAGTTTTTTCTGCAACAAACAGAAATTATACATAATTGAGACCATTAACATTGAAACTAAAGCTGTAGATGCTTGTCATGGAAAATACTATTGTCCTTTTCTGTCTAAAAATATTCTAGCCGTTTATAGCAAAAAAGGTTGCTATTAGATATTACATGTATTATTACTGGCTCAGTCACACTAGATGACTAAACTTACTTATTTCCTGAGTTAACTGATATCAAAATTAACTAGTTTAAACAAATTGCTGGCTCGTAACTTTCATGTCTCAAATCTAACCCCAAGCGGTCATCATAATCCTGATTACACTGTACCTGTTAAAACTACGACTTTCTTTGAGCAAAAACAAAACGAAAAAATGAATGCGAGAAACCCTTTTGTAACAAGACAATTGACTCCAGGTAAATCATTGTATTAATTTTATAGTGAGTGTCCCACTACATCACTACCATAACAACATTATTGACATATTACTTAAAACTTCATGAACCTGCTTCTTCTGCAATATTGCCATCACTTACAGTGTATCTTGGGAACAAAAGTTTAATTACCGTATTTATTCAATTAACCGCCCTGGGCGCTTATTAAATTTTTGGGCCTTGATAGTGGGCACTTATTCGAGGTGGGCGCTTATTCGAGGCTGGGCGCTTATTAAATTTTCGCCATTCTCAGCAAGTGTAGTATGTTTATTTTGCTACAAAATAATAAATGGTAATAACAAAAAGCGAAGAAGTAACAAAGCAAGGTTTCAGCCCAATCTGTAAAATACTCTGAAGAAAACTCCGTCTTCGGGAGGGTCTCTTATTATGTCTTATTTGAGTTTGTGTGGGAGGGAGTGGGGTGGGGTGGGCGCTTATTCGAGGCTGGGCGCTTATTAACTTTTTCTGCCTTTGGGATGGGCGCTTATTCGAGGTGGGTGCTAATTCGAGGTTGGGCGCTTATTCGAATAAATACAGTATACTATAATTGCCTCATATGAGAGAATCCAAGACCTTTTTCAGTGGATTACTTGGTTTCTGGATTCCAATCGTTTGACTTGTATTTCAGGTTTCAAAGCTCAGAATTTAGGATTCCGCAACAAAAATTGCCCGAATTCTGGATTCCATAAGCAAAAATTTCCCGGATTCCAGAATCCCTTACATGGGGTGATCATAAAAAACAATCAGTGAAAGCAGGGTACCATGATCTAAATTCTAGCTACACTATGTTTTCAGCACCATGGCAGTCACTGCCTTTACTCCCCTTTTAAATTTTGGAAAAGCCTTTGGAGAAAGTAGGCACTAGAGGATAAGGTTAATTTTGGCCTAATAGAGGGGAATTAACGCTTGCTTCAATTCTTATTAAATTTTCCAAGACCATTTATCTGAAGAGAACAACCAAACAAAAGATTACAGTATTTTTTACAACAACAGGACAAATAAAGTTTCAGGAGTAGGGGTGGTCCTTGTTGATTACTGAATATTGGAATGCAAATGTAGGTATTATCAAATAGCATCATTAGCGGCTTAACAGTAACAACGAACTTTCTTATACTTACTGAGCATTTCTTTTACTCCCGATTAGTTGCTCCCTCAGCATTTGTTTGTCCTCAACATTTCTCCTGCCTCTTCTTAGTTTTACAATGTCTGCTAATTAAAACAGCATCGATTCACCGAAATCTATTTACTAAGTACTAACGGCTGCTTTTCTTGGATCCACTCGTTACTACTTGATCGTCGCCGATGGAGATATCTAGATGTCTTTCATGGTGGATTTTCGTCGAAGGATCTATAAGTATGCAGTTCCCTCGAGTTCGAGCGATTATTTTTATAAGTTCTTCGAGGACACATTCGTTCGATAAATTCGAACAAATAAGACTGGCCGATTCCTCCATACTCGACAGTCAACCCCACAAAGAAGGAAAATTCGAAACCTCTTGATAAATATGGCGTTAAACGTACGAAGTAAAAGCTGATGGCAAATCGATGCCAGTGGAACGCGTTAACGGTCGACGAATTTCAATTGTTGTGCCTCGTTCTCGAACGGTTATGCAGACTGTCGCTGACCAGCACCACTGAGGCGCAAATGCTTGGGAAATCGGGCGCGCGGTCTTTTGGCGATTTGGCGGGAGGAAGAGATTGCCTATGTTGCTGGATTTCTTCTCAAGGATGTTCGAAATTTAAAAGGTAAAGTCGATGTATTTTGCTTTGTATATCGTGCTTCTACTGCCACATCTATGTTATAACCGGGAATAAACTACATTTGCATCCATATTTACATTTGTAGCATGTATGAGCACGCGTGTCGCGTGCGTATATGTGGTAGTGATCCAGCTGAAAAAAGCCTTGTTGAAAAATTTAAGTGGTGTTAAGTCAGCAAAATATGTAGTTATGCAATGTTAAAATGCTAATTTATTGGTATTTGGCAGAAGTAGCTCAAGATTAATTGCTTGAGTAATTTATACTACCTCTGGCGCTATATTGACATATTGAGCGTAATACCTGTACATGTACCATTGATTTTGACAGGGGTAGGGTGGAGCCTTTATTTTATATACGTTCAGCGTGCAAAGAAAGTAGTGTCCGATAGCCCGGGGCTAGCGGATTTTGCTATCGGGCTAGTAAATTCTGTTCTTCACTTGCCCGACAGGCAAGTACAATGCAGTTTGAGGAATTCACCTTACAGAAGAACTGTTAAATCAAAAATTTTGTGGGTAGTTGAAATGACGTTTGGGGTAGTAAATGTTAGCTTCAGCTTGCTCGAATGGCAAGCTGTAAAAATGACTTTCTTTGCACCCTGTACGTTACTGTCATTTTTTTCTGTTTTGTTTTGTCATGTTTTCATATACAAGGTTGTTTTGTTTATAATAGTTTATAATGATACAGCTGTACATGTAAGCTGAGTCAAAAGGTCAAAAATGCTAAAATGTGCCACATGTGTATTTATAATGTTCATAAAGATAATGGCAACACAAGTAACACAATTCATTTAATTTCACAATATTATCAATAAAGGTAGAATTAACAGTTATTTTTAGTGGGTTTAGTGACTTTTTTGTGTATTTGTTTCAGATTTTTCCTTGAGTGGTACTGGAGTTATTTCCAATGTTCTTGAAATTGAGTTGCATCACCTGAACTCTCCAAAAGATAAAGAGGTCAATGAAATACAGGTTCAACATGGGGAAGCTGTTTGTGGTCTGTGCATGAAGAAATGCTACAGGGGTATTCCAGTGGGTCTCAATTTATTTACAGTAATCATTTTTTCCTCTTCACAAGATGACAGAATTGAAGCTTATATACTGAATGCTCGCATCCATCAATACCCCATCTGTTTGGGGTAAATGTCACAAAACAGAAACCTCACATGTACTTCCTTGGGTTATATTTTTACCATCTTTACAATATTATTTTTCTTGTTCTTTGTGCGGTGCCCTGCTAAGGAAATTCATGTCCCTTTCACAGTGTTCTGCGGGAACATAATGTACTGAAATTGTGTGAAGCTATAGAACATTTGCACTCATACAGGTTTCGCCACAGAGATATAAAGAGTGACAACATTATTCTTACAGAGGTAAACAATATGTACCACCCAATGCTCATTGATTTTGGAAAGGCTATCTTGCTATCGGATGCCCCTTCAAAACAGCAGTCCATGACTGCTCACTAGCACTGACATATAGCTTAAGAAATATGCCTCAGATATTATGTTTTAAAAAGACAAATCATATTGAACTCAAAATCAGGGTTGTAAAGAGCAGCAAAGAAATTATTCATTCATGTCTGTGCTGAGTTTCTATTCACAAATGATATGAAATACAAAGCAATTTCACCATTTGTTGTAGTATTGGCTGTTGGGCTTTCAAAATGTGGCCATTTTTAGGAGGCTTACCATCAAGATGTGGTCATCTCTAGGTATAGTCAGTGAAAACTAGAACAAATAGTGGTAAGAACAAAATTGTCAGTTTTGATGTGAATTTTCTTGAATAAATGGCCATGAGGAAATTGTGTACAAGTGAATAATCTCAACCCTGACTTTGAAATGCACAGAACCTTTTTTTTTTTTTTTTTTACCAAATTTAAGGTACTGTGGGTGGCCTTGTTATTGTTAGCTTTTTAATAATAATATTATGATGTAGAAAAAATACAGTAAATGATCTGACTACTGGACCTTTGTCCAGTAGATTTGTTGTAGTGTATTTACTTAATGTAAAGGGGAGGTAGTGTGGGCCCTCTGTAACTGTATACAACAGTTACTGTGTCATTTTGAATTTTTAGTTTTAGTAATTGGAGATCCCTGCCCATTGTGCGACCCTAGGCTTTACTATTATCAAATGACAGAAGGGGAATGTAACACATGCCCAGGTTATGTACCATTGACTCACTTCGAAGTGGTTATGTGATTTAGAATTGGACCCAAAAAAAGACCGGGGCCCAGTTGTTCCAAAGACCGATTAGCACTAACCCAGTGCTAGATTTTAACCTGCGTTTCTTTTTCCTTTTAATCAAAAGCATTTTGTCAGATAATTTTCCCTTTTTTTTAAGTATCAAATCACCAAATTGTAGACAAAAGGAATTCAAATGAATTTGTTTTTAAAACTGTCATATCTGAATTCATATTTTGTACTAACCTTGGGTTATCTTAACCGGCTTTAAACAACCCAGCCTGGAAGGATAATAAATGCTGCATGTTAATTTGTTTCACCGCCTTAGTTTTTTCTTTATAGCTTACAACTTTTCATGATCCAAGGCCAACTCAGAGCTCCTGTAACCCAGTGGGGGTCTGTTCATTTTTTAAGGGGGGGGACCCTCTCTTCATCAGAATTTTTTGGGGAAGCCACAACCCCGCTCCTTGTATCCCAAGATCAAATAACCAGGATTCAGGTGAATTTTAGCCAGCAAAAATGCTATGACTTTTTTTGGATTGAATAGGTAGTACTTAATGAACAGTGAGACTCAAACTCAGGGTTGCAAACAACAAAGTTAGAAAAATTAGCCTTTCATAAATTTGTCAGCTGAGTTAATGTTCAAATAAAATTATGAGCAGTTTCACCATATTTTGTTGTAGTATTGGCTGTTGGGTTTTCAAAATGTGGTCATTTTTAGGAAGCCGGCCATCGAGATGTGGTCATCTCTAGGTGGGCAGTCAAAACTACAACAAATACCGGTTAAACTAAAATTGTTGGTTTTAAATTGAATTAAGTTTGTTTGGTTAAATGCATGGCCATGAGGAAATTATGTACAAGTGAATAATCACAACACTGAGTTTGAAATCCACAAAACTTTTTATTTCGGACCAAATTTGATTTTTTAGTATGATGTACAAAAAATACAGTAAATGATCTGACTACTGGACCCAACCTTCTGTTATCTTAACCCATCTTTGAGCAAACCCAGTCCAGAAGGATAAATGCTGCATGTTAATTTGTTTCACTACCTTAGTTTTTTCTTTATAGCTCTAGACTTTTCATGATCCAATGCCAAATCAGAGCTCCTGTAATCCAATAAAGATCTGTGCATTGTTTATTGTGCAGGGGGGGGGGGGGGGGGGGGGCTGTCAGGTAGGATTTGACCATTCGACCGGTAGCTCCTGTAGATCCTCCTTGTGTCCCAAGCAAATAACCAGGCTTCAGGTGAATTCTAGCCAGCAAAAATGCTATGACTTTTTGGATTGAATAGGTAGTGCTTAATGAACAGTAAAACTCAAAATCAACATTAAAATCAGTGGAACTCAAACTCAGGGTTGCAAACAACAAAGTTAGAAAAATTAGCCTTTCATAAATTTGTCAGCTGAGTTAATGTTCAAATAAAATTGTGAGCAGTTTCACCATATTTTGTTGTAGTATTGGCTGTTGGGTTTTCAAAATGTGGTCATTTTTAGGAAGCCGGCCATCGAGATGTGGTCATCTCTAGGTGGGCAGTCAAAACTACAACAAATACAGGTTAAACTAAAATTGTTGGTTTTAAATTGAATTAAGTTTGTTGGTTAAATGCATGGCCATGAGGAAATTATGTACAAGTGAATAATCACAACACTGAGTTTGAAATCCACAAAACTTTTTATTTCGGACCAAATTTGATTTTTTAGTATGATGTACAAAAAATGCAGTAAATGATCTGACCACTGGACCCAACCTTGTGTTATCTTAACCCATCTTTGAGCAACCCAGTCCAGAAGTTTAAAGGCTGCATGTTAATTTGTTTCACCACCTTAGTTTTTTCTTTATAGCTCTAGACTTTTCATGATCTAAGGCCAACTCAGAGCTCCTGTGATCCTGTAACCCAATAAAGGTCTGTTCATTGTTTATGGGGCGGGGGGGGGGGGGGGGGGGGGGTGGTTGCTTTGTCGGGTAGGATTTGACAATTCGACCGGTAGCTCCTGTAGATCCTCCTTGTATCCCAAGTTCAAATAACCAGGCTTCAGGTGAATTTTAGCTAGCCGAAATGCTATGACTTTTTTGGATTGAATAGGTAGTACTTAATGAACAGTAAAACTTAAAATCAACATTAAAATCAGTGAAACTTAAACTCAGGGTTGCAAACAATAGAGTAAGAAAAATTAGCCTTTCATAAATTTGTCAGCTGAGTTAATGTTCAAATAAAATTGTGAGCAGTTTCACCATATTTTGTTGTAGTATTGGCTGTTGAGTTTTCAAAATGTGGTCATTTTTAGGAAGCCCACCATCGAGATGTAGTCATCTCTAGGTGGTCAGTCAAAGCTACAACAAATAAGTCCCGTATGATATATGCCCCTAATATTCTAGAATCAGTATAAATATTGTCGGAAATATAGAAAGAACCCTGCAGTATATGTATTAGCTATTCAGGGTCTTTATGATGACTACGTTGAAACAAAACACTGCCAGGATCAAACCTTAAATGACAGAGGCAAGTGCCTCGGTTTGCCTCATACTGGCTATGGCCCTGACTGTAGGAAATACAGTGGATCAATGATCTGACTACTGGACCTTAATAACGAGTGGATTTGAATTAGTGTATTTGCTTTAAATTAGTAGCCCGGGAAAGGTTTATGCCAGGGGCGCTGTCAGAAAGGGACACCTTTTTCATGCTTCAGGTATGAAAGGATAGGGATTTCCTGAGTTAAAGTATATGACAGGGTAGACTATCTGTCATTTCGTTCTGTAAAAAGACTAACAGAAGAAATTTGTGAATGTAAAATTGTCAAAAAAAATTAACTGGTTTCTGATTCCTTTATATTAAAATGACAGTGCACATAAAACAGTTAACAGGAAAGATGCATGTAAGGGGTTGGACCTCTGGGCGGACTCTCACAGCGTGTACAAAATTTTATTGTAACAATGTAATGTTACAGTTGAGATTGGAAATTTACTATAGTCACAAAACGGATCAAACATATAGGAAATGTCACATGCACATCACCTTTGACTGTCAGCAAATGTTATGCAGCTCACTATATTTGCTCCCCTTGCAAATATGGATAATTATGATGCAAATGTGCAAATTTATGATACAGCCAAATGTCTAGAAATTTATTGTTTTTGCTCTTAAGGCAAATACGAGTAAACCACATGCAAAAGTGTTCTTTTGGTATCCTGGAAAAACAAGAGCAAATACCACTGCAAATTAGGGGTTTTGCAATATTTTTGCCTGCATTTGAAGTAAAGTGAAAACTGTCATTTTTGCCAAGGATGTAAATTTGAGTAAACTGGTAGAAATGTTGAAGATTTGCCCATGCTGCAAATATGTATCAAATTTGTATCAAACCATTACATTTACTTGACTTTTGCGTATCAATACCTATCTAGCAAATATATGTATTTGCCCACACTTTAGCCGACAGCGCAAATGTAATGCAAATTTGGAGCTCCAAATTTACCACATATTTGCACCTTTCGCAAACATTAGTAAATCCGTTTTTTCGTCCAGTGTGTAGAAGCACAGTTGGCGTCAGTGAAACGGAACATTGGCAAGGTTACTGTGGCTTTCAATAACACGCCAAGATCAAAAGCAAACTACTGTTTGCGTCTTCTGCTGTCGTCAATCAACTCAGTTAGCAAGAGAGATCAAGAAAAGTTTACTTCCATGAATTAAAATCGACAAGTTCATGGTTTGTGATTAGTGGTTTCAATCCATTTTGTGAGTTTCTATGTTTCAAGGTTTGTTGCTTGTGATCGTAATTATCATTGACGGTAGCGAAAAACGTAATTCGGACAAGTTGGCTCTTAAACTTCATAGTTCGCTTGTTATGAATGGTTTTAAAGTGCGCGCGCTAATGGGACCAAGCCTACGCAGACGCATCAAGTCATTTAAACTTTTCGATGCATTAGGACCATATGATTAGAAAGATAACTACTTTTGTCTCAATTAAGGAGTTTCAAACGTCATAGCACTTAAGCATTTATCCGTGGGATGAGGAAATTTAATTTGAAACATCCTGTTTCCTTTTTGTTCCGGAACAAAAATGGTGGTCGCTTCTTGTTCAGCCTTGTGTGTATCATTGTGCACTTATAAGTTTGGATTATCCAACTTAGTGTAAACTAAGGCAAAAAATACTGGTCAGCCCTGTAGGAGAACACGTGACCTATAGATGAACCTCCATATGCGATCACCTCCCACAAGCGACCACCAATCCAAAACACCACATTTTTTTCACGCAAAGCCTTATAGTTCAGTTTGTTTGAAATTGTCGTTCCTTTGTAGTTCGATGCTCATTACTACGGACTGTTCAATGTCTGATATTGAAGTGATGCACAATAACATGTTAAAAACCGTTGAAGGTGAACGCTGGAGGTGATCATAGAGACTTTTTTTTATCTCAGGTCGAGCTCAGAGATTTAAGAGAAAGGTTCCAGAAATGTTATATAGATACTGGTGTATTCTCTCCAACTAGCATTTTTAATCTTTTGATCAAGCAAGAGGGGGTCCCGAGCAAAACATGCTGTTGAAATTAAGGCAAAAGAAAAATGACTGTATTTAACTTAGAGGATTAGAATTTTCCTCGGTAATAATAAAGTCGCACTTCCATCTTTCCTAGATAGAAATAGTGAAAGGAAAGGGTTAGGCTAGATTAAGACTGGTATATGCATTGAAAACAATTCTCTTAATCCTATTCCAGCGCTTGTTCCCTTCATGCACAGTAAGCAAAAAATATGCAGATGTAGCCAAGGCCTAAAGCGAAGCTCTAGAGGATTCTTTTAAGAAACGTCTTTTTGAAATAATTCCGCATTCGCTATATTAACAAGCGAGAAGCAAACCAGAAAATGGACCCTAGCCTACGATCAATTGAAAACCGATAACTGGTCAGCGGAGAACTTTAATTTCAATTAAGGTTAAGTTGTTGCTGGGCTTCGATCCGAAGAAGTGTTGGCATTGTTAGCGGAAGAGACTGTTCCCTCAGCGAACTGCAGTGATACTACAAGACACGAGTCAGAGTACCAGTGAGGGTCTCGATCAATAAACTTAACCTCATCCCAAAGAAGATAATGTCCGGTCTTATTGTCGTGTTCAGAAACGGTTGAGAGTTGAGTATGTAATTAATGGCGTATATCCCTTTCATAATCGTAAGACAAACGATAAAAACGGACCCTTTATACACCACACAACGCTGAATAATATCTTTCATGACAGTAAAGGAGTAATAGTCTCAGAATTGACAAAAAATTACGGGCTTTTGAGAGTTACCTGACAAGTTTGCCATACTACAGTGTAAGTGTATAATTCCCATTTCGTAATATTCTCTCCTTTTCCAGTGACCTAAGCTATTATTAAAAAGTCATGATCACGGAAAGCACCACTGGCAAAATCATGTTTAAATAGTATATTTATTGAATACTCTTAATTGGTTTACTTTACTGACAGAGACATTTTAGAAAGTCTAGCAACAGTTAACAAGCCCTATAAAGTAGATGTTAAGGTGTACAAAACAACATGTTCTTGCCTTCATTATACATACTCTCTTATATTTTATCAATGGCCACATACGTATTAGACGGCAAAAGAGCTCGTATTTTTGCCGAGGTTCAGAACGCGCCCGTGAGCGGTCAAACCAAAAGTTTGGAGCGAGAGGGTGAAAACGGAGAGTGAGAGTGGGCCTAAGGGCGTGTGAGGCTCGCGCGCTTTTCGCGAAAATCTCACTCCGGCCCTTCGCGTCTTTGCAAAACAGATTATGAAAAAAAAAAACCAACTGTTTTCCAGTCTACATACGTAGTTGTGCTTCAGAAAGTAGAAAAAAAAGGCGTAATTTACCCAGAAACCGTGTATAACAACAAGAGCTTTGATAACAACTAATTCTGAATGTAAATGTACAAGATTAATTGGTTATTTCCGAGTTGCTTCAAGCCTCCGTTTCAAAGCGAAATGATTTGGATGAAACTGATTTGTTATTCTCCTGCAAGCTAAACTCGTGATCGAAAAAAGGAGTTTAAACTTAGCCTCGCTTGCTTGAAAAGTGAAAGCTTTTGGAACTCGGAAATTCCCTGTTTATGAAGCATACTGATTAAAAATGCCAAGAAAAGATTAGCTGAATATTTGATTTAATGTTTAAAACAATTGCTGTAAGTGATTTAAACAGCTTCAGAAACGTCCCCGGGCTTTTTGATCTCAATAGAATAGGGACTTTGAGATCCAACGACGCAACGGCGACAAAAACGTCGCTTAAAAAGTTAATATGCGTTCTTTCAGTCTTTATAGCGATTATTCCTTCCCACTTACTTTGCCAATTGTAGGCGAACCCTCCTGAAGCTGAATTTCAAGGGACCATAGCCAAGCTCAAAAAGAGAAATAAAATTCCGTCGTTGCTTGTTTACGTCCTCCATAAAACGCGAAATTAGGCATTTTCGCGTCGCAGTCGTGCAAAAACGGGAAAGAAATGTACAAAAAAGTGTGATGCACGTGCGAAATTGCGGTTTTGCTAATTAAACCTATTGTTTTTTTGACGTTCTCGTTGTCGTCGACGTCGTTGGATCTTAAAGTCCCTAATAATACATAAAAAGACGGCAAACAAAAGCAGTCAAAAGTAAGCCGACACGACAAGTTGTCCGGCAAAGTATAAACACCTAATGTATCCAATGCGTGACTCTCCACTTTAGAGATCGGCGTGACGCAGTTTCGCTCCGTCATTGAAACCGTGTCGAAATCGCCGTTCATGTGTGTCAACAGAATCCCTATCCGGTATGATTTTCGTGGCGGCAAAAAAGCTATCCAGTATAGTGTGACCATAGCTAGCCTAATATGTACAACCTCTCCATCGTCGCTAAAATTTCATTTGCACATACCGCAGCAATTACGTAGCTCAAAGAGACAAAACTTTTGGCCACGTACAACAACCACAAAAAATGTCTTAAGTAATTGAAGTTAATAATTAAACTCAACAAAACTTATTTTGTCCCTTCTCCCTTATTTGAAGGGTCATTTCTCCCACGACCTCCCTCTTGTTTTTGACTAGTCATCATTATGAACTTACAATTAAGTGTTACCAAGAGAGAATAAAAGGACAAAGAGCGCTTAGTCACGCCCTTGATTGGTACCAAGTCCTATTATGGCTCTTGTTGGGACACGTGAATTGTACCAAAGTTATTTTTAGTCCAATTACACGCTTAATTTTGGTGTCCGTAGATCTCCGCAAACTTTTATTCAGTGCCTGTGATTCAAGAGGAAATTCAACAGTCGCAATAACAATCTTCTGCATTTGCAATTGTTTGCTTTGAGGCAGTCGCGCGGGGACCATGTTGTTGGTGTTTCACTGAATCGATGAAAATGTGCGGACGTCCCAGGAATTCCCTTTTGGCGTTAACGGGCATGAAGAGGAATAGCAACATTTTGTCTTTGTCGACGTTTAAATAATACCAGAAGAGCTCTTCTGAACTCTGGCATTCTGATTGTGTAAATAATGGGATTGACAAGCGAGTTTGTGTGGTATAGAAGAGAAAAAGATAATCTCAAGCGAAAATGTGCCAGGGGAAAAAATCTAACTAGGCCAGAACGGAGAACAAAAGTATATACAACATATGGTAACCAGAGCAGCAAAGATACAAGGGTCATTATGAATAATGTGACAGTCAGTTTTCTTGTCTATTGGCCGCACCATGTGACGGAGGACGAGTTCCACACCAAAATTTTAAAGCAATGGAGGTGTACGAAACACAGATAACAACAAGGCAGAGGAAACAATATGACTCCCATAAGTACACAGGAAATAACAATTGCCACTGTTGATGCAAGTCCCCATACCGACCTATCAACGGATAGGGAATTAAAATCATCGCAGTTAAAATCCAGACGCTCGCAATTGTTAACCCGAAGGCCCATTTTTTGATGTTGCGATGCCTGAATGGACGAAACGTCGCATGCATCCGCTCTAAAGAAATTACTGCAATGCCTGCTACAGAGGTGAGAGAGAACCACAGCTCTGCCATTAAAAGCACAACAATTGACCATTCCGGGCTGATCAAAAATACATTTTCAGCTTCGCAACCGTAGAGGAGGAAAAGTAATACTATAGCGAAAGTGACACTTCCTCCAACAAACATATCAACCACGGTCAAGTTTATAACCAAGTACATGGCACGAGTGCGAAGATTACTGTTCTTTACAAAAAGGATTATTGACAGAAGGTTCACTGCGACCACAGCAACAGCTATAGTAAGGAATACAGCATACCATGTGCTGCACTCGGCTGAAGAGATCGTCATGGAGATCAATGTTTTCTTTTTAATTCTCTTTTCTCCTCCCTTCAGAAAGAAATCGAATAAAGTTTGGTTAGTTGAAAAAAAGAAGTTACCACATACACATACCTAGTTTGGAACTTTGCATACATTTTTAACTGCTGTTGTAATCCAATGTCCTTTAAACTACGAATAAATCACAAAACAGGAACTTTTTTTTTTACTTTTTCAAGGCCATAAAATGCATTTGTTCACCCTTCGGGCCTTTTTTACAGACCGAAATGATAGATGTTCCTACTTTTCCATATACTTCTGCTAGTAAATCCCCACCCTTTCATATACCTGAAGGCCAAATAAGGTATTCCTTTTGGGCGGAGCCTCCCCGTATAGGCCATTGTGGGGAGTACCCCCCCCCCCCCAACCCCCGGGTACGTTTCAAGAATATTTCCTCCATTAAACTTGGATAAGTCATTAAATATTCACAAAGAGACTGTATCGTATCGCACACTAATTGTGCCAATAAAAGTCTGTCAACTTCCAAGTTATCGTACCTCGAAAATATCATTTGAATGAATATTAAAAAAGCCAATAATTGAAGAAACTTCATAAGTTTCTTTGGTATACGAAGTCCGATAAAGAAGTTCACTGCTACAACCCTTCTGCCCATTGCAAGGATTAACCAAGTTATTAACCGAACGGTAGGCCATAGTGTAAACAAGATACAATTTTTTAATTATTTGTTTTTAAATTTGCCAAACCTTTTAGAAAAATTGTCGCTGAGATAAACTTTTTGTCAATAAGAACTTCCTTTTTGATGACTCCAGTAGAGCGAACAAAATCTTTTATTACAGCCTCTCAGCCTTTGCAGGAAAGGGATTTGCGCGCTTTCCTGTTCATCACGGGAATTGCCATTATTTACGCCCTAACTGTCTCAGGCGAGTGCTACCTGTGCTACCCATTCTTGCTAACAGCTTCTTTCTGTTAGCTTCCTGTAACCGTTTATAGGTTTTAAACCACAATTATTTTTTATGTCAGTTTCCTGTTAAAAGGTAGGGACTGAAGCAAACAAAACATATATTTTTTCAACATCCTCTGTTGTTTTGTTCCATTGCAAATGTTTGGGTTTTTACTTGGTTTTTCTTACTTATCCTTTGTTGAACTTTTAAACGCTCAACGATCTAGTATTATTCGGAACCTAAAAGATGAAGATATTTTTGAAATTTCTAGTTACAAAAGAACAAAGCACACAAACTTAAAACTGCCTGTATTTTCTAAAATCTTCTCTTTTGCAAGGTATGGCGAATTTAAGCTTCTCTTTAAGAGAAAGACAAAAAATTCAGAGAGGTTTAACTATGTGGCTGTGACTATTAGCAAGATGACTTCGCGATCATGCGAGGAAAGAAATTGTTTTAAAGGCTTAACATTTTTTTTTCTTACAACAACTTCTAACATAGCGCTTACTTTTCCAACAAATACTGAGCTGGTCGGTTGTCTTGAAGGAGGCAGAGAGCTGAAGTTTGTAACGGATTTATGTACTCCCAATAAATGGTGTCCTTTCCTCAATTTCTCACCCTTTTAATAGCAAGAGTGAACGCTTGAGTTAATGTTCTAAACAGTTCTGACAGTCGCAGCTGTAATAGTCTATTAATTAGCCCTCTATTTTTTTGAGTGAAGTCTAACCATATGATTAAGCGGCCACCAATTAAGCGCCCAGCAATGAAAGTCCCAAAATAATTGTAGAATTATGGCCACAATTAGATTTTAGTTTTGTCTGTGACGCATGCTACTATTATCACGTGGTCGCGGCTTTCTTTTGACTATCCTGACCACAGAGTTCTCCTATTGTTTACACATCTATCAAGTGATCACAAAACGTTTGATAATTGATACACTTATCGTAAATGATCTAATAAACGCCCCCTCTCTAATGAACGCCTCCTATCTTATTAATGCCCCCCCCCCCCCCCCCACCTAAGCTGACAAGTTTGTATTAAACGCTCCTCTCCATTAAACGCCCCCTGTCTAATAAACGCCCCCTTCCCTGAAAACCACACATAAACTGGAAACAGATGTATAATACAATCAATCAATTTATTTGCGTTCTTGCTTAATTAACACCGGTGGATGTTGACATTGAGCTATAAGAACTACCAGTACGGTACCCTTTTCCGCCACTTTGTATGTACCAAATACCGTTATGGATTTGTAGACGGTTTAGACTTATCAGAGGAGGGACTTGATAGTCTGCTAAAGCTCTGTCATTTAGTTTATTATAATATGGTATTTAGGTTATCATGTATAAACGCCTCTCTCTTTAAACACCTCTTATCTTTTAAACGCCCCCCCCCCCCCCCTTGGACCCTTGAAATTTAATAAACGCCCCCCGGCGTTTATTAGATCATTTACGGTAGTTTGGCTTTGTTCTATTTTTTAATATAATGAAAGGAAAATACAGTCAGAAAAAGAAGGTGACAAATGATTATGCGTCGCGTAGAATGTCTGGTAACATCCGGGAATTTAACAGGCTACAGCCGCATTCAACCCTTATTCAAGCCACGATTTGGTCCTTAAAATATGGCGGAATAATAAGACTGAAGCGACTTTGAGAGTTTTTTGTCTCTGATTGTGAGTTGCTCGTAACCAATTCCCAATGGGTACCACCGGAATATAAATATCAAGAAACATCAAATTAAAGATCTTACCTTCGATTAATGCCTGCTTATGGGATTTTTTTCGCTAAAAACCAACCAAAACGCATTTTGCCATTTTTGCATGGAATTTCGCGTGCGTAGACTTTCACGGAAAGATTAATAAAACCAAAGTTTGCAGAAATTGCGATCAGGGTAACACCTAAAATCTTGACATATCTTGTATGTCTTTAAAACCACCAAAGTCTTTTGAAGCAAGGAATGCGATAAAAACTGTTTTTTTTTTGTTTCCCTTTGAGGTTGACCCGAACTCGTGAGGGGTAGACAGCGCGAAGAAACCTTCCAGAAAACGTCTTGGAAAGCCAAAAAAATTTCTCCGCGATTCCGGCCGTCATCTTTGTTGTTTCGCAAACTTGTTTCCAGTACTCTTTGACCGTTTTGTTGTTTTTACCTCATGTATATTTCATTTAGAAGTGTCACGGCAAAAAAGACAAAACGCTAAGCCCTACCCGGACGGGAAATTTTTTGTTAACCTCAATATAATGGACTGGGAATTCTACGCGATGGGACACATGATGTAACGTTTTAGTTACAGACAGTGCCGCCTTTTCCGATTACAATAAAAATTTAGATCATAGTCAGTATACTGTGGTACTTTTGTTCGTGGAAACTGAGTTGGCAGACGCTCACCACAACAATTTGAGGAGAAATTACTTGTTTGTTTCGATACTCTAGTCATTTTGAACAGTATTATATCCCGTCTCTTGTGTGGAAGTTGTCAGAAATCTCTTAAGGTTTTTGTTTCAGAATAAAGTTTCAGCTAAGATTTTGCTTATTTCGGACGATCCTCTATTCAGCTGCTAACCTCCACCAAGAGGCCCAAGGGTATAGCGGCTTA
>OZ037777.1:15870676-15930676 GCA_964035525.1 Porites cylindrica
GTGTGCTTTTTTATGATTATTTCCACCATGAAAAGTTTCCTAATATACCTGTTTCATTAGTATCTGAACTACATAATTACAGTACCCGTAGTGCATCATCCAATCAAGTTGCAATACCTTTATTTCGAACTAATCTTAGGAGATTTTTCCTCAGCATTATTGGAAGTTTCTTTTGGAACGATATTCCGCAATCCATTAGAGACAAACCATCTAAAAAAATGTTTAAAAAAGCACTTTCACGCTGGTGCCTGGTTCAATACTAATGAATCAATGTCCCTTTTATAACTTTCTGAGCCATTTGTCATTTTTCCTTTACTTTTTTATTAATAATCTTAAGTCCTTTGTTATACTTAACTTTAAGGGGCACAATATTAGTTTATCTAGATGTGCTCCTCTCCTCTCCTTCCAATATACAATCTAATTCAATTTAAGTGTCATAGGCCCAAATTTTTACGAAAGAGTCGAAAAGAAATGAGGGCCATATTGCAACAACATAGGCCGTCCTGGCATATGAAGGTACCCGATACAGTTTTTCAGAGTCAATACCAAGTCTGAGCATAAACTACGTCGCCATAAACAAACATTTGAAAAATTGCGACGTCCGTTGTATTAAGATGAAAATTTGTCACCATCAGGGTTGCAATGACATTGGAGCTGTCATAGCAACGAAATGAACCAATTACCTATTTTACTTCAGCAATGATTCTCGGCACGGGGAACCTTACAAAATCGTTCACAGGAGCATTTTTCTCCAATACGGTCGCCTTGATGTTCGTGAAGTTTAAACAAAACCTTAAGGGCGTTATCGAGATATTTTGGAATGACGTTTTTATTATTAGAAATACGGTAAGAAAAGAAAAATCTTGTTGTTTGGCCGTTATCTGTAAAAAACGAAGCGCTTTTGACATGCATTTTCACCTCATAGTAGTTTTAATCTTTTTTTAGTGAAGGATCGTGGAGATAACTCTGCTTGATTGCTAGAATCGAAAGAAGGATTTGATTAGTCATCGAGGCACTCTTGTTAGCAGTTTTGTAAACATTTCGGTCTACTTTAACAAATTAGCGAATAATTTCATGGAACCGCTCGATAAATTTTTTAAAAGAATTAAGATTCTTCTCGCTATGCTAATTGAAAATGAGAATTCAGTAGTCAGCCACTTCTTCATTTTCATACCCATTGCTGATGCTATCTGCCATACACTGTTCCTCGAGTGGAGATGATTCTAGAGAGTTATGCGAAAGTTTATTTTAAGCAATTCACGATTGGAAATAGCCCATTCCAGCTAGTGTAGTGCAGTAGAGTGCCCAAGAATAAAAAAACTACAAATATGTAAATTACTCATCACATGCTAGGCAACCACTGTAACGTAACTGGATTATTACGCCGACTTCAGGTTAATATTCAGGTCTTCAAAATAATTAAATTAAATAAACATGGAGACGTCTTTAAAAACTGACTTTGCCCAAATTTTCTCTCGCTGCCCAAAAAATCTGAGTTACCCAAAATTTGGGGGGGCTGCAGCCCCCCTCGCTCCCCCGGCCCGTACGCCTATGTTAAGTGTTCTCATTTCTATTTTACGCGTTTTTTTTCTCCTTTGTAAATCTTTATCTGCTACTATATTATTTGTCTCGGTTATATTTATATAACTATGTATCAGCTAGGAGTTGGAGGAATAAATAAATAAAATAAAAAAAATGAATAAATAAAATAATATGAAATACTAGCTTAACTATTGCTGAAGCCTGAAAATGGAACCCCGGAGTAACCCCCCCCCCCCCCCCCCCACCCCCTCCTCGGGCTACACAGTTTTTAAAAGCTTCTAGCTGCCTTCGCAATACGGCTCTCCAATTGAAGGAAATTTCAGCAGTTTGATGATAATCGTACAGAAGGAAAAAAAATTGCTTGAGGAAAGTGTCATTTCCATTGCACAATTCCTCACGTTCATTAGACAATAAGCATGCCTGCTGAATATTTAATTGATTTTTTAATTGGTTAAAGGAGCTAGTACGAGGATATTTCTGTTTTAGGTCCATCTTTGCTGTCGTAGAGTTATGAAGAAGATATAATAGTAATATTAATAATAATAATATTTTTTTGGATAGCATTAAAACTTGAAAATGTTGGCTCAACGTTTTCAAGCCAATCCACATTCATCCTTGCCAACCCTTTGCAAAGACAACAGGAAACGTTTTCAACGCTTAAATGGCATGTAATGTAAAAACGTTAAACAAAACTGGACCATTGTTTTTTTAAATCAATTGATGTGAAGAGACTGTTTATCTGTTTTAAAAAGATATTAGCAAATAGCGTGAGGTAGCCCCTTGAAATGAGTAACAGCTTCTGTTTATGTATTTACAGTCTTTTTAGAGCGATTTCCGTATGACCTTGAAATGAAAACACGCGAACAAAACAAAACATCAAACGAAAGGAAATAGAGCGATTTGAATGGTTTATCGAACGGATACAAACGGGAATGGCTTTAAGGAAACGTTCGGGTGAAATTAAAACCTTTATGCCTAAGAACTTTCCCGAAATCAATTGATACTTCGCTTTGACATCATATATACTGCAACACAATTGGCCAATAGTTGACATAGTTGACTGGTCATCATTTGAACTTAAAATAAAGTGTTAGCGGTGTTAACGGGCATGAAGAGGAATAACAACATTTTGTCTTTGTCGACGTTTAAATAACATCAGGAGAGCTTTTCTGAACTCTGGCATTCTGATTGTGTAAATAATGGGATTAAGAAGAGAGTTTGTGTGGTATAGAAGAGAAAAAGATAATCTCAAGCGTAAATATCAGGAAAGAAAATCTAACTAAAACAGAACGGACAACAAAAGTATGTACAACACAGCAGCAAAGATACCACAGCAGCAAAGATACAATAGTCATTATGAATAATGTCACAGTCAGTTTTCTTTGTCTATTGGCCGCACCATGGGACGGAGGACGGGTTCCACGCCAAAATTTTAAAGCAACGGAGTTGTAGGAAACACAGATAACAAAAAGGCAAAGGAAACAATATGACCGCCATAAGTACGAAGGAAATACCAATTGCTAATGTTGTTGCAAGTTCCCATAGAGACTTCTTAACGGAAAGGGAATTACTGTCATCGCAGTTAAAATCCAGAGGCCCGCAATTGTTACCCCGTAGGCCCATTTTTTGATGTTGCGATGCCTGAATGGACGAAACGTCGCACGTATCCTTTCTAAAGAAATTACTGCAATACCTGCTACAGAGGTGAGGGGGAGCCAAACCTTTGTCACTGAAAGCACAGCCACAATAGGTGACCACTCCGGCAAGATCAAAAATATATTTCCAGCTTCGCAACCGTAGAGGAGCAAAAGTAATACTGTAGCGAAAATGGCACTTCCTCCAGCAAACACATCAACCACGGTCAAGTTTATAACCAAGTACATGGCACGAGTGCGAAGATTACTGTTCTTTACAAAAAAAACAATTGATAGGAGGTTCACTGCAACTACAGCAACAGTTATAGTAAGGATTCAGCATACCATGTGCTGCAGTCGACTAAAGAGACCATCCTGAAGATCAATGTTTTCTTTTTAATTCTCTTTTCTCCTCCCTTCAGAAAGAAATCGAATAAAGTTTTGTTAGTTGAAAAAGGGAAGTTAGGAGGTGAACCATGAAGGTGAACTAAGAGGGTTAACGTCGACTTCTTAAATATATCAAGAATGGAGATTGTACATTGACAACAATTTTTCGATAGAGTGCTCACCTTCACTTTAATTTCTTGATACTTCTGTTAACGCTGAAATAAAATCCTTGCCTTCACCTGTGGAAAAAAAAAAATCAAAAACTGCGGTTGAGGGGAGAGTAGGTTGAGTTGTTTGACTGAAAACTGAGGGCAAAAAAATATATGTGAAGTTTAGCTGTTATTGTTGGCGCTCATTGAAATGCGAGTCATTAAGAAGTAATTGCATCACCTGGTAGAACGTTTTTTGTCACTGGGAAGGAGGGAGTACTCAAGAAAGGTTTATACGGGATGTAGGTCCAAGGTCCTTTCCCTTTTGTGTACCATTTGTGGCAGAAAAGGTACCCCTATCATATACTTAGTTTGGAACTTTGTGTACATTTTTAACTGCTGTTTTGATCTAATGTCTGAATATGAATAAATCTCAAAACTAGTACGTTTTTTTTTTTTTACTTTTTCACAGCCATAAAATGCATTGGTTAACCCTTTGGGCCTTTTTACAGACGGAAATGATAGATTTTCGTACCCTTTATATACCTCAGCCTGTAAATCGCTACTCTTTTATATACCTAAAGCCTAAATAAGGTTTTCTTTTTGGGCGGAGCCTCCCCGTATGGGCCATTGTGGGGAGTACGCCCCGGGGTACGTTTTAAGAATATGTCCACGATTAAACTCGAATGGCCATCAAATATTCACAAAAAGACTGGAAAAATGTGGCATTGCACGCTAATTATGCCAATCAAAGCCAACCAACTTCCAAGTTATCGATCGTAGCTCGAAAAATACTTTTGAATAAATATATAAGCCAATCAAGGATGAAACTTTACGCCGTAAAAATGGTAGTTAAAATGGTGATTCTTTAGTGGTGCACTCCCCTAAGAAAAATCTTGGATCTGCCCCTAAAACTATAGCATTTAAAAATCTTCTTTTGTACAAGGTATGGCGAATCTAAGCTTCGGGCTTAAAAGAAAGACAAAATTTAGCAATGTTTAACTGTGCGGTGGTGCGAGGAATTTGCTGTTCACTGGGAAATGTTAAATGGTTTTAAAGGCTTATTATTGTTTTTCACATAATGAATTCTAACACAGCGCTTACCTTTCCAGCAAATACTGTAGTGAGCTGATTGGCTGTCTTGAAGGAAGAGAGATGGAAAATGTTTGCTCAAGTTAGCAACGGATTCATTCCCTGGACTGACGTCAAGGGCTTCTTATATGTTGGACGTGAAGATAAACAGATTCCTACACCGTCCCTGAAATGATCGCTGTTTTAAATCATAATGATAACCGTAAACTGAGAACTGTTCAAATAAAGTTTCTCTCAGTCCCACTTAATGGTTTACTTTCCTTAATTTCTACCCCTTTTAAAAGCAAGCCTAAACGTGACGGCTAGTTAATGTTGTAAACAGTTCTGACAATTGCAGCCGTAAGAGTCTATCATTTATAGCCTTATATTTTTTTGAGTACGGTTTAACCGCCATTAAGTTGCCACCTATTAAGCAGCCGCCATCTATTAAGCGGTCAGCGATCAAAGTCCCAAAATAATTGTAGGCTAGAATTATCTTTACAAGTGCCCAGCGGAGGAAATTTCGACCGGAAGTTCACGCGTTCTGCTGATCTGCTCACACGAAACCATCGTAACCGTACAAAGGAAGAGGAAGTTCTCAGAAACCTCTTAAGGTTTATTTTGTTTCAGAATAAAGAGAAGTTTCTGCTAAAGATTTTGGAATTTCGGACAATCCTCTTTTCAGCTGTCAACCTCCATTAAGGACCATCAAGCTGATGTCCCAAGGTTATAGCCGCTTAATGAAGATTTATTGTCAAATTGTGCTTGCATAATATATAGATTTAGCTCTAGCTCTTTCTCTACTGTCCACAATAGTGTAAACATAAAAAGACACGACTTTGTTGTTGTTTTTTCTTTCTAAAAGTCCGGGCGGCCGTGTGATTTCCTTCCAAATAAAACCTTGAGTTGCATTTGGGCTACCATACCTGCTGATGAGTTATTTTAAATTGGTATGCCTGTGTCGCGGACGGACGGTCGCTCGCTCGGTGTACGGTCACGTGATTAACAAATTTTCTCGGATTGGTAGATTACCACAATTCCTTAGCTATGGGGCTCCGCGCGTGGAGCTCTGCTGTTAGCTTACTGTGAGTTTTCAACCCGGAGTTTTGCCTGTTTAATAAAGGAATGCAGTACTAAGGTGAAAGCTAATGCTTGCTCCCTTTTTGAGCGACACAACCATTAATTCATCCAGACTACAATTGTTATAATATGAGCGTGTATAATGAGTATACATGTAGTCTTATACAATTCGCAAACTTCATTTAAATAGTAACAAAACCCACACATTATTTAAAATAATTGCATCTTCCTCCTAGCTATATTTTTCGTTCTAGCAAAAACAAATATAAATTATTAACAGCAAACTGCTTTTTAATCAACAAATAAGGCGTCCCTTGACTGTGCTCTGTTCTGTTGTAACTGAATCACGCCGAAAGCGGCTAGAGTAAGAAAGAAGTGTAGGGGTAAACACGAGACGTAGTCGAAAAGAGCTCAGTCAAGGCTTCGTTATATATTTGTTTCATGATAAAGAATTCTTTAAATTCCCCACGCATTGCTGTCTAATTTTCAAAACAAACTATTGGCAGATGAAGTGACAGTTTTAGCTCCGTTTTTTATACTCTCCAGCTCTCATAAAGCACTTTTCTTCAACCAATCAGAGAGCGCGTTATAGCTGGACTAAGTTCTAATTGTTTATTAATAAAAACAAATTTACAGCAACTGTGGAAGCACAGGTGGCGTCAGTGAAACGGAACATTGGCAAGGTTACCGTGGCTTTCAATAACACGTCAAGATCAAAACCCAACTATCGTTTGCGTCTTCTTCTGTTGTCAATCAACTCAGTTAGCAAGGAAGATTAAGAAGAAGTTTACTTCCATGAATTAAAACCGAAAAGGCCATTGTTTGTGATGAGTGATAAGTGCTTTCAATCAATTTTGTGAGTTTCTAAGTTTCAAGGTTTGTTGCTTGTGATCGTAGTTGTGATTGACAGTAGCGAAAACGTGATTCGGATAAGTTGGCTTTTAAACTTCATAGTTCGCGTCTTATGAATGGTTTTAAATTGCCCTAATGGGACCAAGCCTACGACAGACGCATCAAGTCATTTAAACTTTTCGATGTCTTAGGACCATATGATTAGAAAGATAACTACTTTTGCCTCCCACCTCTTGTAAGCGACCACCTATCCACACACGAAATTTTTCCCAGTCAAAACCTTACACTTGGAACCTCTATACGACCACCTCCTGTAAGCGATCACGCCCCGCTTTTTTAGGCTGTCGTTTTAATAACTTCCCACTGTTTTTAACCTCTTGTAAACGATCACCTCACGCATTGTCTGACCACTATGTTCACTGTGTGTACTATGCTATTTAGAATATACGAAGAATTTAGGCAAACACATGCAACTACGCATATCGTAGCTTAGAAATTACACGCAACAAAATTAATTATATATCTTCTATAATAAAAATATAGATGTATCTGGACTATCTTCTCAGGAAAGACCCGCCGTGGATATTTTCTCGCAAGTGACCTCCCGCAAGTCGTCTCATTTTGGGCGGTTGCTTTACGGAAGGTTCGACTGTTATTTGTAGTGTGTAAAGGTCAAATGGTGAAAAGAAGTATATTACGTACAAGGTTAGGACGGGCCGTGGTCTGTTAGGATGCACCGGTTTTGGTTCAGTTTGTTTGAAATTGTCGTTCTTTTGTGGTTCGTTGCTCATTACTACGAACTGTTCAATGTCTTATACTGGGTAGCTTGTGGTTAAACTGATGCACAATTTGAACTGAGTCTTTTTAACATGTTTAAAACTGTTGAAGGTGAAACCTGGAGGTGATCTTGTAGACTTTCCTCGAGTCTAGCTCAGAGATTGAAGAGAAGTTCCAGAAATCTACATCTATAGATACTGGTGTATTCTCTTCAACTAGCATTTTTAATGTTATGATCAAGCAAGAGGGGGTCCTGAGTCAACAGGCTGTTGAAATTAAGGCAAAAGAAAAATGACTGTATTTAACTTAGAGGATTTGCATTTTCCCCCGTCGAGTCGCACTTCTATCATTCCTAAATAAATCTATTAAAAGAAAAGGTTCAGATTAAGGTATATTCTTTGAAAAAAGTTCTCTTTATCCCATTCAGGTGAGTTTTTCTTTCACTCAAAGTAAGCAAACAATATGAAGATAAGGCCAAAGCAAAGCTCTTGAAGATTCTTTCTTTTTGAAATAATTCAGCATTCGCTATATTACAAAGCAAGAAACAAACTCGAAAATGGACCTAAAATAAAGTAAAAACCAACAACTAGTCAGCGGAGAACTTTAATTGCAATTAAGGTTGTTGGGCTTCGATACGAAGAATTGTTGGCATAATTTGAGGAGGAGACTGTTCTTTCAGCGATTCGCAGTGATACTGATCGGTTGTTGTGTTGTCTAATCGTAGAGCATCTATACGATTCAGGAATCTCACTTCCACTTTTCCTGTTAATGTCTGATGATGTTAAGGTGAAGTGTTATTTGACTATAGCCTCTTTAACTCTACGAGACACGAGAGTACCAGTGACGGTCTTGGTCAATAAACTTACCCTATTCCCAAACTGGATAGTACCCGGTATTATTGCTGGCGTGTTCAGTAACGGCTGAGAGTTGAGTTCGTGATGCCGACAAATTTCCCATAGTACAATTTAAGTGTCTTATTCCCATTTCATCATAGTCTCGTCCCCTTTTCCTGTGAAATATGCTATTAAAGCTATTCAAAAGTCATGATTACAGATACCACCACAGGTATAATCATGTTCAAATAGTAAGTTTATTGAATACTCTAAATTGGTTTACTTTACTAACACAGACATTTTAGAAAATCTAGAAAACAGTTAAAAAGTGCTATAAAGGTTAAGGTGTACAAAACAGCATGATCTTGGCTTCATTTTACATACTCTGTAATTATTTTCTCAATAGCCACATACGTATCAGACGGCAAAACAGCTCGTATTTTTGCTGAGGTTAAGAGCGCGCGAGCAGTTAAACGAAAAGTCTGGAGCGAGCGGGTGAAAACGGGGAGTGAGACTGGGACTATTAGGGCATGTGAGGTTCGCGGATTTCGCGAAAATCTCACACTGCTCCTTCGCGTCTTTGCAAAACCGATTACGACAAAACAAACCCGACTGTTTTCCAGTCTACATACGTAGAAGTGCTTCAGAAAGTAAAAAGACGTAATTTACACAGAAACTGTGAATAACAACAAGAGCTTTAATAACAACTAATTCTGAATATAAATGTACAAGTCTATATAGGCCATTTCCGAGTTGCTCCAAGCCTCTGTTTCAGAGCGAAATGATTTGGATGAAAATGATTTGTTATTCTCATGCACGCTAAACTCATTATCGCAAAAATAAGTTTAATTTAAGCATTGCTAGCTTGAAAAATGAGAGCTTTGGAACTTGGAAATTGCCGTTTATGAAGCATACTTTATGCTGATTAAAAATGTCAAGAAAAGATTCTAGGTGAATAATGGATTTGACTCATTGTCTCCTTCAGGTTTGTTTTAAGTAAATTGACCATGTAACCTTGAAAAAAGTTATATCTCTGCTATTATCTACAGTTCCATATAAAGCTATACCTCACTGGAAAGGGCAAAAGTTAGAATTCAGAAAACAAATATTTAGGTCTTAGGAAACCCATAATATTCCGCAAAAAAATAATAAACAAGGCATATTTCTGCATAATTATTTAAAAAGAGTGAAAGTAAAGAGTGAAATTTTGCCAAGAAAGTTGTCTACTTTGTGTAATACATTAGCAATATTTTTTTTCTTCTTTATCTAAGCAAACCGCCCGACTATCGGTCGAAAATATGGAGCGACTAGCAGTTTTCTACAAATTTATTTTACGACGCTGTCAGATTATGCAAAGGCCTGATCCCAATAAAATGTTTCGTTTCCCATCGCTCGCCCTGTCTCTTGTGATGGTGGGTCGGTCGGGCGGGCAAAAAAAAAAAAAAAAAGAGAGAATGAACACTTGAAGGGGACTCGGTTCCAGAGAATGCCGGGATGCTAAGTAAGAAAGCCTGGTTACAAAGTCAACTCGAACCGTGATCGTTTCGATTATCAAATGTCTAAGCTGCCTTTAAAAAACGTAGTATCGATGTTAATTAAAGACAAGGACATCACATCATATCAATTGTTGTTAATAAAACAAGATCGTGTGCTCGTACTTGCTTCTCTGACTAGTTTCTTTGACTACACTATAGTTAATTTGTTTTTTGTTTTTTGTTTTTTTTTTTTACTTTTCGAAAAAAATGGGTCGGTCGGGCGATGGGGAACGAAACATTTTATTGGGATGGCCAAACAAGGTAAGGGCTATATAGTAGTGAAATAGAGACTCGAGAGTCAAACGCTTTAAAAACGCTTTATTTTTTAGTTTCTTGGCAAAATATCGAGTTAAAAACAAGCAAACATGAACTCACTGATAGAATTCATCAAAATAAGCAAGGATTTAAAGGCCAAAAGCTCAGCGTTTGAAAAGAATTTTGCGCTAGACATTGCCTACTCGGGGAATTGAAAGCAAAGATTCTTACCGCTTTCTTGCCTCGATTTTTTGCGTTTTTTTTTTTTTTATCCTCCAGAATCCTTCAAAATAATGTCCTTGACTTCCATTAGGTTGAAATTCGTCTATACAAGCTTTCATTCTTTGCAAAAGCCGCCACAGTTACTTCCCCCATACAGACATTTCTCCTGAAAATCGTTGCGTAAAGCTCAAAACACGATGGGGGCTGGAACTAGGCACATAATTGGTTAAATGTATTACATGTAACTTCCTTTGGGCCAAATTTGGAGGAGATCGGAAGTAATGTAATTTTTTGCGAATTTTTTTTCGACTTTTTCTTATCGAACATTTCTGTTCGAAGAAGGGTCCGAAGACAATGCTAAGGTTTAAAACACTTGCTGTAAGTGATTTAAACAGCTTCAAAAACGTCCCTGGACTATTTCATCTCAATAGACAGGATTGCTAAATAATACATTAAAATATGGCAAACAAAAGCAGCCAAAAATAAGCCGACACGAAAAGTTGTCCCGTAATGAGTATAAACACCTATGCCATATGTGACTCTCCATTTTAGAGATCGGCGTGACGCAGTTTCGCTCTGTCGTGGAAATCGCGTGTGTGTGTGAACAGAATCCCTATCCGGTATGATTTTCGTGGCCGCACAAAAGCTATCCAGTATAGTTTGACCATAGCTAGCCCAATATGTACAACCTTACCATCATTGCTAAAACTTCATTTGCACATACCGCAGCAATTACGTAGCTCAAAGAGGCAAAACATCCACAAAAAAGGAGAAAATGTCTTAAGTAATTAAAGTTAATAATTAAACTTGACAAAACTTATTTTGTCCCTTCTCCCTTATTTGAAGGGTCATTTCTCCCTCCTCTCTCTTGTTTTTGACTTGTTTTTATCAAGTTATTTTTAGTCCAATTACACGCTTAAAATTAATCAGAATTTGGTGTCCGAAGAGTTCCGCAAACTTTTATTCAGTGCCTCTAGTGTTTCAAGAGGAAACTCAACAGTTGCCATAACAATCTTCTGCATTTGCAATTGTTTGCTTTGAGGCAGTCGCACGGGCGACCTTGTTGATGGTGTTTCAGTGAATCAATGAAAATGTGCGGACGTCCCAGGAATTCCCTTTTGGTGTTAACGGGCATGAAGAGGAAAAGCAACATTTTGTATTTGACGACGTTTAAATAATACCAGAAGAGCTCTTCTGAACTCTGGCATTCTGATTGTGTAAATAATGGGATTAACAAGCGAGTTTGTGTGGTATAGAAGAGAAAAAGATAATTTCAAGCGTAAATATGTCCGGAAAGAAAACCTATCTAGAACAGAAAAAGAAACAAAAGTATATACAACATCTGGTAACCACAGCAACAAAGATACAAGGGTCATTATGGATAATGTGACAGTGATTTTTCTTTGTCTATTGGCCGCACCATGGGACGGAGGTCGAGTTCCACACCAAACTTTTAAAGCAATGGAGGTGTACGAAACACATATAACAATAAGGCAAAGGAAGCAATATGATAACCTGAAGTACAAAGGAAATAACAATTGCCACTGTTGATGCAAGTTCCCATAGAGACTTATTAACGGCAAGGGAATTGCTATCATCGCAGTTAAAATCCAAACGCCCGCAATTGTTACCCCGTAGGTCCATTTTTTGATGTTGCGATGCCTGAATGGACGAAACGTTGCATGCATTCTCTCTAAAGAAATTACTGCAATACCTGCTACAGAGGTGAGAGGGATCCACGCCTCGGTCGTGGTAAGCACAACCATAATAGGTGGCAATTCCGACCAGATCAAAAATATATTTCCAACTTCGCAACCGTAGAGGAGGAAATGAAATACTGCAAAGAAAGTGGTACTTCCTCCAACAAACATATCAGCCACGGTCAAGTTTATAACCAAGTACATGGCACGAGTGCGAAGATTACTGTTCTTTATAAAAAGAACAATTGACAGGAGGTTCACTGCGACCACAGCAACAGTTATAGTAAGGGATGCAGCGTACCATGTGCTGCACTCAGCTGAAGAGATCCTTCTGGAGCTCATTGTTTTCTTTTAATTCTCTTTTCTCCTCCCTTCAGAAAGAAATCGAATAAAGTTTGGTTAGTTGAAAAAAGGATGTTAATTAGAAGGTGGACGAAGAGGACTGAAGTCGACTCCTTATCAAGAATGGAGGTTGTACATTGACAACAATTCTTCAATAGAGTGCTCACCTTAACTTTAATTTCTTGATACTTTTGTTAACGCTGAAATAAACCCCTTGCTTTCACCTGTGGAAAGAAAAAAATCAAAAACAGCAGTTGAGGAGAGAGTAAGACGAATAGGTTGACTGAAAACTGGGGACAAAAAGATATATTTTAATTTTAGCTGTTATTGTTGGCGCTCATTCAACTGCGAGTCACTAAGAAGTAATTAATCATCTGGTAGAAAGTTTGTCACTGGCAAGGGGGGAGTACTCAAGAAAGGTTTATACGAGAAGGCTCCGCCCTGAGGTCCAGCCACTTACCCTTTTGTATGCCATTTAATTATGACAGAAAAAGTACCCCTATCACATACCTAGTTTGGAACTTTGCATACATTTTTTTAAACTGCTATTCTGATCCAATATCCTTTAAAATATAAATAAATCACAAAACAAGAACCTTTTTTTTTTATTATTTTTTTTCACAGCAATCAAATGCATTTGTTAACCCTTCGGGCCTCTTTTACAGACCGAAATGATAGATTTTCCTACTTTTTCATATACTTCAGCTAGTAAATCCCCAACTTCCGAATTATTGTACCTAGAAAATATCTTTGACTGAATATTAAAAAAGCCAATGATTGAAGAAACTTCATCTAAGCTTCTTTGGTATAAGAGGTCCGATAAAGAAGTTAACTACTACAACCCTTCTGCCCACTTCAACGTGCAACGATTAACCAAGTTATTAACCGAACGGTAGGCCTGTTTTTCAGACGACCCATAGTGTAAACAAGATACAATTTTTTTTTTTGAATTTTACCAAACCTTTTCAGAAAAATTGTCGCTGATATAAACTTGTTGTCAAAATGAACTTCCGTTTTGATGACTCCAGTACCTAGAACGAACAAAATCTTTTATTACAGCCTCTCAGCCTGTGCCGGGAACAAGGTAAGGGATGTGCGCGCTTTCATGTTCATCGCGGGTATCGCCATTATTTACGCCCTAACTATCTCAGGCGAGTGCTACCTGTGCTACCCATTCTTGCTAACAGCTGCTTTCTGTTAGCTTCCTGTAACCGTTTATAGGTTTGTAACCACAATTATTATTATTTTTTTTCTATGTCAGTTTCCCGTTAAAGGGTAGGGACTTTGAAGCAAACGAAACATATATTTCTCAAAACATGTGGTCAACATCCTTTGATGTTTTGTTCCATTGCATATGTTTGGGTTGCTACTTGATATTTTCTTACTTATCCTTTGTTGAACTTTTAAACGCTCAACGATCTAATATTATTCAAAACCTAAAAAGATGAAGATATTTTTCAAATTTCTAGTTACAAAAGAACACACAAAAATGATAACTGCTAAAGCGTCTTAAAACCTCTTTGTGCAAGGTATGGCGATTAAAACCGGCTGTACATTCTATCTTCTGAAAATCTTATCTTTTGCAAGGTATGGCGAATCTAAGATTCTCTTTAAAAGATCGACAAATTCAGCGATGTTTAACTTTGCAAGGGTGACTATTAGCAAGATGACTTCGCGATCATGCAAGGAGAGGAATTGCTTTAAAGGCTTATCGTTGTTTTTTCTCCGAAAAACTTAGCGCTTACCTTTCCAACAAATACTGAGCTGCTTGGTTGTCTTGAAGGATATCTTGAAGGAAGCAGAGAGCTGAAAATTTTTTGCTCAAGTTTGCAACGGATTCATTCCCTGGACTGACGTCAAGGGTTTCTTTGTTCAACGTAAACGTTTTGAATCATAAGGATAAACTTTCAGGGAAAATGGTTCAAATCAAGTTTCGTATGTACTCCCAATAAATGGTGTCCTTTCCTCAATTTCTCACCCTTTTAATAGCAAGAGTCAACGTGACGCTTGAGTTAATGTTCTAAACAGTTCTGACACTTGCAGCCTTAATAGTCTATTAATTAGCCCTCTGTTTTTTTGAGTTAAGTTTAACTTCATGATTAAGCGGCCACCAATTAAGCGGCCAGTAATGAAAGTCCCAAAATAATTGTAAAATTATTTTCACAAGGTGCTTCGGACGATTTTTCGACCAGTTGAAATTTACGCGTTTAGGTTTTCTGTTCACACGGAACTACCTTAACCGTACAAAGAAATCAGACGTCTACCAGCTCAAAGTCCCGTATGAACGAAATGTTCGGTCAAATTTTTCAGCCGGTCGAAAATTTTTCCGGTAGAGTGTGGCCTCGATCCTCTGCAGGCATCACTCTCCTGTATTAATGGGGAGAGAAAGGGGAGTAGCAATTCCTCACTTTATTTCCTTCTTTTCTCTTTCGCAGACTCCTCACGGTCAGAGTAACCAAGCAAACCTAAAGTACATAGGGTGGGTTTCCGCTCACGCGTAAAATTATTTACGCGCGTAAATAAAATGGAGGCAATGTATTGAAGGTCGCGCGTAAACGTAAAAGTTAATTAAAGTAAACTAAAAAGCTTCGCCTCTTTCATCGGGAGAAATAGCTATTGTTCTTGCGACATTTAATTGCATTCGGTGAAAGCTTCTTGGTCTGTAACATCGCTTATTGTTATTCTCAAATGCTGAACAGGAACCTTTTTCATTTGTTAGCATGAACGCGCGCCATTACTCTTCATCCTGGTATATGCGGGTTAAACTAACAATAGCCGAATCTCTCTGTTGTTTTCCCTTTTGTGAGGCCAGATCACACCTTTACGCATTCTAAGTACTCCTTAACCAACTGTTAAGAGTTTTAGAGCGCTATTTTACAGATCCGGTCTTGGTCAGCGAACAGATAACTGACTTAAAGATGAGTCGAAAATTGTAGTTTCTGTTCGTCGCATTAGAGTTTTAACGGAGCTTTGACTGTCTATGAGTAAGACGGCACGTAAATTTTACCCGCGTTCGCAAGTAGATTGAAATTACGTGGCAGTAGAAAGCGATCCTAAAAGTTGTTCAACTGTTCTTGCATATTAGCTTACTGTGAATTTTAACCTTGAATTTGACATGTATTATCATATGAACTCGTGTACTGAGTACCTTTTTATGAAACTTTGCAAACTTCGTTTAAATACTAAAAAACTCAAATATTATTCGGAATAATTGCTAGTTCCTTTTTTCTTTTGTTCTAGCAAAAGCAAATATAAATTATTAACTGCTCTTTATTTAACAAATACTGAGAGGTCTTGACTGAGCTCTGTTCTGTTGCAAAAAGCCAAGTGATCAAACGCATTAACAAATGCTAAAAGCCATGCCAGAAAGAAATTTTTCTACCTAGTTCTTGAGTGCTTTACGTACAAAATTAAAGAGCACAGTCAAGGCTTCTTTATTGGTTTTATGATGAAGAATCGGTTTAATTCCCCACGTTTAACTTCTAATTTCCAAAACACAGGGTGACAGCTTACCTCTGTGTTTAATAGACTCATAAAGCACCTTTCCCTTTTTCAACCAATCAGAGTGCGCGTTTTATCTGAACTTTATCATAATTGTTTATTACTAAAAAACGAAATTGCAGCAACCGTGAACGCACAGGTGTCAGTGAAACGGACCATTGGCAAGCTTATTACGGGCTTTCATTAACACGCCAAGCTCAAAAGTCAAGCCAATCAACTTAAGCGGACCATAGCAGGTGGACCAAGCCTAATATAAGAATCTGTATAGGAAATAAAGAGTTTGTTTGGGAAATAAAACTCAGATCAGAAGAATAAATTAAAAGCGAGTAGTTATTAAAGGACGCTTTCCACCTCAACTCAAACCCTATCATTTTCCCGCGTCTAATTTCCCTTCCTCGATAAACTCGTTCTGATTATTTTCATCTTATTTTAAACTTCGCTTCATCAGCTCACTCGCCTCGGTTCGCTCCAGTCGTTTCGCTATCGCTCACTCTTTCGCTTCCCTCGGCTTCACTCGCTGTCGCTCAGTTTAAAAATATTCCGTCAATAATCGAAGTCGCTTTATCTCAGAAGGGAAATTAGACGGGGAAAATGATAGGGTTTGATTTCATCTGGAAATCATCCTTTAATAACTACTCTATAAAGATTTAAAGATTATCCAGATAGAAAATAGTAATAAAAATGGATGTAGTAGAAGATATGTTCAAATTCTTAGAAGGGCAGGGTTGTACAATTGAATGTGGAGTTATTGAGAAATCTAGAAGAAAAAAGATGAGTGAAGCAATGAAAAAATTAAAAGAGATTAAAGATGAGAATAAGCTTGGGCTCGCAAAAAGATTAGCTAGGTATTATTTTATCTTTGATAATATGGGTGCTATAACAACAAATCCTGAATTTCCTTTTGAAGAAGATAAGTATGGGTTGCATTATGTTCATGTTTGGTTACATGAAATGGTTGACGATGCAAAGAGACATATAGCTGATGTTATCAAAGCTATTGGGAATGATGAAGAATTAGATACTAAAACAAAAGAAAGAATATTCGAATATCTTTATGATGAAGAACAAATAGCTGAAATCAAAGAAGAAGAGAGGAAGAAAATAAAGAAATTTAAAGAGAATAAGAAATAATTTAAATATTTTGACTTGTTGTGAAACAGAAAAATATAATTTAAAGAATAAAAAATATATAATAAAATGGGATTTAAGTCAGCCACCAAGACTAATGTTAAAAAATACGAAATTAATAATTTAATACTTTCTTCAAGGTTCGAATATTAAATTGTTGAAAGTATTGATAGAAATCTTAGATTTCTTTATTCACCATTCCCTCCTAATAGTTTGTGGCCAACAATAAACTATTCTCTAACAAGGGAAAATGTTGATAGTTTTAATACTATACTTGATAGAGTTGAAGAACGGATTGATAGATTAAATGAAAGAGTTAAATTTGTAGAAACAGATGATTCAGCTTTTAATGAAGAGTTTCCTGGAATAATAGACTTTTTATATGAAGCAAGTGAATTATCTGAAAATAGTGAAAAACAGTTTGAAAAGAGATTTATTAAACTTGCGCAAAAGTTGTGGGATCTAGGCATTTGTCCTTTGGAATTTTAAGTCTTATATCAATATTTGTTATAAGACTTGGTACTATTGTGAAACAGAAAAAAAAACAAAACTTATTTAAAGAAATAATATTAAATAATTATATAACAAGATGACCACTGACTTAAGAAACCTTTCCACTGCTGAATTAAAAATTTTTAAAAGAGATAACCAACAAAAACTCAAGAAGGAGTATTCAAAATATAGGAAAAAACAAAAGTTGATTGCTGATATAAAGAAAATTAAAAAAAGCAAGAGAAAAATACAATCCTGAGCCCAAACCCAAACCCACTAAAATCAAAACATTTGAGGAGTATTTTCAGGAGTGTATCAAGAATAAAACAATTCCCCCTGATACTCCTTCTTATCTTCGCAAAGCTCTTGAAAGAGCTCTTAAGGAATATGATCAAGGAATTATAAAAGAGAAATCAGCTCTAGATGAATTTGCTAACAAATACATAATCAAGGGGGAATCTGGTATTACTCCATATGAATTCTTTAGATCTAAATCCCCTTATTTAAAAGATTTTTTAAGAAATCATCGAAATATCAAAGTTAGATTTGTTTTAGTTTGAATGATGGAAAAAATGGATGGTAACCAAAAATTAAGTATTACAGTTCAGGATAAAGCATATTTTCACTCAGATACTCATATTAATCTTGAATCAACTGATGTAAAAGAAATACTTGCTAAAGTTATTCATACCATCCTTGAAAAGATTAGTATATATCAGCAAAATGGTAGTGGGTGGTATTTTAAAGAAGTTCTTCATTTTGAAATTTACACTGTTGTTTACAAACCAATTAGGGGTTCTTCTTATATTCCACTACCAGATTGGATTATGCTTAAGAAAGCAATTGTAAACGTTCGAAACACAGATGAAAAATGTTTTCTTTGGTGCGTACTTGCTATAGATATCTTCACCCAAGAGAGAAGAATGATATAAGAATAACAGATTTGAAACAGTATGAAAATGATCTTAATACTGAAGGAATTGTTTTTCCTATCAAATTAAAAGACATCACTAAATTTGAATCACTTAATCCATCATTACAGGAATAAACGTGTTTTCGGTTAATGAGAATAATATGTTTTATCCTTTAAGAACAGCCAAACGAGACCCGCAAAATACAATTGACCTGTTCCTTTACGAAGAGGATGGAAAATGCCATTATTCGCTTAGTAAAAACTTATCACGACTCTTCAGATCACAGATAACATCACGAACAAATGGTACAATTCATTTTTGTAAGAAATTTTTTACTCATTTCTCAAAAGGGGAATTATTCCAAAAACATATTGAATATTGTTCATCCAATGAAACAGTTGCTGTGAAAATGCCGCCAAGAAACTCAAAACTATGTTTTAATAATTACCACAAACAACTTCCAATTCCTTTTGTACTTTATGCCGATTTTGAATGTTTTATCAAACCGATGAGCACTTGCAGCTCCAATCCAGAGGATTCTTATAAATACAATTATCAGAAACATGAGCCATCAGGATTTTGTCTTTATATCAAAGGATTAGATCCTAAAATAACATTTAAACCAATTCTTTATACAAAAACCAACAGTACTGATGACATTTCTGCGATTTTTGTTTCTAAACTCGCAAAAGTAACAATATTCTTTCTCTATGTGGAAGACGAGCTCAGAGCAGTAGCCTTATCACCAATTAACCAACTGCTACTTCAGCCACGAACACTGAGATACACTTCACTGAAATAGAAATAACTGATTATGTAACTGAAAAGGAAGCAGCGTACTTACCACGGAGACTGCGAGGTACTGTTCTCTTTAACGCAACCAGCAGCCAAATGAAAGTTATGCTGCTTTATAGCTCTAATCAATGGTCAATTTTCTGTACGAGTCATAGAACCGTGAAATCTCGACATTAGACACTTTTCCAGTCGTGAGGTAATGAACCGTTCACCCGCTAGATCATTCTTTCTGTTGACATTTGCATGAAGAAACGATCTTTGATCCTAGCGCACTTGTAAAATGGATTAAAGATAAGAAGGCTGTCTTTGCCAAATCATTGATATCGTATCAGAGGATTATAGTTTTTGTTTGATATTAGTCAAAAGTAAATCAACTGTGGTAAAGATTCAGTCCAGTTCAGAACATCAGGTTAAATTTTCAAAGCTACTCCCGGCGTACTAAATGCGAGTGATGTTGGCCCCACAAGTGGTACTGATGTGAACAATGCATTCTCTCAGCAATTGCCAAACCAGGAAATGACATGTCCTGATACACCCATGGAACGGTCACATGTTAATGAAAAGTTACGAGGCCTTTACTTGCCATGCTTCCTTGGAGGATCTCGTGTTATGTGGTTGACAGACACTGGTGCCGCAGGTTCAGTTTTGTCGTTCGAGGTTTATAATTCTTTACCTGCTAGCGTTAAGTTCAGTTTCTGTTCAGAAAATTCTGACATTGCTCTTGCTAATGGTCAACAAGCGAAAACTTATGGTGTTGGACATGTTGTCATGTGCCTTGGTAACAGTGAGTTTCAGATGCATGTAATTGTTGCTGAGATTGAGGATGAGGGCATTTTGGGTATGGACTTCCTGTCACAAGTTGATTCACGTATTGACATTGCGACAAACCAACTGTCAATTAATGGCGAGGTGTTAGATTGTTCTGATTTCAAGAACCAACCCCTTAGTTTCAGATGTATGGTTCGACGGTCAACCATGATTGAACCTAACACTGAGGTGATCGTCCCAGTCCTTGTTCACAAGCGTTCATTTAACTTAGACCCAAAGACGTCTCAATTAGGCACGCGTTTGTTAGAACCATGTCTGAACTCACATTTGCAACAAAAGGGACTTTATGTTGCAAGGACTCTGGTTGATGTTACGGAGGACAGGGTGGTCCCCTTACGTGTTTTCAATGTTTCTAATGAAGTGTTTCATTTGGCTGCTGAGACTGTGATTGCCCTCGCTAAGCCAGTTACTGGTGACACCTCACTAGAGCTTAATCAAGAGAACCATGACGGTGCTATGGGCCAAGCTAGAGTAATAAATGAGCATGTGTCACAAGGAGCAGTCGATATGACTCTACCGAAGGCCTTGCAGGAACTACTTGAGAGGAGCACAGATAATTTAACTGACAGTGAAAATGAGAGACTGCAGGAGTTGTTATTCAATTACCAGCATGTGTTCTCAATTTCAGACGGGGACTTAGGCACCACGCACATGGTCCAGCACAGAATCGATACAGGCAATGCTCTTCCAATCCGAATTCCTCCCCGGCGAACTTCACCGTGGAAACATGATGAGATAGAACGACAAGTCACTTACCTACTACAGCAGGGCAAGGTGAAGGAATCGTTCAGCCCCTGGTCTTTTCCGGTTGTGTTAGCAACCAAAAAGGACGGTAGCCAAAGGCTGTGCGTGGACTACCGCCAGCTTAACGCAGTGACGATCAAGGATGCCTTCCCCTTGCCTCGGGTTGATGATTCTCTTGCTGCTTTGAGTGGTTCCCGATGGTTCTCAACTTTGGATCTTGCCTCAGGTTATTGGCAAGTGGCGATGGATGCGGGCACCCAGGAGAAGGCAGCATTCGTAACTTCGAGCGGCCTGTATGAGTGGACCGTGATGCCTTTCGGCCTCTGCAACGCACACAGCACCTTTGCCAGATTGATGGAACTTGTTTTGAAGGGCGTACATTGGAAGATTTGTTTGATCTATCTTGATGATGTGATAGTTATGGGACGCACGTTTGAAGAGGAAATAGAGCGGTTGAAAGAGGTGTTCGAGCGACTAGCCAGGGCAGGACTAAAACTTAAGCCAAAGAAGTGTTTTCTCTTCCAGAAACGGGTATCGTACCTCGGACATGTGGTCACGGAAGAGGGCATTGCTGTAGACCCTGAAAAGGTGGAGCAAGTTCGCACCTGGCCCACCCCAGAAAACAGCACGGAGGTCAAAGGTTTCTTTGGACTTGCCTCTTATTACCGCCGATTCATCCCTGATTTCTCGACCATAGCTAAGCCATTGTACAAGCTAAGGGAAGCCAAGGCGGAATTTGCGTGGACAGAGCAATGTCAGCTGGCTTTTGACAGCCTGAAGGGTTTACTTACGTCCGGTAGAGTCCTAGCCTACCCTACTAGGGAGGGAAAGTCTGTGCTAGACACCGATGCGTAAGACCAAGGCATTGGGGCAGTGTTGTCACAGTTTCAGGACGGGGTCTAAAAACCCATTGCGTTTGCAAGTCGGACATTGTCCAAGTCTGAAAGGAACTATCGTTGAGTTTGTTAAGCAACACCGGCATTACCTACAAGGTACAAGATTCTGCATTCGAACTGATCATGCCCCTTTGCGTTTTGTTGTCCAGGCCAAAGATCCCGAGGGACAGCTTGCACGTTGGATTGATTACTTGAGTACTTTCGACTTCGAGATCCAGTATCGACTAGGACAGCGACATCTGAATGCTGATGCACTTTCCCGTAGACCATGCGATGTCCGTTGTAAGTGGTGTAAGGGTTGGAAGTCACAGGAGCGAGCGTCATCTGTTGATGTGGGTGTTCAGACTGTGATGCATGTCCCTTGCCAGGACAACAAACAACCTGTGAATTGTGAAGAACCTGTTGGTGCTCGTTGTGCCACTGTCAAGTTAGGACCAACCTGGACTTCAACTTTCTTGAGGGAACAACAGGAAGCTGACTTTGATCTCAAGGTTATTATTGGTTGGAAGGAAGCCGGCAAAAAAAAACCATTGTGGGAAGATGTGTCGCCTCAGAGTTGTGCTGTGAAGACCTTGTGGTCACAGTGGGACCGGCTGGTCTTCAGAAACGGCGTACTTTGCCGCACATGGGAAAGTGATGGAGGTGATCAGATTATTGACCAGGTCATTCTTCCCGAGAGTCTTCGACAGGCTGCCCTTGAAGCTCATCATAGTCATACGACTGCGAGTCATCGTGGTATACGAAAGACCCTAGGCGCCCTTCAATCTCGTTATTACTGGCCAGGACTTACTTCAGCAGTTCACAGATTGGTCGGCAGGTGCCATGTCTGTGGGTCTAAGACAACCTGGGGACGCAAACGTCGTGCTCCGTTAAAGCAGTACGTGGTGGGAGCTCCCATGGAACGAATCGCGATTGACATTCTTGGCCCACTGCCAGAAACCCCACGAAAGAACAAATTTATACTCGTGGTTAGTGACTATTTCACTAAATGGACTGAGAGTTATCCAATACCCAACCAGGAGGCCACCACTGTTGCAGAGAAGCTTGTAAGCGAGTTCATTTGTCGCTTCGGTGTACCCCGTCAGCTTCATAGTGACCAAGGAACTAACTTTGAGTCAAAGGTGTTTGCTGAAGTCTGCAGGCTGTTAGACATTGAGAAGACCCGCACCACTCCCCTGCATCCCCAGTCTGACGGACAGGTGGAGCGTTTTAACAGGACGCTCATTGAAATGTTACGTGGGAAGATCCAGCAAGACCAGACAGACTGGGATCTACAACTTCCAACTTGCATGATGGCCTATCGATGTGCTGTTCATGAGTCAACCGGGGTTTCACCTAACCTCTTGATGTTGGGGAGGGAACTGGAGGTTCCCCTGGATGTCATAACTGAGAGACCGCCTGATGCATCACCACTCAAGACGGACTATGCACAAGCTGTTCAAAAGAGATTGGCTAGTGCGCATGATTTGGCCAGGCGTCATTTGAACAAGGCAGCTGTACGGCAGAAGCGGAACTACGACAAACGGCTTTCCGGTAGACCATTTGTTATTATCTAAGTCCCCTTAATTAGATGCATATGCACCAACGGAACCATTGGAATAGGGTGCTTTTCTATTGGTACCAATCGTACCATTGGTACCAATGGACCATCAGTTTGACGAATCGTATCCGTTTGTGTATATTGGACATGTGTGAGATTGAAGAGAAAGGTTCCAGAAATATTATATAGATACCGGTGTATTCTCTCACAACTAGCATTTTTAAACTTATGATCAAGCTGAAGAGTGGGTCCAGTCCTGAGTCAAAATGCTGTTGAAATTACCGTAAATAAAGATGACTGTATTTAAGTTAAAGGATTTGCATTTTCCCCGGTAATGATAGACTCACACTTCCCACTTTCCTAAATAAATTGATTAAAGAAACGGTTTAGGCTAGATTAATTGCATTCCGGCTTTTTTTCCCTTTATTCACAGTAAGCAAATAATATGCAGATTTAGCCAAGGCCAAAAGCGAAGCTCTCGAGGATTCTTTTAACAAATGCCTTTTTGAAATAATTCAGCATTCGCTATATTAAAAAGCGAGAAGCAAACTTAAGTATGGAACTAAGCCTGCAATCAATTGAAAACCGATGACTGGTCAGCGGAGAACTTTGATTTCAATAAAGGTTACGTTGTTGGGCTTCGATCCGAAGAAGTTTTGACATTATTAGAGGAAAAGCCTGTTCCCTCAGTGATCCGCACTGATACTGAACGGTTGTTTGCTTATCTAATCTTAGGGCATCCACTAATCAACAATCGCAATTCCATTGTCCCTGTTAATGTCAAATGTTGTTAGGGGGAAGTCTTACGTGACTATACCCTTTTTAACACTACGAGACACGAGTCAGAGTACCAGTGAGGGTCTCGGTCAGAAAACTTAACCTCATCCCAAAGAGGATAATGTCCCTTCTTATTGGCGTGTTCAGAAACGGCTGAGAGTTGAGTTCGTGATGGCGTATATCCCTGTCATAATCGTACGACAACGATAAAACCGGACCCTTTATACACCACACAACGATGAATAATGTCTTTCATGACAATAAAGGAGTAATAGTGTTAGAATTGACAAAAAATTATGTTTCAACTTTACAAAAAATTACGCGCTTTTCAGAGTTACCTGACAAAGAAAAAAAATTTCCATACTACAGTGTAAGTGTCTTATTCCCATTTCGTAATGTTCTCTCCTTTCCCAGTGACCTAAGCTATAGATCGTTTTCACTGTCACGCAATGGAAAAATAAATTGGAAACCATCCTGTAGAGGAAGCCAAGAAGATGAAATGTTATGAAAGACTAATATATAAACAATTTGTCCAAGTCTCGGGTCTTTGTGGCCCACAGTTTGTGAGTTATTTGCCGAAACGTTTCACGAAACTTTGTAGAGCTTTGTATGGAGACGCCATATTGGTGGACCGCTTTGGTCCACCAATATGACCGCCGGAAATCAACAAAAACATCTGGAGTTTACTTTTTCTTTAAAAGCTCTTTCTTTTCACTCAAGAACTAGCCGTACATGCGTATAAACATGTCTTCTCATACTTAAAATCGTTATACTGCTGAAAATCAAGAGGAGACGCTCTTTTTTCAACGAGACAGCATTCCTATTTTGATGTCACGCACTGTGAAAATTCGGAAGTTCAAATTGGTGTATTTTCAAAATGAAACATGCTACGGGAATGGAAACTTGTACAAAGATTTACTTTTTGTTTATCTTCAACCTAGTGTAAATAAGAATTCGTAAAACCTCGCTATTTTGACTTTACAATTGGATGACGTCACTGTGAAAACCATCTATTAAAAAGTCATGATCACGGATAACACCAGTAGTAAAATCATGTTTAAATAGTATGTTTATTGAATACCCTAAATTGGCATACTTTACTGATACAGACATTTTAGAACGTCTAACAACAGTTAGCAAGTCCTATAAAGTAGATGTTAAGGTGTATAAAACAACATGATCTTGGCTTCATTTTACATACTCTGTTATATTTTATCAATGGCCACATACGTATTCAGACTGCAAAACAGCTAGTATTTTTGCCGAGGTTAAGAACGCACGCATGAGCGGTCACACCAAAAGTCTGGAGCGAGAGGGTGAAAACGGAGAGTGAGACTGGGCTTTACAGGGCGTGTGAGGCTCGCGCGCTTTTTGCGAAAATCTCGAGTCATGCCTTCCCTTCGCGTCTTTGCAAAACAAATTATGAAAAAAAAAAAACTGACTGTTTTCCAGTCTACATACGTAGTAGTGCTTCAGAAAGTAGAAATAAAAAAGACGTAATTTGCACTGAAACCGTGTATAACAACAAGAGCTTTGATAACAACTAATTCTGAATGTAGATGTATAATATTAATCGGCCATTTCCGAGTTGCTCCAAGCCTCTATTTCAAAGCGAAGTGATTTGGATGAAAATGATTTGATATTCTCATGCAAGCTAAACTCATTATCGAAAAAAAGAAGTTTAAACTTAGCCTCGCTTGCTTGAAAAGTGAGAGCTTTTGGAACTCGGAAATTGCCGGTTTATGAAGCATACTTTATGCTGGCTGAATAGTGGTTCAATTTTTAAAACACTTGCTGTAAGTGATTTAAACAGCTTCAAATACGTCTCCTGACTATTTCATCTCAAAAGGATTGCTAAATAATACATACAAAGATGGCAAACAAATTAAAAGCAGTCAAAAGTAAGCTGACACGACAAACCTTCCCGCAAAGTATAAACACCTGTGAGCGCTCCGTCATTGAAATCGCGTCGAAATCACCGTTCACGTGTGTCAACCGAATCCCTATCTGGTATGATTTTCGTGGCGGCACAAAAGCTATCCAGTATAGTGTGATCATAGCTAGCCCTAATATGTACAACCTCTCCATCATTGCTGGAACTTCATTTGCACATACCGCAGCAATTACGTAGCTCAAAGAGGCAAAACTTGTGGCCACGTACAACAACCACAAAAGTAAAAGAAAAGGTCTTAATTAATTAAAGTCAATAACAAAACTTGAAAGTTATTTTGTCCCTTCTCCCTTTTTTAAAGCACATTTCTCCCTCCTCCCTCTTGTTTTTCACGCTTGTTACCATTATGAACTTAAAATCAAGTGTTACCTAAAAAGGACAAAGAGCGTCCAGTCACGCCCTTGATTGGTACTAAGTCCTATTATGGTTCTAGTTGGGACATGCGAATTTCATCAAAGCTATTTTTAATCTAATTAAACGCTTAAAATTTGGTGTCCGGAGAGCTCCGCAAACTTTTATTCAGTGTTTTCACGACGAAATTCAACAGTCGCCATAACAATCTTCTGCATTGTTGCTTTGAGGCAGTCGCGCGGGGGACCATGTTGTTGGTGTTTAAACAATCGATAAAAATGTGCGGAAGTCCCAGGAATTCCCTTTTGGTTTTAACGGGCTTGAGGAGGAATAGCAACATTTTGTCTTTGTCGACGTTTAAATAATATCAGGAGAGCTCTTCTGAACTCTGGAATTCTGATTGTGTAAATTATGGGATTAACAAGCGAGTTTGTGTGGTGTAGAAGAGTAAAAGATAATCTCAAGCGTAAAAATGTCAGGTTGAAAGACCTATCTGTAGATAAAGTATATACCGGATATGGTAAAAACAGCAGCAAAGATACTATTGGCCGCACCATGGGACGGAGGACGGGTTCCACACCAAAATTTTAAAGCAATGGAGGTGTAAGAAACAAAGATAACAAAAAGGCAAAGGAGACCATATGACAGCCATAAGTAGAAAGCAAATACCAATTGCCACTGTTGATGCAAGTTCCGATAGAGACGTATTATCGGAGAGGGAATAAATATCATCGCACATAAAATCCAGACGCCCGCAATTGTTACCCCGTAGACCCATTTTTCAGTGTTGCGATGCCTGAATGGACGAAACGTCGCATGCATCCTATCTAACGAAATTACTGCAATGCCGGTTAAAGAGGTGAGAGAAACCCAGGTGTCGATCATGAAAAACACAAGCAAAATAGGTGGCCATTCCCGCGCAGCAATAAAGATGAAAACTGTACTTCCAGCTCCGCAACCGTAGAGGAGGAAAAGCAATACTATAACGGAAGTGGCACTTCCTCCAACAAACATATCAACAACCGTCAAGTTTATAGCCAAGTACATGGCACGAGTCCGAAGATTACTGTTCTTTATAAAAACAATAATTGATAGGAGGTTCACTGAGACCACAGCAACATTTATAGTAAGGGATACAGCATACCATGTGCTGCACTCGGCTGAAGGGATCCTCCTGGAGAACATTGTTTTCTTTTAATTCTCTTTATTAATTTCTCCTCCCTTCAGAAAAAAAAAATAAAATAAAATAAAATTTGGATATTTGAAAAAGGAAAGTTAGGAGGTGAACTAGGAGAGTTGACGTCGACTCCTTAAATATCAAGAATGGAGATTGTACATTGACAACAATTCTTCGATAGAGTGCTCACCTTAACCTTAATTTCTTGATACTTTTGTTAACGCTGAAATAAAACCCTTGCTTTCAGCTGTGGAAAGAAAAAGTCAAAAGCAGCGGTTGAGGGGAGATAAAGATGAATAGGTTGACTGAAAACTGAGGACAAAAAAATATATGTGAATTTTCAGCTGGTATTGTTGGCGCTCATTGAACTACAACAAAGAAGTAACTGATCACCTGGTAGAAAGTTTATCATCATTGGGAAGGGGGGAGTACTCAAGAAAGGTTTATACGCGTAGGCGTACTTTGCATACATTTTAACTGCTGTAATCCAATGTCCTTTAAATATGAATAAATCGCAAAACTAGAACGTTTTCTCGATTTTTGCACAGCCATAAAATGCATCTGTTAGGCCTTCGGGCCTTTTGAAAGACCGAAATGATAGATTTCCCTACCCTTTCATATACTTCAGCCAGTAAATCCTCACTCTTTTATATACCTGAAGCGTAAATAAGGTTTTCTTTTTCGGCGGAGCTTCCACGTATAGGCCACTGTAGGGAGTACCCCCCGGGTACGTTTTAAGAACATGTCCACCATTAAAGTCGAATAAGTCATGAAACATTCACAAAGAGACTGTATCGTATCGCACACTGATTGTGTCAATAAAAGTCAATCAACTTCCAAGTTATCGTTATTGGGGTAGCTCGAAAATATCTCTGGATGAATAAGCCAATGGAAGAAACTTCATCTAAGCTTCTTTGGTATACGAAGTCCGATAACGAAGTTCGCTGCTACAACCCCTCTGCCCATTGCAAGGATTAACCAAGTTATTAACCGAACGGTAGGCCTGTTTTCAGACCTCCCATAGTGTAAACAAGATACAATTTTTTTTTAAATTTTGCCAAACCTTTCAGAACAATTGTTGCAGACATAAACTTGTTGTCAATATGAACTTCCTTTTTAATGACTCCAATACGTAGAACGAACAAAATCTTTCATTACAGCCTCTCAGCTTGTGCCGGGAACTAGGTAAGGAATGCGCGCGCTTTCCTGTTCATCGCGGGTATCACCACACTGCGTCGGACGATTTTTCAAATTTACGCGTTTAGGTTTTCTGTTCACACGGAACTACCTTAACCTTACAAAGAAATCAAACAAGTGTCCGGTCAAATTTTTCAGGCGGTCGAAAAATTCGTCCGGTATTGTGTGATCTCCTCTGCAGGTATCACTCTCCTGTTTTAACAGGGAGAGAAAGGGAAGTAACATGTACAGTCCCTTACTTTCTTTTCTCCTTTTCGCGTTCGCAGACTGACCTCACGGTCAATGTAACCAAGCAACCTCTATAAGGTGGGTTTCCGCTGACGCCTGAACGGGGCCGTAGCTAGGGGGCGGGGGGGCATTACCGCGGGTGCCGAAGGCACGAGCCTTTTAGGGGGGTCTCGGGGTGTCATCGCCCAGAAAACTGTCAAGTTTGGAGGCTCCAAAACGCTAGCTACGGCTTTGGTAGAATTGACGTAAGTCAGGTAAGTACACACGTATTTTTTACGCGCGTAAAAAAAATAGAGGCAATGTATTGAAGGTCGCGCGTAAACGTAAAAGTTAAAGGCACATAAAGTTTAGGTTTTAGGTTTTAGGGTTTTTTTAGGTTGGTTAGTTGAAAAAGGTAAGTTAAAGGTGAACTAAGAGGGTTGACGTCGACTTCTTAAATATCAAGAATGGAGATTGTACATTGACAACAACTTTTCGATAGAGAGCTCACCTTAACCTTAATTTCTTGCAAGACGCATATTACTTTTGTTTCTTGATAATTTTGTTAACCCTGAAGCAAACTCTTGGCTTTAACCTATGAAAAGAAAAAATCAATAGCAGCAGCTGACGGGAGAGTACGTTGAGTCGCTTAACAAGAATCTTAGGGGAAAAAAAAAATGTAAATTTCAAAGGTTATTATTGGCGCTCACTGAACTACGAGTCACTGAGAAGTAATTAATCACCTGGTAGAATTTTATTGTCAATTGGAAGGGAAAGTAGGCAAGAAGGGTTAATAAGGGTAGGCTCCGCCCCGAGGTCCAACTCCTTACCATTCTGTATACCATTTATGACAGAAAAGGTACCCTTTTCGCATACCTTCTATCGACAAATGGTACCCCTATCACGCACCTAGTTTGGAACGTTGCATACATTTGAACTGCTGTAATCCAATGTCTTTTAAACTATGAATAAATCACAAAACTGGAACGTTTTTTCGACTTTTTCACAGCCATAAATTGCACATGTTAGCCCTTGGTCCTTTTTACAGACCGAAATGATAGATTTCCCTACCCTTTCATATACTTCACCTCGTTTATATACCTGGGCCAGGTTGCTCAAAACAGGGTTAAGATAACCCAGGGTTAGTGAGAAATTTCAATTCAGATATGAAAGCTTAAAAAAGCTGAATCACTTTTTTCTTTTAGTCTACCATTTAATGATTAGATGCTCTAAAAAGAATGGAGAAAATGACCCAGGAAAATGCTTTTGACCAAAAAGCCTTACCCTGGGTTAGCCCAGAAGCCTAAATATTAAAGGTATTCTTTTTGGGCGGAGCCTCCCGCTTTAGGCTATTGCAAGGAGTACCCCTGGGGTACGTTTCAAGAATAAAACACGCTTATTCTGCCAATGAAAGTCACCCAACTTCCAAGTTATCGTAGCTCGAAAAATATTTTTGAATAAATATTTATCAGCCAATCAAGGAATATTTCAGCTTCATCTAAACTTCTTTTGTATACGAACTCCGATAACGAATTTTATTATATGGCTGAGTCTGTTTTCGCCATGCGATTGGTCAATTTGCGGTCCGTAACTTGCTATACGGACCAAGATTTTTCAAGAAAATGCTCGGTCCGTAATTTACAGTACGGACCGAAAACTCAGCTGATAAGAGGTATTTACTGCAAACAACCCTTCTGCCCATTGCCGGGATTTAAAGTTATTAACCAAACGGTCGGCTTGTTAGACTACCGAAACTTGCAGAAAGATATTGTCGCTGAGTTACACGCGACTGCTAACCACTCACTGCTAACAGCTGCTTTCTGTTCACTTCCCATAACCGTTTATGGGCTTTTAACCACCATTATATTTTATTATTTTCCCGTTAAACGGTAGGGACTTTGAAGTAAACAAAACATATATTTTTCAAAACATGTGGTCAGAATCTGTTGTGGTGTTGTTCTATTGCAAATGTCTGGGTTGTTACTTGGTATTTTCTCACTTATCCTTTGATGAACTTTTAGAGGCTTAACATTTTAGGTTATAATTCAGAATTTAAAAAAATGAAGATATTTCGAAATTTCTAGCCACAAAAGAACACACAATATTAAAACTGTAGCTTCTAAAAACCTCTTTCTGCAAGGTACGGCGAATCTAAGCTTCCCATTAAAAGAAAGAAAAAATTCAGGGAGGCGTTTAAGTGTGATGGCGATGACTATTAGCAAGATGACTTCGCGATCATGCGAGCACTTTGCTGTTCATTGGGAAATGTTTAATTGCTTTAAAGGCTTATCGTTGTTTTTTCTCACTACAACTTCCAGCACTGCGCTTACCTTTCCAACAATATTGAGCTGGTTCAAGCTGTCTTGAATAAAGATAGCTCAAAAATTTGCTCAAGTTTGCAACGGATTCATTCCCTGGACTGACTGACGTCAAGACTTTCTTTAACGCAAAACAGATTGTTCCTGCACCGTCCCTGAAATGATCTCCGTCTTAAATCATCATAAGGATAAACTTTAACTGAAAATGGTTCAAATAAACTTGACTGAATTACGCTCACTCCCAGTTTTGAAATAGTCCCCTTTCCTTAATTTGTCATCCTCCTTTAATAGCTCTAGCAAGCGTAAACGTGACGCTTTTTTAACACATTTTTTTAGTAAAGTTTAACAAGATAAGAGATAGATAGATAGATCGATCGATAAATTACCAATACTTTGCAGCCAGAAGACTGAATTGCGAATTTACAAATGATGCAATTGATAGAATGTGTATATAAAACTAAGTACAGTAAATATAAAAGTATAAAAATATGATAGAAAGACTAAAAATCTACGTATATATACTAGTAATAACCAAAGGTTACGGAGTGCGGGCGAGAACGATCGGAGGCCCTAACGCTTTTGCTCGAACGCTGTGCTCTGCGTAAGTTTCAAGCCACAGATGGTCAAAACACGCATGATCATATTACAAGGGGTAGAAGCAAATTGCGTTAGGTGCATTCCTTTCCTACGAATGCTGGCTAAATGGTTACATACATGCGACGCATGCGTAATTACAACCTGGAGATTAGGATTGCAGGCTCCTCTTGTCGCCCTCAATTATCAATACAGGATCTATTAATAAAACTATTCCTAACTTCAGACGCCCGCAATTGTTACTCCGTAAGCCCATTTTTTGATGTTGCGATGCCTAAATGGACAAAACCTCGCATACATCCGATCTAAAGAAATTACTGCAATGCCTGTTACAGAGGTGAGAGGGAGCCACATGCTGATCATGACGATCACAATAAAAGGTTGCCATTCCTGCTTTGCAATAATAAAAAAGCGGAATCTGAATTCATTTCCAACATCGCAACCGTAAAGGAGGAAATGAAATACTATTATGATACTGACGACTGTGGCAATTCCTCCAATAAACATATCAGCCACGGTCAAGTTTATAACCAAGTATAAGGCACGAGTGCGAAGATTACTGTTCTTTACAAAAAGAATAATTGATAGGAGGTTCATTGCAACTACAGCAACAGTTATAACATTGATTGCTTTTTAATTCTCTTTTCTCCTCCTTTCAGAAAGAAATTAAATCGAATAAAGTTTGGTTAGTTGGAAAAGGGAAGTTAGGCGGTGAACTAAGAGGGTTGACGTCGACTCCTTAAATATCAAGAATGGAGATTGTAGTTGACAACAATTCTTCGATAGAGCGCTTACCTTAACCTTAATTTCTTGATACTTTTATTAACGCTGAAATCAAATCCTCGCTTTCACCTGTGGATGGAAAAAATCAAAAGCAGCAGCTAAGTGGAGAGTAAGATGAATTGGTCGACTGAAAACTGGGGACAAAAAAATATATGTGACTTTGAGCTGTTATTGTTGGAGCTCATTGAACTGCGAGTCACTGAGAAATAATTGATCACCTGGTAAAAAGTTTACTGTCACTGGGGAAGGGGGAGTACTCAAGAAAGGTTTATACGGGTAGGCTCCGCCCCGAGGTCCAACCTCTTACCATTTTGTATACCATTTATGACAGGAAAGGCACACCTTTCGTATACCTTCTATCGACAAATGATACCCCTATCACATATCTAGCTAAAAGTTTGGAACTTTGCATACATTTTAACTGCTGTAATCCGACATTAATGGCCTTTAAACTGTGAATAAATCACAAAACTTAAAGGACGCTTTTTCGACTTTTCACAGCCATAAAATGCCCTTTGGGCCTTTTTACCGAAAGAAATGATAGATTTTCCCTACCCCTTCGTATACTTCAGCTCGTTTATATACCTGGGTCATGCTGTTCACAGCAGGGTTAAGATAACCCAGGGTTAGTGCGAAATTTCGATTCAGATATGAAAGCTTAAAAAGCTAATTCACTTTTTTCTTTTTGTCTGCCATTTGATGATTAGATGGTCTAAATAGAATGGAGAAAACTAACCAAGAAAATGTTTTTGAACAAAAGAAAAAGAAACCGGCGTTAAAATTTAACCCTGGGTTAGAGCTAACAGGGTTCTATCTAGGATTTGTCGTTTTGGAAATGAATATGTGCTGAAATGCAATCTGGTGCATTTTGAGACACAATTTTGAGAAATGTCACAGTGTTTGCACTAACCTCGTCGCATCTGGATGATTTTTTCCGATATGATTACTTATATACTGTAATGATAACAATATGTTTGGTGGAGAAGCTGGGCATTGTTGGGGGGGGGGGGGGGGGGGGGGAAGCTTCTACCCCTCAAATATCCTAGATAGAACCCTCGCTAATCGGTCTTCGAACAACTGGGTCCTCAGCAGCCTAAATACTGTATTCCTTTTGGCCGGAACCTCCCCATATAGGCCATTGTAGGGAGTACCCCCTCCGGGTGCTTGTCAAGAATATGTCCACAATTAAACTCGAATAAGACCATCAAATACTCACAAAAAGACTGGAAAAATGTTGCGTCGCATACTAATTGTACGTGCCATGAAAGTCAACCAACTTCCAAGGTATCTTAAATAGGCCAATAAAGGATTAAACTTTATCTTAGCTTCTTTTGTATACGAACTCCGATAAAGAACTTCGCTGCTACAACCCTTTTGCCCATTACCAGAATTTGAAATTATTAACTGAACGGTAGACCTGTTTTTTCAGACTTACCAAAAGTGTAAATAAGAAATGATAAGTTTGCTACAACTTTCAGAAAAATTTGCGCTGAATTAAACTTCTTGTCATATGAACTTCCTCAGTTTCCATGACTCCGGTAGAACGAACAAAATCGTTTATTACAGTTTCTCAGCCCGTGCGGGGAACAAGGCGAGGGGTGTGTGCCCATTCCCCTTGGCCACACCCCTTCATCGCTGGTATCGCTATTATTTCCGCCCTTAGCTTTCTCACGCGACTGCTACCCACTCATCCTAACAGCTGCTTTCTGTGCACGTCCTGTAGCTGTTTATACGTTTTTGTTTCCCGTTAAAGGCTAGGGAATTTAAAGGAAACGAAACATGAACTTTTCAAAACATGTGGTCAACATTCTTTGTTGTTTTGACCGATTTCAAATATTTGGGTTGTTACTTGGTATTTCTTACTTATCAATTGCTAAATTTGTAAATGAACTTTTAAAGGCTCAATGATCCAGGTTAAAATTCAGAACCCGTAAAAAAATGAAGACATTTTTTAAATTTCTAGTTACCAACGAACACACAAAATTAAACTGTAGCTTTTTAAAATCTTTCTGGAAAGTATGGCGAATCTAAGCTTTTCTTTAAAAGAAAGACAAAATTCAGCGAGGTTTAACCGTGCGGCGGTAACTATTAGCAAGATGACTTCGTGATCATGCCAGGACTTTGCTTTTCACTGGGAAGTGTTAAACTGCTTTAAAGGCCCATCGTTGTTTTTTCATACAACAACTTCTAACATACAATGTAGCGCCTACCTTTCCAACAAATACTGAGCTGTTGGTTGTCTTGAAGCTTTTCTCAAGTTTGCAACGGATTCATTCCCTGGACTGACGTCAAGGGTTTCTTTGTTCAACGTAAACGTTTTGAATCAAAAGGATAAAGTTTCCCTGAAAACGGTTCAAATCAAGTTTCGTACGTACTCCCGGTAAATGGTTCCCTTTTCTTAATTTCTCACCCTTTTAATAGCAAGAGTGAACGTGACGCTAGAGATAATGTTCTAAACACTGACAGTTGCAGCAGTATTGTTGAAATTTCTAGTTGACCAGTATGATAGCCTGTCTCTTGTGCCGAAGTTGTAAGAAACTTCTGAAGGTGTTTGTTACGTTTTAGATGGTAATGGTTTGGCTAATTTTTGACGAAGTTCTATATTTAGCAATTAATCTCGATCAAGCCCAGGAGCGTAGCGTCCACATACGCACATACGCCCGTCCGTATTTGTACAACCGAAAATGTGGAAAAATTATATACTTTTTGTTTCCGGAAAAAGCCTTTTTCCATCTTTAAATCGGGATGACTGATACATTCTTCGCACTATATTGGCGACCACAGTTAATGTTTTTTAACATTTTATTGTTCCATAATCCTGATGGTGACAGTGGACTTTTTTTTTTCTCATAAACACTGTACCTTACCGACAAAACTAGAGATGGGTAAAATAAACTACTAATTACTGCATTTTCGATCCTGCGTAGTAAATTACTGAAAACGTCCTTCTAAAAACGCTGAAAATGGTATTTCAGAGACCCTTAACTGTAACGTTTCTGGGGGAGCATGCTCCCAGACACCCTCTCCCAACCCCCCCTTCCCCCCCTCCCCGAAAAAAAATAAGGCCGCCTTTGACGCTGCAACTTTTCTTCCCCGTACACCTTCAAAATCTTACGCTACGTCGCTACAAGCGGCAACTTGCCTTTACACCGAGGGTGGCCGCTTCATGCATGGAGGTTCAACTGTTCTTGCATATTAGCTAACTGTGAATTTTTACCCTGGAAATTTTGTACGTTTAATAAAGGAAAACTAACAGTAACAAAGTTAAAGCTCCTGCTTGCCCCCTTTTTCAACGACACAACGATTAATTCATCCAGACTTCATTTACTGCAATATGAACGTGTCATACAACTCGCAAACTTCATTTACATAGTAATAACACCCACATATTATTTCAAAATAATTGCAGCTTCCTTCTGTCTTTTGTTCCAGCACTAAAAAACAAATATGAATTATTAACTGCTTCCTAATTGCCCACGTTAAATATATTAAAATTCTAACATGACTCCGAGGCTTTAGGGTCAAAATTGCAAATTTTTCACGTCTCCATTGTCTCGCAATTTTCAGAAGAGACTTGAGCACGAAGAAAGTCAAACCTAATACAAAAAGTGACCAGAAGACCTCGGAGTCATGTTAGAGTTTTAATATATCGATCGGGGGTAAATTCCCCACGCGTTACTTTCTTCTATTGTGCTACAGCTTTAACTCCATGTTTTATACATTCATAAAGCACGCTTTTTCAGCCAATCAGAGTGCGCGTTATAGCTGGACTTAAATATAATTGTTTATTTTAAAATATAAACAAAGTTACAGCAACCAAGGACGCACAGGTGTCAGTGAAACGGACCATTTGCAAGATTACTGTGGCTTTCAATAACACGGCAAGTTTGCTGTCGTCAATCAACTTAGCGAGAGAAGTTTACTCTAATGAATAAAAATCGAAAAGGCAATGGTTTGTTTGTTCGTTTTGCTTGTGATCGTAATTATGATTGACGGTAGCGAAAAGTAACGACTTTTGTCTTAATTAATTAAGAAGTTTAAAACGTTACAGCACCAAAGAAATAACACCAAAGAAAATTTCTCATGGGAGCTCGACAAAATCAAAAGAATGTCAAATTTCACAAAATGACATCTTACACTTAAAATTTCAGAATATTACCGGTGTTTTTACAATTCTTGAGAAATTTGACATTTATTTTCTCTGGCTCCCACGAGAAGTAGTGTTTGGTGTTATTACAGATAACTAATTTTATTAAAAAATGAATCATTGGATAATGCAATTCTAGCATTTTGATTGGCTTAGCCGTTATCGTAAATGAGCTGTTATACCATGCTCTCCATATATGGTCGGTGTACGCGTCAGTTTAAGGTGACTCGACCCAGTTTTTTTTGGGGGGGTACCATCCTACTTTGAAGCTCTCTGGTATCCCCACCTTTACTTTTATCGTAAGTCTAACACATAGAATGGATAACATATAGATCAATCTGCAATATAACCTAAAATTTTTGGCGATCGGAGTAAATGTCACGTGGTTATAGTGCCACGCCCCTTTGAGGTTTGAGTCGAAAATCGGCTGTTGCTGGCATTTTTTTGTGAAAATCTCTCGGCTACACATAGTGCGCATTAGTGCCTTGCGCTGAACAGAGTTTCACCAAAATCGCAAAGACCCAATTCGAGAAATTCAGCGGTTTCCAAATTTAGGTCATAATTTACGCGAAAGTGATAAGCAAACTTTACACGGATTATATCTAATAAATCAAGAGATTCATCCCTTTATTTTGGGCATCGTTATAACAGATGGGTCCTTGCAAGTCAGCGAAACGCTTTAGGGCCTTGTAAATGCGCGCGATTTCGAGCAAAGCAAACATATAGCAATTATAGTTTTCGCTATTTGTTGGCGTTTGTCAGCGTTTGAGAGTCCTTCTCACGAAAAAAGCATTTTCTTAAAAATTCGTGATTTTTTTTCCTTCAAATTTTTTCAGGGCCACAATTGATTAACTAACTACCCGGACTCTGAATTTCATGGTCATTGAAAAACTGTGACACTATCTTCTATAAGCTCAAACTTGAGTAAACATTGAAGATTTTTAGCGGTTTTGGCTGAGTTTGTGCTTTGGGAGTTGTCTATTGTTTCTAGTCTGTCATGATACAGCATTCTTGTTCAGCACGCGTGCAATGACCACGCTTGGCTGACTTCCGAATGCTCACCGAGATATTCCCGTCACGAGTTGGTTTAATTATTGGCTTGCATTAAACCTATGAAAAAATGACATTTTTGTAATAGTAAGTAGACTTAGTGTGTAGCACTTCTTGATTTTTTTGCAAAGACACAAGAAGCACGAGAATTGATTAAAAATTGTTAGTTAAACCTTTATGTATCACGTGATGGCCTGTCTCACTGTACCAAAATTATAATATCTCGGTGAGCATTCGGAAGTCAGCCAAGCGCGGTCATTGCACGCGTGCTGAACAAGAATGCTGTATCATGACAGACTAGAAACAATAGACAACTCCCAAAGCACAAACTCAGCCAAAACGCTAAAAATCTTCAATGTTTACTCAAGTTTGAGCTTATAGAAGATAGTGTCACAGTTTTTCAATGACCATGAAATTCAGAGTCCGGGTAGTTAGTTAATCAATTGTGGCCCTGAAAAAATTTGAAGGAAAAAAAACTACGAATTTTTAAGAAAATGCTTTTTTCGTGAGAAGGACTCTCAAATGCTGACAAACGCCAACAAATAGCGAAAACTATAATTGCTATATGTTTGCTTTGCTCGAAATCGCGCGCATTTACAAGGCCCTAAAGCGTTTTGCTGACTTGCAAGGACCCATCTGTTATAACGATGCCCAAAATAAAGGGATGAATCTCTTGATTTATTAGATATAATCCGTGTAAAGTTTGCTTATCACTTTCGCATAAATTATGACCTAAATTTGGAAACCGCTGAATTTCTCGAATTGGGTCTTCGCGATTTTGGTGAAACTCTGTTCAGCGCAAGGCACTAATGCGCACTATGTGTAGCCGAGAGATTTTCCCCAAAAAATGCCGGCAACAGCCGATTTTCGACTCAAACCTCAAAGGGGCGTGGCACTATAACCACGTGACATTTACTCCGATCGCCAAAAATTTTAGGTTATATTGTAGATTGATCTATATGTTATCCATTCTATGTGTTAGACTTACGATAAAATTAAAGGTGGAGATACCAGAGAGCTTCAAAGTAGGATGGTACCCCCCCCCCCCAAAAAAAAACTGGGTCGAGTCACCTTAAAATTGGAAGCTAGCTGAGATTTTTTTTCGCGAAGGATTGAAGGGCGCCCGAAGCAAATTGTTTTAATTCATTTCTTAGAATACTAGAAATGCAATTTCATCGAAAGAAAAAAGACAAAAACAAGCAAAAAGCCACAAGAGTTTGTTTGAAAGTTTGTCGAAAAACACATGAAAACACACGGAACTAAAGTACCTTGACCAGCTACGAAAGAAGACAAGTGTTGTTTCTTCATGATCACGAAGCCATTCGCCGATAGAGTCACTCGCCGAAAGATAACTGCGGCCTGTTTATCCGACATCAAGAAAATAAATCACAAGTAACCAGCTACAAATACAGGCTATGCGGCCATTCACTAGAGTAATCGAGGCGGCAGTATAGCTTCTTTTCTCGTTCAGCAAAACCAGCTTGTGGCTTCAAACAACTTCATAACAAGCGACCGAGGTAATAGTTTTTCTCCGTTGTTCTTACTTTTATAACTGCACCGAAAATCCAATTCACAGTAATTTCGACGGCTGTCACTTAAAAATTCTTTTAAAACGTTAATACGGCCGATTTTTTTTTGGCTCAATGGTGACCATAATAACGGGCTTCCGCTGGGCTCAATTCCATGATGGATTCAGTCTTAATGTTTAACGAGTGTCTTTATTTCTGATAAAGACAGACACGGTTAATTAAGCTTTACGTCAGATTTTTAAGCCAAAATATATGGGGCGCCGTTTGTAAAAATATCATTTAGAGCAAACCCATGCCTTTTTTAATTATTTGTAAATAATGGTCAGCCGTCGAAAATTTATTTGTAAATAAGGAACAGCTACTTACTTAATGATATGTAAATCGTTATTTCTTATCAAACCTGATATCTATATAATAGCAATCTGTAAAGAAATTATATATAAATATTCATCAAACAAGTTTCTTTATTTATAAATCAGGCAGACAACTACAATCCATTATTTATAAATAATGAACTACACCTGCAGAGTAAATTCATTATTTGTAAATATTGAAGTTCACCTTTATGCTGGCAAATCCATTATTAATAAATAATGAAGTTAAACTGGATTGTGAATTCAGTATTTATAAATCACGAAGTTTCATCTCGCCGAGTGTAAGTCTATTATTTGTAAATAATGAAGTTAACTTCTGTGGTGGCAAATCCATTATTTACAAATAATGAGGTTAACCTTCATGCTGGCAAATCCCTTTTTTTATAAATAATGAACTTCCCCTTTCTGTGTAATTTCATTATTTATAAATAATAAAGTTTGATCTCGCCGAGTGTAAATTTATTATTTGTAAAAAATGGATTTTGTCGCGTCGCTGGTCAATTAATTTATGACTCACCAGCGCGCCAAAACTGTAATTTATTCCATGGAAATGGCGGGAATTCTTAGCCTTCCGAGTCGAGTCCGGTGATGGCTGATCAAGACCTTACGCGCTCCCTCTCCGAGGCCGTTTCTCGAACTGTCAGCGAGACAGTGAGTGCTGTTCTTGCCCGGGTAAGCATCTAGCTTGAACTTCAGTCTTTTGAGATTGCTTTGAATGCGCGGGTTCTCGCGTCTTACTAATTTTATGCCGTTTTGTCAGAATTCCCCAGCAAACCAACACGACCAACATGTCCCGGCACATGTGCAGCCGACGGCTTCAACGCCGACATCAACGATTCAACAGGTAAGTTCTGTTGCAAGAAATCTTTGTAAGGGAGGGAATCGAGATCATTTAACAACGAGAAATCATCACAATGTAAATTCTTGCTAGCAATAGACTATTCATTGTGGTTACCTCTGCTGGCCTGTCGTCCGACGCAAACCGGCCTGATATTTAACGAATCAGGGTCGTGAGAAAATGTCTCCTTTCGTAAACAAGTAGCGAAATAAACGGTTTTGTCTTAAAACAGGGTTTGATAGAGTTTGAAGGCCTTGGCGAAATCGGCCGCGGTTAATCTTCCCTTGAGTAAAAGTGACCATTTAACAGTCACCTCGGCTAATCTAACTCAAGCTCAAGCCAAGGTAATTTCCCATAGAGCATCAGGGATATTAGAATTGCTTGAGTTTACAACAACAACACCTAAATTCGTGTAGTAATATACATAAGAAAAAATTGGTGTAAAGTAAACTGTGTGAAAAGCGCAAGAATGAGGCGGAATGTTAATTATGATCAGAGGTATAAAAATATGAACTTGAATAAAATACAAAGATCTAATGAGCGGGTGTCACAGGACAAAGATTCTCTTGAAAGGCATAATTATGATAGTCTTCAAAACAAAAGGTTCGCAAGTTCGTTGTATTCCTCACGGGAGTTTTGGGCTGTCTCAATGTAAATCGAGCTGAAAAAAAAACATGCCGGTTGACAAAATCTAAAGACGTGAATAAATTCTAAAAAAAGATCCTCAAATACGTTGCATTCCTCACGGGAGGTAAAGTTTGGCTCAATGTAAATCGACCTGCGAAGAACACGCTGGTTCTGATATAAGTTTTGAGAATATAACCCTATTGCCTTGATCAACTACCGCTTAAAAATCAATTCACAAAGGAAAAGAGAACACGGAAAGCCCTGGCTCTGAGTCGAGAAGCGAACACGCTGCCTCATTGTAAATGGAGCTGCAAAGAACAAGCTGGTTCTGACAAAAATTTGAACGTAAAACCCTATTCCTTGATCAGCTGCTGTTTTAAACGCAATTTATAAAGCAGACCAGAGCACTAATAGCCCTTTCAAACGAGATATCGTATTAAAGCTTGCTCACCTGTTAGGGCCTCTTGAACAGACAACGAACAGCTGCACACTGAATCACCCAATTTTCGGACCACGCGTTGTAAATACAAGACCATGACGTCACTACCCAAATTTGGGGTCTTACTTACACCCAAGTATGGTCAAAAATGCAAATTTTAGAGGGTTAGGCAGAATTTGAGAGGTTTTGCCTAGATCTTGCGGGATTATAAATTTGCGGCCGAGGCAACCTCGCTTCTTAGCTCGGTTGCCTCGTCGGCAATAAATGGAAAAACGGGCAAAAAAGAAATGACTTTTTAGCGAGAAAATGCATTTATTAGTATTTAAATAATGCATAATAATGAAAGGAAAAGGCATTTTAGACAGAAAAGGAACGGACAAAACAGTTCGAAAACAGGAGAGAAAGAAAGCCACTTTCTACTGTTCTTTTGTCTCACTTAACAGGAGATACTTAGTGGAAGTTCCAATTGGTAATTTGTTTTTCCTGTGTGATTGTGAAACCCCGGTTTTGGCCGCACGTACCCTTTACTTCCTCCTAAATTTATAATATTTTTCCTCTGAGTCTCTATCTTTCGTGGGGTCATCAGATGTTTGCAAAGTATTCAAAAAACTTTACTAGTACTAGTAAAAATATTTTTAGCACAAAACTTTAACAGTGAAAGTTAAAGAGACAAATTTAATAAATTACATAATGTATACTAATAAATGGACAAAGCGGCAAAAACGAAATGACTTTTTAGCGAGAAAATGCATTTATTAGTATCTAAATAAAATATACTAATAAATGGAAAAAAACAGGCAAAAAAGGAATGACTTTTTAGGGAGAAAATGTATTTATTAGTATTTAAATAAAATATACTAACTAGGGGTGCCTTTCGGCAGGTGCCAACGATGCGAATTCGTTTATCTTTTTGTGGAATGTGCATATTCAAATCTTCGCGATATGTATATATACATATATATATATATTTTTTTTTTTTCATAATTGTAGAGGTTTAAAATGGATTCCGCTATAGAAAAGGATGGCACCCAACTTCAAAACAACCACTTTGGCACACTCTAGGCTTTCACTTTTATTAAACCATAACAACATAGCCTGAAGCTTTGTTGGTAAATTATGAGCAAGTTAGCACTTATGTTTCATGGAAAATTCCATTGTATCAAAACTATAGACGTTAGAAAGAAAAATATAGTTCAAATAAGGCCTTTGACTGCTGAAATTAACAATAATACTTAAATTCCGAGCAACAGCGTCATCGGAGATAAAAAAATATATATATTTCGTGTAGTAATATACATAAGAAAAAATTGGTGTAAAGCAAACTGTGTGAAAAGCGTAAGAATGGGGCGGAATGTATCAGAGGTATAAAAATATGAACTTGAATAAAATACAAAGATCTAATGAGCAACAGGGAAGTGTCACAGGACAAAGATTCTCTTGAAAGGCATACTTATGATAGTCTTCAAAACAAAAGGTTCGCAAGTTCGTTGTATTCCTCACGGGAGTTTGGGCTGTCTCAATGTAAATCGAGCTTCAAAAAACATGCTGGTTGACAAAATCTAAAGACGTGAATAAATTCTAAAAAAATATCCGCAAATACGTTGCATTCCTCACGGGAGGTAAAGTTTGGCTCAATGTAAATCGACCTGCGAAGAACACGCTGGTTCTGATATAAGTTTTGAGAATATAACCCTATTGCCTTGATCAACTACCGCTTAAAAATCAATTCACAAAGGAAAAGAGAACACGGAAAGCCCTGGCTCTGAGTCGAGAAGCGAACACGCTGCCTCATTGTAAATGGAGCTGCAAAGAACAAGCTGGTTCTGACAAAAATTTGAACGTAAAACCCTATTCCTTGATCAGCTACTGTTTTAAACGCAATTTATAAAGCAGACCAGAGCACTAATAGCCCTTTCAAACGAGAAATCGTATTAAAGCTTGCCTACCTGTTAGGGCCTCTTGAACAGACAACGAACAGCTGCACACTGAATCACCCAATTTTCGGACCACGCGTTGTAAATACAAGACCATGACGTCACTACCCAAATTTGGGGTCTTACTTACACCCAAATATGGTCAAAAATGCAAATTTTAGAGGGTTAGGCAGAATTTGAGAGGTTTTGCCTAGATCTTGCGGGATTATAAATTTGCGGCCGAGGCAACCTCGCTTCTTAGCTCGGTTGCCTCGTCGGCAATAAATGGAAAAACGGGCAAAAAAGAAATGACTTTTTAGCGAGAAAATGCATTTATTAGTATTTAAATAATGTATAATAATGAAAGGAAAAGGCATTTTAGACAGAAAAGGAACGGACAAAACAGTTCGAAAACAGGAGAGAAAGAAAGCCACTTTCTACTGTTCTTTTGTCTCACTTAACAGGAGATACTTAGTGGAAGTTCCAATTGGTAATTTGTTTTTCCTGTGTGATTGTGAAACCCCGGTTTTGGCCACACGTACCCTTTACTTCCTTCTAAATTTATAACACTTTTCCTTTGAGTCTCTATCTTTCGTGTGTTGCAGCCTTATACAAGGTAATTTAATTATTGTAACTACTCTGCTCGTTTAGTTCTATTTACTATTGTGAGTAGTTTTTTGTCTGATCTCTTTTAATTTAAGCTGTTCTTGTAAGTTTTAAGTTGGCAAAATAAAAAGGTTGGTTGGTTGGTTGTTGTCGTTGTTGTTGTTATTCCGGTTGGCTGGATCTCTAGTCTACCCAGAAGAAAAGCTGTGTTTTTTCTCAGTCACGCTGTTCGCTTCCACATTTTCCCCTTCCCTGGCCTAGTCCATTTCTGTGCAGTTAAGAAAAATAAAAGGAGGCTGTTTTTTTTTGGTGCATTAGAGAACGGGGTTTAAAGAAATGTAAAGAGACGTTAATTGACCTCTTTTGAAATTGCGTTATTTCCCATAAACTTTACCCTGTAACGACACCCACCTTTTGGAAACACCAGACAACTTTGAATGGCCATGAAAGAGGTTAAATATAGGCTTTACAAAATGCGCTCATCCCCATTCTTCCGTTGCGAAATCCACAGCCAACAACACTGACTAGATATGAACAACAAGAGATCAGAACAATTATAAGGCAAATACCCTGCACCCATGTAATCATTAAGAGCTTTTAAATATAACGGGGCAACGATTGCGACCAGGAACAAAGCTGTTACTGATGTTTGGGTAAACGTGAAGCTTACTTTGCTGGTCCATAAATGTAATCAATTGTCTCCCGGGGTCTGCTAGGGACATCGAGTAAGGCTATATTTTTATTAGAGTCTCTATCTGATATACTGTAGAACGTTTCGCAATTCCATTGTCTTTTCTGGGCGTGGGAATAAACGTAGTCGCCTTGTTCCATTTAGAGTTCATAAATCTCGCTAGCGTTCAGAAGTCACACAGGTTTTTGTTACGGGAAATGAGAATCTCGCTAAAAGGTCACGACTTTTTCGCCCGTTCCACAATTCACTAGTACATAGTGTCAAGATACTAGTAAATGAAAATCTCGCTAAAAGGTCAGACCTTTTTCACCCATTCCACAATTTACTAGTAAATGAGAATCTCGCTTCGCCCATTCCACAATTTACTAGTAATTAGTATCACGATACTAGTAAATGAGAATCTCGCTAAAAAGTCACGACTTTTTCGCCCGTTTCACTATTTACTAGTAAATAGTGTCAAGATACTGGTAAATGAGAATTTCCCTAAAAGGTCAAGCCTTTTTTGCCCATTCCACCATTTACTAGTAATTAGTGTCAAGATACTAGTCAATGTTAATCTCGCTAATTTCGCCCATTCCACCATATACTAGTAAATAGTGTGAACATACTTTAGTAAATGAAAATCTCGCTAAAAAGTCATGCCCTTTTGGCCCGTTTTACCATTTATTGGTAAATGTAATTTATATACTAGTAAATGAAAATCTCGCTAAAAGGTCAAGCCTTTTTCGCCCATTCCACAATTTATTAGTATAATTTACTAATATACCATGAAATGAATTTCGCGAAAAGCCATTTCTTTTTTGCCCATTTTTCCATTTATTAGTATACAGTAATATTGAGAAAATCAAAGAAAAATATTTTTCACTGTTACAGAATTTTGAAAAAAAATTTTTTACTATTATTTTTTTACTAGATTCTCTTAAAAACTTTGTAAAAATATGAATTCCCCAATAATATCGGGCAGGCGTATTTTTTTTTTCTCCCCTTCCCCTCCCCCTTTCCTTCTTTCGCCCTCGCACATACCGTAAGGGTTACTATTTCTACTTTCCCTAATCTTCCACCGTCATAAAATCAAAGATGGCGGCTACAAAAATATTACCTACACGAACAAGGTTTCGCCCACTCAAAATACGCCTGCACTGCAGGCTACGAGTATGAAAACCTATGCCATAATTTATGTGACTCTCCACTTTAGAGATCGGCGTGACGCAGTTTCGCTCCGTCGTGGAAATCGCGTGTGTGTGTGAACACTCACTTCTCAGAGGTGTAAAAGGGTGGAAAAGTCGGAAAATTCAGGATAATGTCACCCTTTTCCCCTAGTCATGATCCTTCTGTCATTCTTTACTTAATTCTACACTTCTCAGAGGTGTGGAAGTGTGGAATAGTCTGAAAAAGTAAGGATAATGTCACACTTTTCCCCTGGTCAAGAACCCTTTGTTACTCTTTACTTAGTTCCACACTTCTCAGAGGTGTAGAAGTGTGGAAAAATGACAAGGGGTTCATGACTGGAGGAAATGTCAGAAATGAGCGACAATATCCTTACTTTGTCAAACTATTCCACACTTCCACACCTCTGAGAAGTGTGGAACTAAGTAAAGAATGACAAGGGGTTCATGACTGGGGGAATTGTGCGACACTATCCTTACTTTGTCAGACTATTCCACATTTCCACACCTCTGAGAAGTGTGGTACTAAGTAAGAAGTGAAGAAACTCTGGATTTCATGGCCAGGTCTTGACATGTTCTTTTACAAGGATGTATGTCTTTCCAAATCGCCTTTGTAAAAAGAGACTAGAGGCTAGTCTTGACCTAGTGGCACATGCAAACATGCACACTTCAACTAACTGTGCAGAGTGCAGTTAGTTCTGTGAAGATCTCGTGAAGTCCAGTAATTGTTAGGTCAGGCCATGACACAGCTGATGACAAACTAATCATGAGAGCTCATACTCTTGATATACATTGTATAATGCTGTTATTCGTTGGTTATAAAGCCCCGGGGGTTTTAGCCCTAATGGGTCATACATATTGTGGAATATTACAGCATTTATTTGCCATGATTTGCACTAGTACAGTATTATAAGACTTGTAAAACGCGTTAATGCTTTCCTGTATCATCAGTGTAAATTGATGTTTAAAGTCAGCCTTGTTCGAATTCAAAACTTAACTCAACCATGCAAACCCTCCTTGCATGACTTGCATACCTCAGAACTACCAATTATAAAAACTCATCACCATTTTTTATAAATAATAATAATTATTATTTTATCAATTTTATTTACTCTGCTCTTAATTTCTCCCTTCACTATTTATTGGAACTTCTTTAGATCACCAATCCAGCGTTTATAATGAGTTTAAAATGAGTGCGGACGGCTGGCTGACCCAACAAATAAGGTGCTTCTATAATTACGACATATGAACTAGTTTCTTGAATATTTACCTGTGCGTAGCAAGCGTTTTCGTGCACGAACTTTGGCAAAACTAAATCTTTGGCCAAGCAGGCTGCGGATACGGTACTCTGATAGTGTGTTAAAGTATGGGTTTTTTGAAGTGACGGGATTTTATAGATTTCCATAATGTTTTATTTCCTTCTATATGTAAATCGGCAGAAACTGTTCATGTTTATAGACTATGCGTCAAACTCTGAAGGTCCCTTTGATATCTCATGTGGCTGCCGCTTACTCGTTTGACTCTTTTTACGAATCGATTTTTTAGGGAAGCCAGAGTCAATCACAGATTGAAACATGTCCTTATGTATTCTACCAGTACTGAAGGCTGCTGAAATTGCTAAGTTCATGGCATTACTTGATCGTCGAGGGCGCATCTGAATGATCAGAGAGATAAACGTCAGAGTAACTTTTTACCTCAAATCCTTGTATTTACGTTTTTAAGACATCTTTTCGGTTATGTTTTGATATCGATATTCATGGACACTGAAGTGCCAAAAGTAAACTGCGATGTGAGCATCGCGTGTAACATTTGATCAGTTCAGTGTAAAATTTTCGCTTCCAAACACAGGTAACCAAGGTAGGTAACCTCTTGTTCAACCTCGTTTTTAGCCTGCCTTGTAAGGGACCAGTCATAATTTAAGTTGGAGGAGGGGGTGGAGGAGAAATTGGGGGCCCTTCAATTTTTTTTGGATGGAATATGGGGGGCCTTAAAATGCCAAAAGATCGTGACCTTGGGGGGGTCTTGAAGTTTTTTTTTAAGTAGCATCCCTAATGAGCAGCATGATGCTTGAGTATTAAACGACCTGATTTTGATTCAGTTTTACACAAAGTCCTATATTGTGTAATACTAAAACAATTTAATCAGCATTTTGACAAAAAGATTTAATGCTCAAATAGTAGGTGCATTAACAAAACATCCATTATTGTGTAACACTGAAACAATTTCATAGGCATTTTAACAAATGATTACATGCATAAAGTCATGTTATGCAATCTCACTATCCGAATCATTATTTGTAGATGAGGTTGATGTGGACTCACTGTCTATGTCACTCTCAAGTTTTTTGCTATTAGAGCATGTACTGTTCATATAAAAAGAACTAAGCTTTGGCTGATTATCTTCGTTCTTTCTTGAAGCGGTCCTGTCGGCCTCTAACCTTTCGATGGCCTGTCTTATCTCAATTATAGCACAATCACTGATATATCCTTGCTCTATAAGCTGTTTGAGAGGCTCTAGGTGAAATCTCTTTCTCAGTTTAGTGTGAAGTGCTTCTCTGTTGTTAGTTGGCACATTCGGAAGTGACAGTGAGTAAGAACGGTAAACTAAAGAAAATGTTATTTCTTATTACCATTTGGGTATTATGTAAGAAAGGGGTGCCCTTAAATCTTTTAACATGATTGAAGTGGGGGGGGGGGGGGGGGGGGGTACCTAAAAAACATGTGTGCTATTTAGTACGGGTCTGGAAATAATTTGGGATCAAAAAAGAATTTCTCCTCCACCCCCCTCTTCGAACTTAAATTATGACTGGTCCCTAAGTATTTCGTGTTATTATTTCATGGTTTTATTACCGTTATTTGCGTTCCTTAGTAAAAGAAATGGGGCGCCTTGTAACTCGGCAGACTATCCTGGTTCTATTTTTTTTTTTTAGCCATTTAAATTTAGGCGCGTGTGCGGGGTTTGCTCTGGCGAATTGTGATTGGCTAGGAAGAACAATTGTCTTCTATCAAGTATTTTTTCAGCGGGGTAGGGTGGCTTTGAGCAAATGATGTATCGGTCCACAGAAAGCTCACCTCAGGACTCCCGGGATGGAATTTTTTGTACAGTGCCCAGGCCTCATTTTCTTGGCCGCGCGTTGATCTGGCCCGGCTGCTTCGGCGAGCATATTCTTGGTCTGTTTGGATTATATCCTCCGAGTTTGTCAAAGTCTGTGAGATTCGTTTCTCTATCTGAGAAAGCTTCATTGGTTTCTATATCTGCTGCTATCCTATTTCTACGATCCTGGCATGTCTATTTTCCCTTGGAGCTCAAAATTTCGTGGAAAAAGTTGTGTTGAATGAGAGCATGTCGGCGAAAATGGCATCCTACCTTGTATATTATTAACTGCAGAGTAAGTTTCATTGATCTTTATTTAGTATTTCCTAGAAATTTTAGGATGATATTTTTACCCCATACAAACACTTTAATTTTACTGGAACCATACTGTGGTGCTATCACAGAGCCTGGGTTACCTGTGTTCCAAAATGCGAACTTGCGATTTCACAAAATTTTCCGTCCTATTGTCTGTTAGGGGCGTTGAAACCGGCTGTAATGCCAGCAAATAATAAAATCTTAATGCTATAGAGTGTTGACTTATTAGGGAATTTTCAGCGAAATTGAAAGTGAAATTAAACCAGTTTCGGCTGACTGACTTGACTTCCTTGGAGTGTGATGGAGGTATACAGGGTGCTTTCTTGAATGAGGGTTTTTACTTATTTGCACAGTTCAAAAGAAACGAAAGTACTAGCTCAAAATGGTCAATCACTGAAACACACTTTAGATTGCACTGAAACTGCTTAATTCATAATACCGCTTGATCTCCGTGCACATCTAACAGACCTAACATGATCTAAACAATTGATTGGAAATAAAATCCAGTGTAAATTTGACTTCAAATGTACTTACATTTAAGCACCTTTCCGTCGGCCGTACGCGTCCTACCGTTGTAATCGAGGCGTGGTCAGATGATTACAGAAGTGCGAAAGTAAAATGCGATGCCATCAAATCTCTGAAGCTGTACTGCTATGGCGTTGACTAATCAAGGAACTTTCGGGGAAACTGAAAGTGAAATTAAATATGCTACCTTGCTACGGCTGACTGACTTATTATTTCATTAATTTCATTTACTCTGTATTTAATTTCTCCCTTCAACATTTATTCCAACTTCTTTGGATCACCAATACAGAGTTTATAATGAGTTTATGATGAGCGCGGACGGCTGGCTACTCAAAAATAAAGTGCTTCTATAATTACGACATATGAAATATTTTCTTGATTATTTACCTGTTCGTAGCATGCGTTACACCGTGCGAGCCCCTTGCACCAGTTTGCCTAAACGAAATCGTTGGCCAAGCAGGCTACGGATACGGTACTCTGACAGTTCTGAAACAGGAGGACAGAGTGTTAAAGTATGGGGGTTTGGAAGTCACGAGATTTCGTAGATTTTCATAATGTTTTATTCCCTTCTATATGGAAATCGCTAGAACTGTTATAGACTATGCATCAAACTCTGAATGTCCTTTTGATATCTGATGTGGCTGCCGTTTACTCGTTTCACTCTTTTAATGAATCGATTACTTAGGGAAGCCAGTCAATCACAGATTGAAACATGTCCTTACGTATTCTACCAGCACTGAAGGCTGTTGAAATTGCTAAGTTCATGGCATTGCTTGATCGTCTATGGCGCATCTGAATGATCAGAGATATAAACTTCAGAGTCAACTTTTCACCTCAAATCCTCGTTTTTACGTTTTTTAAAAGACATCTTTTCTGTTCGGTATTCTTATCGATATTCATGGACACTGAAGTGCCGAAAGTAAACTGCGATGTGAGCATCGCATGTAACATTTGATCAGTTCAGCGTAAAATTTTCGCTTCCAAAATGCGAACTTGTTATATTTCCGTCCTATTGTCTGTTAGAGGCGTTCGAAGAGTGCCGTATAAACTGAAACGCGATCAAATAATATTGAAAATATCTTAATGCTATAGAGCGTTGACTTATCAGGGAATTTGTAGCGAAATTGAAAGTGAAATGAAACTGGTTTCTTCTGACTGACTTGACTTCATCGGAGTATGATCGAGGTATAGAGGGTGCTTTCTTGAATGAAGGTTTTTACTTGTTCGCACAGTTCAAAAGAAACTACCCTACTAGCTCAAAACGGTCGATCACTGAAACACACCTCAGACTGCGCTGAAACTGCTAAATTCACAATACCGCTTGATCTCCGTGCACATCTAACAGACCTAACATGATTTAAACACTTCATCAGAAATAAAATTCAGAGTAAATTTTCGCTTCAAATTGTTGTAACTTACGTTTTTAAAACACCTTTCCGTCGGCCGTCCTGCCGTCTGTAACTGAGGCGTGGTCAGATGATTAGAGAAGTGCCGAAAGTAAAGTGCGATGCGATCAAATCTCTAAAGCTGTACTGCTAGGGCGATCAAGGAACTTTCCGGAAACTTAAAAAGAAATTAAATATGCTTTCGAGTGAATATGACCTTTCTATGGCTGACTGACTTGACTTCCTCTGACTGAGTCTAGGGGAGGTAGGGTGCTTTTTTGAATGGGTGTTTTGAAAGGTGTACGCGCGAAAAAGAGAGAAAAAGAGAAAACATCGTGCTTTCAAAGCTTAGGGATGTTTTTTCACGTTAAAAATGAGAATTTCCATTAAGAAATGAGTCCTTAAAAGAGGACATTTCTGGTCATGGATACCTCCGTCTATCTGGAATGAAAACAAGGAGGGCATTGTTCGTAATGTCACATGATTAGCTATGTGGACTTAAAAAATATACATGTTCTCCAAACAAACCAGCAACAACAACAACAGAGTAAACTAGTAAACAAAGAAACGAAAAAACAACAACAACAACAACAAAAAAAGAAACGAAAGATTGCTGACGGACGAGATAAAATTGCCATTATTCAACCGGTGTTGCGTCGAACATATCTCGTCCAATGTAAGGTAATCCGCAAACCGAAATTTTGGAATTTGTTGCTTGTGGAATCCGGAATGATGGGATTTGGAATCCAGAATTCTCAGTTCAAGTAATCCGGAATCACACGAACGATTGGAAGTGGAATCCAAGCTCTGCCGTCAAGGAATCGGAATCCGCGGAGGCGCAGCGTTGGGACGAAATGTTGATCCTATTTACAATAAGGCTAAAAGTTAATTATCATGTTCTTGTCGCTTTTCCTTCCTTTTATTCTTTCTTGTTTATTGACCCACTTCCTCTCTTTACGGACATGGTTTTAATACTTCTTCGAAAAGTGATTTCCGAAATTTCTAAGAAAAAAAGAAAAACGGAGCACCCCTGATGGACCGGGGACCACTGTTGCTCTAGAACAACAACATGTCTGAAGCTACAAACCAGTCGATTAAATTAAATGGAATCAATCTGAACTGCATGGAAAGCTCAGTCTGCTAAGGGTAGTAACAACATTGCCGGATCTTTGAGTGCTTAACCCGACAACCGCCAATAAAATAAAGGAAATTTGAATAGAAAAATTACTTGATCTTAGTCTCTGCCATTCCCCATTCTTCTCGGCCATAAGTTTCCCTGTAAGCGCAGGAGACATGATTTGAGTAACAAGAGCTCGCCCGCCAGTACAGTTTTGCCATTGCAATAGTCCTGCTCGCAGCAGTTTTTAGTGTCGCTTCCAGAACATTTTGAATGGGACAACAGGATTTGTTCCCTCCATCTCCTCCCCCTCTGTCCCCACCCCTCCCCCTCATGAGCCATGGGACTCTCAAAAGTAGTTGATTTTCTATCACAGTTTATTGCGTAAAAAAAGTCTAAAAAAGGATATTTACACCTAAAACTTAAAAATTGAAGATAAAAAAAAAAACTGCGTCAGACTTGTCAAAAATTTCCTCACTTTCAAAAAGAGACACTACATTCTTAGTGATCATTTCCCATCTTGCCACTTTTTCAAGTTCCCGTATTTTTGCTTGGTAGTCAACCAGCTGATTATCCCGGATGTTGAAGCAGATTACACCACCTACAAAAATAATTAAAATGAAATAATTGTATAAATTAATCTTCATTTCGTGAGCATGATGAGAACAAAAACAAACAAAGCAACAACAACAGCGAGCTTCTGATTATCTAGCCTGAGAAAGCAGCCGACATTTCACGACGCCATTACTCCGCGTGATATAACTTTTGAGGAATGACTGCAGAAATTCCATACTGATGACGCGTCACTACCCAGATATGGGTACTGTTTGTGATTGGTTGAAAATTCGCTTGGTTTAATCAGAAGTACTACCCAGATCTGGGCAGCTATGGAGACGTGTTATCAGTTGTCATCATGAATTATGAATAATGTGACAGTCAGTTTTCTTTGTCTATTGGCCGCACCATCGGACGGAGGACGGGTTCCACACCAAAATTTTAAAGCAATGGAGGTGTAGGAAACACAGATAACAACAAGCCAAAGGAAACAATATGACCGCAATAAGTACACAAAATATAACAATTTCCACTGTTGTTGCACGTTCAAATAGAGACGTATCAACGGAAGGGGAATTACTATCATCGCAGTTAAAATCCAGACGCCAGCAATTGCTACCCCGTAGACCCATGTTTTGATGTTGCGGTGTCTGAATGGGCGAAACGTCGCATGCATCCGATCTAAAGAAATTACTGCAATGCCTGTTAAAGAGGTAAGAGAAAGCCACACCTCGGTCATGGCAAGCACAAGCAAAATAGGTGGCCATTTATATTCTCGCTCAACAATAAAGATGAAAAATAAATTTCCAACTTCGCAACCGTAGAGGAGGAAATGAAATACTACAAAGAAAGTAGCACTTCCTACAACAAACATATCAGCCACGGTCAAGTTTATAACCAAGTACATGGCACGAGTGCGAAGATTACTGTTCTTTGCAAAAAGAATAATTGATAGGAGGTTCACTACGACCACGGCAACAGTTATAGTAAGGGATACGGCATACCATGTGCTGCACTCGGCTGAAGAGATCCTCCTGGAGATCATCGTTTTCTTTTTAATTATCTTTTCTCCTGCCTTCAGAAAAAAATCGAATAAAGTTTAGTTAGTTGAAAAATGGAAGTTAATTAAAAGGTGGGCTAAGAGGGTTGACTTCGACTCCTTAAATATCGAGAATGGAGATTGTACATTGACAAAAATTCGTCGATAGAGTGCTCACCTTTACTTTAATTTCTTGATACTTTTGTTAACGCTGAAATAAACCCCTTGCCTTCACCTGTGGAAAAAAAAAAATCAAAAACTGCGGTTGAGGGGAGAGTGCGTTGAGTTGCTTGACTGAAAACTGAGTTCAAAAATAATATGTGAATTTTAGCTGTTAATGTTGGCGCTCATTGAACTGCGAGTCAGTAAGAAGTAATTGATCACCTGGTAGAATTTTTTTTGTCACTGGGAAGGGGGGAGTACTCAAGAAAGGTTTATAAGGGACGTAGGTCCAAGGCCTTTTCCCTTTTGTATACCATTTATGACAGAAAAGGTACCCCTATCACCTACCTAGTTTGGAAACTTGTATACACTTTGATCAATGTCTGACTATGAATAAATCACAAAACTGGTATATATATATTTTTTTTTTTTTTACTTTTTCACAGCCATAAAATGCATTGGTTAGCCCTTCGGGCCTTTTTACAGACCGAAATGATAAGTTTTCGTACCCTTTTATATACTTCAGCCAGTAAATCCCCACTCTTTTATATACCTGAAGCCTAAATAAGGTTTTCCTTTTGGGCGGAGCCTCCCCGTATGGGCCATTCTAGGGATCCCCCCCCCCCCCGGGTGCGTTTTAAGAATATGTCCATCATTAACCTCGAATGGCCATCAAATATTCACAAAGAGACTGGAAAAATGTTGCATTGCAGACTAATTATGCCAATGAAAGCCAACCAACTTCCAAGTTATCGTAGCTCGAAAAATATTGTTCAATAAATATATAAGCCAATCAAGGATTAAACTTTTACTATCTTAGCCTCTTTTGTATACAAACTAAGATAAATAACTTCGCTGCTACAACCTTTATGTCCATTACCAGGATTTGAGATTACTAACCGAACGGTAGGCCTGTTTTTTCAGACCTACCAAAAAATGTATACAAGATACTTTTTTAATATTATCAAATTTCGCCCACACTTTCACAAAAAACTGATTGCTGATTTAAAATTGTTGTCAATATATACTTCTTCTAATGACTTCTAATGACTCCAGTAGAACGAACAAAATCGTTTATTGCAGTTTCTCAGCCTGTGAGGGGAACTAGGTAAGGGATGTACGCGCTTTCCCCTTCATCGCTGGTGTCGCCATTATTTACGCTCTTACTTTCTTACGCGACTGCTACCCATTCATGCTAACAGCTGCTTTCTGTTCACTTCCTGTAATCATTAAAGGGCTTTTAACCACAGTTATTATTTATGTTTTCCGTATAAAGGGTAGGGCCTTTGAAGAAAACAAAACATCTGTTTTTCAAAACATGTTGAAACATCCTTTGTTGTTTTGACCCATTGCAAATGCTTGGGTTGTTACTTGGTGTTTTCTTACCTGGGCCTGGCCTCCTGTCCTTTGCTATTTATGTTAATGAACTTTGAAAGGTTCAACGATCCAGGTTATAGTTCAGAACCTAAAAAAGGAAGATAATTTAAAATTTCTAGTTACAAAAGAAACAAAACTCAAAGGAGGATCTAGAGGGAGAGGGCAGGGGCTGCACACCCTCTCCTAAGGTGACCTGCGGCTTTCTAATACAACTGCATGATTTTCTGGAAAAAAAAAAAAAAAAAAAACCCTTTGTCGTTTATTGGTGTTGAGGTAAAACATGAGACGAGGTTGAAGAATTTCTGTTCAACGCCGCAAAAATGGTGGTTAAAAAGGTGATTCTTTACTGGTGCACTCCCCTAAGAAAAATCCTGGATCCACCCCTGAAACTGTAGCATTGAAAAATGTTCTCAGTTCTACAAGGTATGGCGAATCTAAGCTTCGGGCTTAAAAGAAAGACAAAATTTAGCAATGTTTAACTGTGCGGTGGTGCGAGGACTTTGCTGTTCACTGGGAAATGTTAAATGGTTTTAAAGGCTTATTATTGTTTTTTCACATAATGAATTCTAACATAGCGCTTACCTTTCCAGCAAATACTGTAGTGAGCTGATTGGCCGTCTTGAAGGAAGAGAGATAGAAAATCTTTGCTCAAGTTAGCAACGCACTCATACCCCGGACTGACGTCAAGGGCTTCTATGTTGGACGTGAAGATAAACACATTCCTACACCGTCCCTGAAATAATCGCTGTTTTAAATCATAAGGATAACCGTAAACTGAGAACTGTTCAAATAAAGTTTCTCTCAGTCCCACTTAATGGTTTCCTTTCCTTAATTTCCAAGCCTTTTAAAAGCAAGCGTGAACGTGACGCCTAGTTAATGTTGTAAACAGTTCTGACAATTGCAGCCGCAATAGTCTATCATTTATAGCCTTATATTTTTTTTGAGTATGGTTTAACCGCCATTAAGTTGCCACCTATTAAGCAGCCGCCATCTATTAAACGGTCAGCGATCAAAGTCCCAAAATAATTGTAGAATTATCTTTACAAGTGCCCAGCGGACGAATTTTCGACCGGAAGTCCACGCTTTTTGGCGATCTGCTCACACGAAACCATCGTAACCGTACAAAGGAAGTGGAAGTTGTCAGAAACCTCTAAAGGTTTTTGTTTCAGAACAAAGAGAAGTTTCTGCTAAAGATTTTGGAAATTTTGGACAATCCTCTTATCAGCTGCCAACCTCCATCAAGGACAAGCAAGCAGACCGGATGTCTTAAGGGTATGGCCGCTTAATGAAGGTTTATTGTCAAACTGTGCTTGCATAACATATAGGTTTAGCTCTAGCTCTTTCTCTATTGTCCACGATAGTGTTAACATAAAAAGACACGACTTTATTGTTGTTTTTTCTTTCTAAAAGTCCCGGCGGCCATGTGATTTCCTTCCAAATAAAACCTTGAGTTGCATTTGGGTTGCCATACCTGGTGATTTAGTTATTTTATATTGGTATGCCTGTGGTGCGGATGGAGGGTCGCTCGCTCGGTGTACGGTGACGTGATTAACAAATTTTCTCGGATGGGTAGATTACCACAATTCCTTAGCTATGGGGCTCCGCGCGTGGAGCTCCGCTATTAGCTTACTGTGACTGAGTTTTTAACCCGGAGTTTTCCCTGTTCAATAAAGGAATACAGTACCAAGGTGAAAGCTAATGCTTACTCCCGTTTTAAGCGACACAACCATTAATTCATCCAGACTACAACTGTTACAATATGAGCGTTTATAATGAGTATAGTCTTATACAACTCGCAAACTTCATTTAAATAGTAACAAAACCCACACATTATTAAAAATGATTGCACCTTCGTTCTAGCTATTTTTGGTTCTAGCAAAAACAAATATAAATTATTAACAGCAAACTGCTTTTTAATTATCAAAAAAGGCGTCTCAGCTCTTGACCGTGCTCTGTTCTGTTGTAACTGAAGCACGCAGAAAGCGGCCAGAGTAGTACTACGAAAGAAGTGTAGGGGTAAGCACGAGAAGTAGTCGAAAAGAGCTCAGTCAAGGCTTCGTTATATACTTTTTTCATGATAAAGAATCCCTTAAATTCCCCACGCATTGCTTTCTAATTTACAGAACAAACTATTGGCAGATGAAGTGACAGTTTTAGCTCCGTTTTTTTATACTCTCAAGGTCTCATAAAGCACTCTTTTTCAACCAATCAGAGAGCGCGTTATAGCTGGACTAAGTTCTAATTGTTTATTAATAAAAACAAATTTACAGCAACTGTAGAAGCACAGGTGGTGTCAGTGAAACGGAACACTGGCAAGGTTACTGTGGCTATCAATAACACTCCAAGATCAAAAGCCAGCTACCGTTTGCGTCTTCTGCTGTCGTCAATCAACTCAGTTAGCAAGAGAGATCAAGAAGTTTACTTTTACGAATTAAAATCGAAAAGGCCATTGTTTGCGATGAGTGATTAGTGATTTCAATCCATTTTGTGAGTTTCTATGTTTCAAGGTTTGTTGCTTGTGATCGTAGTTATGATTGACGGTAGCGAAAACGTGATTCGGATAAGTTGGCTTTTAAACTTCATAGTTCGCGTCTTATGAATGGTTTTAAATTGCGCGCGCTAATGGGACCGAGCCTACGACAGACGCATCAAGTCATTTAAACTTTTCGATGTCTTAAGACCATATGATTAGAAAGATAACTACTTTTGCCTCAAACGTCACAGCACTTAAGCATTTATCCATGGGATGAGAAAATTTAATTTGAAACATCCTGTTTCCTTTTTCTCCGTTCCGGAACAAAAATGGTGGTCGCTTCTTGTTTAGCCTTGTGTGCATTATTGTGCACTTATAAGTTTACCATACTGACTAAAGCAAAAAATACTGTTCCGCCCTGTGAGAGTACATGTGGTAACTATAGATGAACCTGCATGTGGGACCACCTCTCGTAAGCGACCACCTCCCATAAGCGACCATCTATCACTCATTCTCCGGTCCTCCACTTTCCAGGGTGGCGGCTGAGTCAAATTTCCCATCCTGGGGACGTTCAGGATGTCAAATTCCCTACCCACAGCGCTTCACTGAGTCTAATTCCGTGGGTTGCCCCCACCCCCCTATCCTGGGGCAAACCATTGATAGGTGCATAATACATTAGAAATATTTTTTTCTTCAATATCTGAGCAAAACAGTCCGAATATCGGTCAAAAATATAAAGCAATTTTCTACAAATTTTTGTGACGCTGTCAGATTATGCAAACGAAGTAAGAGTAATTAGCATAATGAAATAGAGGCTTGAGCGTAACCTCGTCACCCGATATTTACTTTCCAAAAACGCTTTATTTTTTAATTTCTACGAGAAATATGGAGTTAGAAACAAGCAAACATGAATTCACTGATAGAAGTCATCAAAATAAGCAAGGCTTTAAAGGCAACAAGCTTAAAGGGACGGAATTCACTACGTTTGAAGAGAATTTTTGTGCCAGACATTGCCGACTCGGGGAATAGAAGGCAAAGATTCTTACTTTTTTCTTACCTCGATTTTCGCGTTTGTTTGCATGTTAAGCTACAGAATCCTTCAAAATGATTTGCTTGACTTGTATTTGGTTTCAATTCGTCGATTCAAGCTTTCATTCTTCGCAAAAGCCGTCCGACGGGCATTTTTCGTCGTTCCGTGAAGCTCAAAACACGATAGGGGCTGGAACTGGGCACATAATTGGCTAAATCTTTTAACTTCGTGTGGGCCAAATTTGGAGGGAATCGGAAGTGACGTAATTTTTTGCGAATTTTTGCTTTTCTTCTCGAGAATTTCTGTTCAAATTTAAAGTGTCCGACGACAATGTTAACGTTTAAAACACTTGCTTTAACATCCTCGGAGACCCAGGGGCAGATAGTGGGGGCGAGGGAAAGTCTAAACGGGCGGAAAAATATGGCACGAAGAAAAGTAAAGAACGGCGAGAAGAGCCCCTGGGGACAATGTCTTACCAGACCAGTTCCAAACGGTCGCCGCCGTTTTGCCTTTTGATTGGGCAGAAAAAAGTTTTCTGGCACCAATCAGAAAGCAGAATGGGGGCGTTTAATTAAATACTAAAATAGGTTCAACAATGCTATGTTTAAGTGGTTTTGAACTATATTCTCGATAGGTGCCCTGCATCATTATGTTTGACTTGTTTTGTACTGCCGCACTTTGTAATACCTGTCGCACTTTGTAATAAAATTGTCACACTTTGTAATACCTGTCGCACTTTGTAACAACACTTGTCGCACTTTGTAATAAAAAAGCTGTCGCACTTTGTAATAACAGACCATCGCACTTTGTAATAAAAAAAAGCTGTCGCACTTTGTAATAACACTTGTCGCACTTTGTAATAAACTTGAAATAGATAGTAAAAACTTGCAAGAGCTGAGGTTACAGGCCGCACATCTTCACCGGCGTGAAACCTTTGAAAACCTTTTACATATTGTTCCATTGAGGAGAACTCTTTT
>OZ037777.1:15935676-15945676 GCA_964035525.1 Porites cylindrica
CAACACTGTTTTGTACGAGTAAAACGTCAAACTTCCTAGTTACACACTATTTTTATGGAGAAATTGTCGTATGTGCTTACCCAATATTTTGTTTCCAGTGTTCATGTTTTTAACTGCCGCTCATTTTCACCTTGCTGGCCGCTAGCATTTCTCATTTTCTCACCGCCGCTTTGAATTTCCATGTTTTTCTTCCAGCGAATTTTCAATAACTCGCTCTAGCTTTTTCTCAGTTATTCACGTTAGTGTACACATAAAAAATAACGCCGAAAAAGACACGACTTTTTTCTTTCTACAAGTCCGTTCGGCCAAGTGATTTCCTTACAAATAAAACCTTGAGTTGCATTTGGGTTCCCGTGCCTGTTGATTGAGTTATTTTACATTGGTATCCCTGTGGTGCGGACGGACGGTCGTACGGTCACGTGATTACCAAATTTTCTGGGATGGGTAGATTACCACATTTCCTTAGCTATGGGGCTCCACCCACGAGCGCGCTTCGCGCGCGGGTGGAGCTCCGCTAATAATAATAATAATAATAATAATTTTTTTGGATAGCATTAAACCTTGAAAATGTTGGCTCAACTCTTTCAAGTCAATCCATATTCATCCTTGCCAACCCTTTGCAACAACAACAGGAAACGTTTTCAACGCTTAAATGACATGTAATGTAAAAACGTTAAAACAAAACTGGACCATTGTTTTTCGAAATCAATTGATGTGAAGAGACTGTTTATCTATTTTAAAACGATATCAGCAAATAACGTGAGGTAGCATGTGTAGCGTGTATTTACAGTCTTTTTAGAGCGATTTTCGTATAACCTTGAAATGAACACACGAGAACAAAACAGAACAACAAACGAAAGGAAATAGAGCGATTTGATTGGTTTATCGAACGGATACAAACGGGAATGGCTTTTGGTTGGTTAAGGAAACGTTCGGGTGAAATTAAAACCTTCACGCCCGAGAACTTTCCAGAAATCAATTGATACTTCGCTTTGACATCATACTGCAACACGATTGACCAATCGAACAATGTGGTCTGCATATTAGGGTTTTCTTTAGCGGGAAAACGAAGAGTCCATATTTTGATCTTTGATAAAACAAATAACGAACACTTAGCCGAAACCATTTTTCGAGGTCATAGGAAAATTGCTCTATTGATCTAAAGTTAGTAATAAAACTATGCATTAAACTACTATTTTCAAGAGATTTTGTTTCATGAAACAAAACAGCAATAGTTGACATAGTTGACTGGTCATCATTTGAACTTACAATAAAGTGTTAGACAAGGTAAATTAACGGGCTTGAAGAGGAATAGCAGCAGTTTGTCTTTGTCGACGTTTAAATAATATCAGGAGAGCTCTTTTGAACTCTGGCATTCTGATTGTGTAAATAATAGGATTAACAAGCGAGTTTGTGTGGTATAGAAGAATAAAAGATAATCTCAAGCGTGTATATGTCAGGAAAGAAAGTCTATCTAGAACAAAACGGAGAACAAAAGTATGTACAACAAATGGTAACCACAGCAGCAAAGATACAATGGTCATTATGAATAATGTGACAGTCAGTTTTCTTTGTCTATTGGCCGCACCATGTGACGGAGGACGACTTCCACACCAAAATTTTAAACCAATAGAGGTGTAAGAAACACAGATAACAACAAGGCAAAGAAAACAATATGAGAACATGAAGTATAAAGGAAACACCAATTGCCACTGTTGTTGCAAGCTCCCATAGAGACTTATTAACGGAAAGGGAATTACTATCATCGCAGTTAAAATCCAGACGCCCGCAATTGTTACCCCGTAGGCCCATTTTTCGATGTTGCGATGCCTGAATGGACGAAACGTCGCATGCATCCGATCTAAAGAAATTATTGCAATGCCTGTTACAGAGGTGAAAGAAAACCAGATGTTGATTATGTGAAGCACAAACAAAATAGGTGGCCATTCCAGCCGGATGAAAAATTCATCTGCAAATTCGCAACCGTAGAGGAGGAAATAAAATACTGCAAAGAAAGTGGCACTTCCTCCAACAAACATATCAGCCACGGTCAAGTTTATAACCAAGTACATGGCACGAGTGCGAAGATTACTGTTCTTTACAAAAAGGATAATTGATATGAGGTTCACTGCAACCATAGCAACAATAGTAGTAAGGTATACAGCATACCATGTGGTGCACTCGGCTGAAGAGATTATCCAGGAGATTCTTCTGGAGAACATTGTTTTCTTTTAATTCTCTTTTCTCCTCCCTTCAGAAAGAAATCGAATAAAGTTTGGTTAGCTGAATAAAGAAAGTTAATTAGAAGGTGGACTAAGAAGACTGAAGTCTACTCCTTAAATATTAGAATGGAGGTTGTACATTGACAACAATTCTTCAATAGAGTGCTCACCTTAACTTTAACTTCTTGATACTTTTGTTAACGCTGAAATAAACCCCTTGCTTTCACCTGTGGAAAGAAAAAATCAAAAGCAACGGTTGAGAGGAGAGTAAGATGAATAGGTTGACTGAAAACTGAGGACAAAAAAATATATTTTAATTTTAGCTGTTATTGTTGGCGCTCATTGAACTACATGTCACTAAGAAGTAATGGATCACCTGGTAGAAAGTTTATTTCAATGGGAAGGGGGGAGTACTCAAGAAAGGTTTTTACGGGAAGGCTCCGCCCCGCGGTCCAGCCCCTTATCCTTTTGCACACCATTTAATTATGACAGAAAAAGTACCTCTATCAAATACCTAGTTTGGAACTTTGCATACATTTTTAACTGCTGCTCTGATCCAATGACCTTTAAACTATGAATAAATCACAAAACAACGTTTTTTTTTTTTACTTTTTCACAGCCATAAAATGCATTTGTTAACCTTATTCGGGCTTTTTTTACAGACCAAAATGATAGATTTTCCTACAGCTAGTAAATCCCTACCCTCTTATATACATGAAGCCCAAATAAGGTATTCCTTTTGGGCGGAGCCTCCCCGTATAGGCCATTGTAGGGAGTACCCCCCCCCCCCGCCCCCTTCACCCCCGGGGTACGTTTCAAGAATATTTCCTCAAACTTGAATAAGTCATTAAATATTCACAATGAGACTGTATCGTATTGCACTCTAATTGTGCCAATAAAAGTCAATCAACTTCCAAGTTATCGTACCTCAAAAATATCTCTGAATGAATATTAAAAAAGCCAATAATTAATATTATTATTCCACTATTATGTCATTTTACCATATAAGGTCAAGAGAACTAGCAAAATACGAGGCTGTAATACACCGTAGTGTCCTGGTTTAACCGGTTTACAACAGGGCGAATACCAGCGGATGCAAAAGGAGCAACTGTGGCTGACAGAATCAGGATGTTTTGGATACTCTCTTTAGAAAATAGAAGCCAAAATACCATTTTTCTTTTGAAGTAAAATAATTAACCTCTCATTCAATGGTTTGGCATATAAATCGCGCGAACATTTTGCTAATTGTTAACGTCATTTTCACAGACAGAATCAGGATGTCTCTGAATACTCTTACCAAAAAATAGAAGCTAATTGCCAGATATATATAAATTTTTTTGTAGTGGAATAATAAACCTCTTATTCGATGGTTTAGCATATAATACGAGCGGACATTTTTCTCATTGCGAATAAGGTGTATATACTTCATCTAAGCTTCTTTGGTATTCGAACTCCGATAAAGATGTTCGCTACTACAACACTTCTGCCTAATGCAACGTGCAACGATTAACCAAAGTTATGAACCGAACGGAAGGCCTGTTTTTCAGACCTCCCATAGTGTAACCTTAATTTTGCCAAACCTTTCAGAAAAATTGTCGCTGAGATGAACTTGTCAATATGAACTTTCTTTTTGATGACTCCAGTACGTAGAACGAACAAAATCTTTCATTACAGCCTCTCAGCCTGTGCCGGGAACTAGGTAAGGAATGTGCGCGCTTTCCTGTTCATGGCAGGTATCGCCATTATTTACGCCCTAACTGCCTCAGGCGAGTGCTACCTGTGCTACCCATTCTTGCTAACAGCTGCTTTCTGTTAGCTTCCTGTAACCCTTTATAGGTTTGTAACCACAATTATTTATGTCAGTTTCCCGTTAAAAAAATGGACTAAGGTAAAATAAATAATAGACAACACCCATCAAAACATGTGGTCAACATCCTATGATGTTTTGTTCCATTGCATATGTTTGGGTTGTTACCTAGTACTTTTTTACTTATCCTTTGTTGAATTTTTAAACGCTAAATCATCTAGTATTATTCAAAACCTAAAAAGATGAAAATATTTTTCAAATTTCTAGTTACAAAAGAACACACAAAATAAAAACCGTAGCGTCTTAAAACCTCTTTCCGCCTGCAAGGTATGGCGATTAAAACTGGTTGTACATTGTATCTTCTTATGAGCGGATGTCTGTAAATATCGACCAGAGATGGCAAAAATAAAATTTTTGAAAAATCCCCCAAAAATTATGTAGACTTTGGGCGATTGACGGCCTCCGTCAGACCGCTTTTTCGGGCCCTTAGACCGGGCTACGAAAAGAGCACGATTTCAATCGAATTCAAGTATCATTCAACCCAAAACTTGACATTCGCCGTATCGCCAAAATATTTATCCAATGAAACTAAAATTTATATTTTCATTACTAGAATACCTAGGGGAGTCTACATAATTTTTTTGGACTTTATTTTTCCTACCTCTGGTCGATATTTACAGACATCCGCTCTTAAAATCTTCCCTTTTGCAAGACATGGCGAATTTAAACTTCTCTTTAAAAGAAAGACAAACTTCAGCGAGGTTTAACTGTGCGGCGGTGACTATCAGCAAGATGACTTCGCGATCATGCGAGGATAGGAATTGTTTTAAAGGCTTATCGTTGTTTTTTCTCACAACAACTTAGCGCTTACCTTTCTAACAAATACTGAGCTGCTTGGTTGTCTTGAAGGATATCTTGAAGGAAGCAGAGAGCTGAAAATTTTTTGCTCAAGTTGGCAACGGATTCATTCCCTGGACTGACGTCAAGGGTTTCTTTGTTCAACGTAAACGTTTTGAATCATAAGGATAAACTTTCAGTGAAAACGGTTCAAATCAAGTTTCGTATGTACTCCCAGTAAATGGTGTCCTTTCCTTAATTTCTCACCCTTTTAATAGCAAGAGTGAACGTGACGTAAACGTAGGAACGTAAAGGTAGGTCCCTCACTTTCTTTCCTTCTTTTCTCGTTCGCAGACTCCTCACGGTCAGTGTAACCAAGCAAGCCTAAAGTACATAGGGTGAGTTTCCGGTGACGCGTAAAATTGACATAAGTACACACGTATATTTTACGCGCGTAAATAAAATAGAGGCAATGTATTGAAGGTCGCGCGTAAACGTAAAAGTTAATTAAAGTAAACTAAAAAGCGTCGCCTCTTTCATCGAGAGAAATGGCTATTGTCCTTGCGACATTTAATTACAGTCGGTGAAAGCTTCTTGGTCTGTAATATCGCTTATTGTTGTTCTCAAATGCTGAACAGGAGTCTTTTTCATTGGTTACCATGAACCCTATTTTACGGATCCGGTCCGGGTCAGCGAACAGATAACTGACTTTTAAAAAGATGTGTTGAAAATTGTAGTTTCGATTCCTCGCATTAGAGTTTTGACGTATTAGATTTTTGACGTATTAGAGTTTTGACGTATACCTTTCTGACTGATTACTCTATGAGTAAGACGGCACGTAAATTTTACGCGCGTTCGCAAGTAGATTGAAGTAACGTGGCAGTGGAAAGCAATCCTAAAGGTTGTTCAACTGTTCTTGGATATTAGCTTACTGTGAATTTTAACCTTGAATTTGACATGTATTATCATATGAACGTGTGTACTGAATATACCTTTTTATGAAACTTTCAAACTTCATTTAAATTTTAAAAAGTCTCAAATGTTATTCGGAATAACTGCTGGTTCCTTTTTTCTTTTGTTCGAGCAAAAGCAAATATAAATTATAAACTGCTCTTTATTTAACAAATACTGAGAAGTCTTGACTGTGCTCTGTTCTGTTGCAACAAGCCACGCGATCAATGTTCCCTTTTTAAGCGACACAACGACTAATTCATCCAGACTACCATTGTTATAATACGAACGTGTATAATGAGTATAGTCTTATACAACTCGCAAACTTCATTTAAATAGTAACAAAACCCACATATTATTTAACATAATTGCAGCTTCCTCCTAGCTATTTTTCGTTCTAGCAAAAACAAATATAAATTATTAACAGCAAACTGCTTTTTAATTAACAAATAAGGCGTCCCTTGACTGTGCTCTGTTCTGTTGTAACTGAATCACGCCGAAAGCGGCTAGAGTACGAAAGAAGTGTAGGGGTAAACATGAGACGTAGTCGAAAAGAGCTCAGTCAAGCCTTCGTTATATATTTGTTTCGTGATAAAGAATCCTTTAAATTCCCCACGCATTGCTTCCTAATTTTCAAAACAAACTATTGGCAGATGATGTGACAGTTTTAGCTCCGTTTTTTAATACTCTCACAGCTCTCATAAAGTACTCTTTTTCAACCAATCAGAGAGCGCGTTATAGCTGGACTAAGTTCTAATTGTTTATTAATAGAAACAAAGTTACAGCAACTGTAGAAGCACAGGTGGCGTCAGTGAAACGGAACATTGGCAATAACACGCCAAGATCAAAAGCCAACTACTGTTTGCGTCTTCTGCTGTCGTCAATCAACTCCGTTAGCAAGAGAGATCAAGAAAAGTTTAATTCCATGAATTAAAATCGAAAAGTTCATGGTTTGTGATGTGTGATCAGTGGTTTCAATCCATTTTGTGAGTTTCTATGTTTCAAGGTTTGTTGCTTGTGATCGTAATTATGATTGACGGTAGCGAAAAACGTAATTCGAACAAGTTGGCTCTTAAACTTCATAGTTCGCGTCTTATGAATAGTTTTAAAGTGCGCGCGCTAATGGGACCAAGCCTACGCAGACGCATCAAGTCATTTAAACTTTTCGATGCATGAGGACCATATGATTAGAAAGATAACTACTTTTGTCTCAATTAAGGAGTTTCAAACGTCATAGCACTTAAGCATTTATCCGTGGGATGAGGAAATTTAATTTGAAACATCCTGTTTCCTTTTTGTTCCGGAACAAAAATGGTGGTCGCTTCTTGTTCAGCCTTGTGTGTATCATTGTGCACTTATAAGATTGGATTATCCAACTTAGTGTAAACTAAGGCAAAAAATACTGGTCAGCCCTGTAGGAGAACATGTGACCTATAGATGAACCTCCATATGCGATCACCTCCCACAAGCGACCACCAATCCAAAACACCAAATTTTTTTCGCGCAAAGCCTTATAGTTCAGTTTGTTTGAAATTATCGTTCCTTTGTGGTTCGATGCACATTACTACGAACTGTTCAATGTCTGATATTGAAGTGATGCACAATTTTAACTGAGTCTTTTTAACATGTTAAAAACCGTTGAAGGTGAACGCTGGAGGTGATCATAGAGACTTTTTTTATCTCAGTTCGAGCTCAGAGATTGAAGAGAAAGGTTCCAGAAATGTTATATAGATACTGGTGTATTCTCTCCAACTAGCATTTTTAATCTTTTGATCAAGCAAGAGGGGGTCCTGAGTGAAACATGCTGTTGAAATTAAGGCAAAAGAAAAATGACTGTATTTAACTTAGAGGATTAGAATTTTCCTCGGTAATAATAAAGTCGCACTTCCATCTTTCCTAGATAGAAATAGTGAAAGGAAAGGGTTAGGCTAGATTAAGACAGGTATATGCATTGAAAACAATTCTGTTAATCCCATTCCAGCGCTTGTTCCCTTCATGCACAGTAAGCAAATAATATGTAGATTTAGCCAAGGCCTAAAGCGAAGCTCTAGAGGATTCTTTTAAGAAACGTCGTTTTGAAATAATTCAGCATTCTCTATATTAACAAGCGAGAAGCAAACCAGAAAATGGACCCCAGCCTACGATCAATTGAAAACCGATAACTGGTCAGCGGTGAACTTTAATTTCAGTTAAGGTTAAGTTGTTGCTGGGCTTCGATCCGAAGAAGTGTTGGCATTGTTAGGGGAAGAGACTGTTCCCTCAGCGAACTGCAGTGATACTACGAAACACGAGTCAGAGTACAAGTGAGGGTGTCGGTCAATAAACATAACCTCATCCCAAAGAGGATAATGTCCGGTATTATTGGCGTGTTCAGAAACGGCAGAGAGTTGAGTTCGTGATGGCGTATATCCCTTTCATAATCGTAAGACAAATGATAAAAACGGACCCTTTATACACCACACAACGATGAATAATATCTTTCATGACAGTAAAGGAGTAATAGTCTCAGAATTGACAAAAAATTACGGGCTTTTGAGAGTTACCGGACAAGTTTGCCATACTACAGGGTAAGTGTATAATTCCCATTTCGTAATATTCTCTCCTTTTCCAGTGACCTAAGCTATTATTAAAAAGTCATGATCACGGAAAACACCACTGGCAAAATCATGTTTAAATAGTATATTTATTGAATACTCTTAATTGGTTTACTTTACTGACAGAGACATTTTAGAAAGTCTAAGAACAGTTAACAAGCCCTATAAAGTAGATGTTAAGGTGTACAAAACAACATGATCTTGCCTTCATTATACATACTCTCTTATATTTTATCAATGGCCACATACGTATTAGACGGCAAAACAGCTCGTATTTTTGGCGAGGTTCAGAACGCGCCCGTGAGCGGTCAAACCAAAACTTTGGAGCGAGAGGGTGAAAACGAAGAGTGAGAGTAGGCCTAAGGGCGTGTGAGGCTCGCGCGCTTTTCGCGAGAATCTCACTCCGGCCCTTCGCGTCTTTGCAAAACAGATTATGAAAAAAAAAAAACGACTGTTTTCCAGTCTACATACGTAGTAGTGCTTCAGAAAGTAGAAAAAAAAGGCGTAATTTACCCAGAAACCGTGTATAACAACAAGAGCTTTGATAACAACTAATTCTGATTGTAAATGTACAAGATTAATTGGTTATTTCCGAGTTGCTTCAAGCCTCTGTTTCAAAGCGAAATAATTTGGATGAAACTGATTTGTTATTCTCATGCAAGCTAAACTCGTGATCGAAAAAAGGAGTTTAAACTTAGCCTTGCTTGCTTGAAAAGTGAAAGCTTTTGGAACTCGGAAATTCCCTGTTTATGAAGCATACTTTATACTGATTAAAAATGCCAAGAAAGGATTAGCTGAATATTTGATTTAATGTTTAAACAATTGCTGTAAGTGATTTAAACAGCTTCAGAAACGTCCCCGGGCTTTTTCATCTCAATAGAATTGCTAAATAGGGACTTTAAGATCCAACGACGCGACGGCGACAAGAACGTCGCTTAAAAAGTGAATATGCGTTCTTTCAGTCTTTATAGTGATTATTCCTACCCACTTACTTTGTCAATTGTAGGCGAACCCTCCTGAAGCTGAATTTCAAGGGACCATAGCCAAGCTCAAAAAGAGAAATAAAATTTCGTCGTTGCTTGTTTACGTCCTGCATAAAACGCGAAATTAGGCATTTTCACGTCGCAGTCGTGCAAAAACGGGAAAGAAATGTACAAAAAAGTGTGATGCATGTGCGAAATTGCGGTTTTGCTGATTAAACCTATTGTTTTTTTGACGTTCTCGTTGTCGTCCGCGTCGTTCGATCTTAAAGTCCCTAATAATACATAAAAAGACGGCAAAAAAAAGCAGTCAAAAGTAAGCCGACACGACAAGTTGTCCGGCAAAGTATAAACACCTGATGTATCCAATGCGTGACTCTCCACTTTAGAGATCGGCGTGACGCGGTTTCGCTCCGTCATTGAAATCGTGTCGAAATCGCCGTTCATGTGTGTCAACAGAATCCCTATCCGGTATGATTTTCGTGGCGGCAAAAAAGCTATCCAGTGTAGTGTGACCATAGCTAGCCTAATATGTACAACCTCTCCATCGTCGCTAAAATTTCATTTGCACATACCGCAGCAATTACGTAGCTCAAAGAGGCAAAACTT
>OZ037777.1:15950676-15955676 GCA_964035525.1 Porites cylindrica
TTAGAACGCTATTTTACGGATCCGGTCCGGGTCAGCGAACAGATAACTGACTTTTAAAAAGATGTGTTGAAAATTGTAGTTTCGATTCCTCGCATTAGAGTTTTGACGGAGCTCTGACTGATTACTCTATGAGTAAGACGGCACGTAAATTTTACGCGCGTTCGCAAGTAGATTGAAGTAACGTGGCAGTGGAAAGCAATCCTAAAGGTTGTTCAACTGTTCTTGGATATTAGCTTACTGTGAATTTTAACCTTGAATTTGACATGTATTATCATATGAACGCGTGTACTGAGTATACCTTTTTATGAAACTTTCAAACTTCATTTAAATACTAAAAAGTCTCAAATGTTATTCGGAATAACTGCTGGTTCCTTTTTTCTTTTGTTCGAGCAAAAGCAAATATAAATTATAAACTGCTCTTTATTTAACAAATACTGAGAAGTCTTGACTGTGCTCTGTTCTGCTGCAACAAGCCACGCGATCAATGTTCCCTTTTTAAGCGACACAACGACTAATTCATCCAGACTACCATTGTCATAATACGAACGTGTATAATGAGTATAGTCTTATACAACTCGCAAACTTCATTTAAATAGTAACAAAACCCACATATTATTTAACATAATTGCAGCTTCCTCCTAGCTATTTTTCGTTCTAGCAAAAACAAATATAAATTATTAACAGCAAACTGCTTTTTAATTAACAAATAAGGCGTCCCTTGACTGTGCTCTGTTCTGTTGTAACTGAATCACGCCGAAAGCGGCTAGAGTACGAAAGAAGTGTAGGGGTAAACATGAGACGTAGTCGAAAAGAGCTCAGTCAAGGCTTCGTTATATATTTGTTTCATGATAAAGAATCCTTTAAATTCCCCACGCGTTGCTTTCTAATTTTCAAAACAAACTATCGGCAGATGAAGTGACAGTTTTAGCTCCGTTTTTTATACTCTCACAGCTCTCATAAAGTACTCTTTTTCAACCAATCAGAGAGCGCGTTATAGCTGGACTAAGTTCTAATTGTTTATTAATAAAAACAAAGTTACAGCAACTGTAGAAGCACAGGTGGCGTCAGTGAAACGGAACATTGGCAATAACACGCCAAGATCAAAAGCCAACTACTGTTTGCGTCTTCTGCTGTCGTCAATCAACTCCGTTAGCAAGAGAGACCAAGGAAAGTTTAATTCCATGAATTAAAATCGAAAAGTTCATGGTTTGTGATGTGTGATCAGTGGTTTCAATCCATTTTGTGAGTTTCTATGTTTCAAGGTTTGTTGCTTGTGATCGTAATTATGATTGACGGTAGCGAAAAACGTAATCCGAACAAGTTGGCTCTTAAACTTCATAGTTCGCGTCTTATGAATGGTTTTAAAGTGCGCGCGCTAATGGGACCAAGCCTACGCAGACGCATCAAGTCATTTAAACTGTTCCATGCATGAGGACCATATGATTAGAAAGATAACTACTTTTGTCTCAATTAAGGAGTTTCAAACGTTATAACACTTAAGCATTTATCCGTGGGATGAGGAAATTTAATTTGAAACATCCTGTTTCCTTTTTGTTCCGGAACAAAAATGGTGGTCGCTTCTTGTTCAGCCTTGTGTGTATCATTGTGCACTTATAAGTTTGGATTATCCAACTTAGTGTAAACTAAGGCAAAAAATACTGGTCAGCCCTGTAGGAGAACATGTGACCTATAGATGAACCTCCATATGCGATCACCTCCCACAAGCGACCACCAATCCAAAACACCAAATTTTTTTCACGCAAAGCCTTATAGTTCAGTTTGTTTGAAATTGTCCTTCCTTTGTGGTTCGATGCTCATTACTACGAACTGTTCAATGTCTGATATTGAAGTGATGCACAATTTTAACTGAGTCTTTTTAACATGTTAAAAACCGTTGAAGGTGAACGCTGGAGGTGATCATAGAGACTTTTTTTTATCTCAGTTCGAGCTCAGAGATTGAAGAGAAAGGTTCCAGAAATGTTATATAGATACTGGTGTATTCTCTAAAACTAGCATTTTTAATCTTTTGATCAAGCAAGAGGGGGTCCTGAGTGAAACATGCTGTTGAAATTAAGGCAAAAGAAAAATGACTGTATTTAACTTAGAGGATTAGAATTTTCCTCGGTAATAATAAAGTCGCACTTCCATCTTTCCTAGATAGAAATAGTGAAAGGAAAGGGTTAGGCTAGATTAAGACAGGTATATGCATTGAAAACAATTCTCTTAATCCCATTCCAGCGCTTGTTCCCTTCATGCACAGTAAGCAAATAATATGTAGATTTAGCCAAGGCCTAAAGCGAAGCTCTAGAGGATTCTTTTAAGAAACGTCTTTTTGAAATAATTCAGCATTCTCTATATTAACAAGCGAGAAGCAAACCAGAAAATGGACCCCAGCCTACGATCAATTGAAAACCGATAACTGGTCAGCGGTGAACTTTAATTTCAGGGTAGGTACTTTAAGTAGGGTTATTAAAGTGTATCAAGAAATGTATCAAAATAGCCATGTATACCCATGTATAGCTATGTATACCCATGTAATGCCATGTATAGCCATGTGTAGCCATGTATTACCATGTACAGCCATGTATTACCATGTATAGCCATGTATAGCCATGTATTACCATGTATCACCATGTATTGCCATGTATTACCATGTATTATTATGTATCACCATGTATTACCATGTATAGCCATGTATAGCCATGTATAGCCATTTATAGCCATGTATTGCCATGTATCACCATGTATTACCATGTATAGCAATGTATAGCCATGTATAGCCATGTATAGCCATGTAATGTCATGTATAGCCATGTATAGCCATGTATAGCCATGTATTACCATATATCACCATGTATTACCATGTATAGCAATGTATAGCCATGTATAGCCACGTAATGTCATGTATAGCCATGTATTACCATGTATCACCATGTATTGCCATGTATACCCATGTATAGCTATGTATAGCTATTTTTTAAATATCCCTTATTTTCCTTTTCTTGCTGGTATTCAAGAGCCAGTCAATCGATAAAAATCGGTAGCAATCAAGTGATTAAATTCCAATTGATAACTGGAATCGGTGAAAATCGATAACATAAATTGCTGTGTCAAATCGATATTGACGATTTTTCATGATTTTCACGATTGATAACGTAAGTCCATCATGGTTGTTTCGTGGCTTAAGCTAGATAGTACAGCTAAGAAAACATATCCACGAGTAACTACTGATAAACAAACAGAAAATGGGAAATGTGGAAACTATTACACACACAAAATTTTGTCTAAAACCCTTCATGTTGAACAAAAACAATTCAGGTTAAATACATTCAGTTCTCGCATTTCAGACATCCCTTCGTCTCGAAGGGATGTCTGAAATTCAGGCTAACAGATTTTCCTTAGATACTTTTTCACCTTTTTGTGTTATCAATCAAAAAAATGACTTGATTGCTAACGATTTTCATCGATACCGATATTATCTATATTGACTACTCCTGCATGTAATTCGGCTACACCCGAAACTAGACCGACGTACCCTATTTTGAAAGGGTGGTAGATCTAGCTCGTGAAGCTGGGCGCCTACAAACCTGTCCAATTATTCTCAGCCATCAGGAGAAGACTTGAAAGAAAGGATAAGATTTTTTTTAAAGTGATAACTGTTGGATCTTTCGACTGTCAAATATTGCAACTCAGTTGTCATTAAATTTAATGTTTGCATGAATTCAAAGGGAGAGAAAGAGTTTCTAGCAAATTGTTTGCAATCAAATATATATGTGAACTCATGTCTGGCAAACTCTTCAAAAGTTTATATACACACAATTATACGAAACTTATAACTTCAACTGCGCTTAACGAGCGAAACTTTGAAAACAGCTGCTCCACAAAATGTCACTGATAACGCGTAACGCAAAAGGTAAACGAAGTATGACCAAAAAAACTACCAATTTGCGGTCCTTCGGGATTTTCTGTCTTTACTACGGGCGCGAACAAAAGAAAACGTTAACCCCCTATCCCTTGCGGCCCCTATCTATAAAAGAAATCGATATTTTTTTCTGGTATACTGACTATAAATAACAACTGTAAGTACTTTCCGTAATAAACGGGCGAGCTAATAGAGTGCTTCCTCGGAATTTCGCCTTATGGGCGAAATCCCTGCTCTTCGGGACCAATAAGTTCTTAACTGACTTTCAACGAGGGTATTTTCTAAAGTGACGAATGGCACTTGAATATCTTTGTCAACTAGTATCCGTTTACAATCCTGAAAGAACGTTGCCCTCCCCAAAAAACTATATTTTCATTCGGAAAAAAAGCCTTTTCTTGGGCTACCCCTGAACTATGTAACAGACAAAAAAAAGACTTTAATCCAACTTAAGACATACATAGTAAATACATGGCCACACATGGCAATACATAGCAATACAGAGTAATTAATAGCACTACATAGCAATACATGGCTATACACGCAGTACATGTCAATACATGTAATACATGGGAGTACATGGCTGTACATGACAGTACACGGCTATACATGGCAGTACATGGCAATACATCGCTATACATAGCAAAACATAGTAATGCATCGTAATACATAGTAATACATGGCAAAACATGGTAATACAAAGTAATACATGGTAATACATAGCGATACATGGCAGCACATGGTAATACATGGCGATACATGGTAATACATGGCAATAAATGGCTATACATGGCTATACATGGTAATACATGGCAATACATCGCATTACATGGGTATTCATGGCTATACATGGTAATACATGGCAATACATGGCTATATATGGCTATACATGGTAATACATGGCAATACATGGCATTACATGGGTATACATGGCTATACATGGTAATACATGGCAATACATGGCATTACATGGGTATACATGGGTATACATGGCTATACATGGTAATACATGGCGATACATGGTAATACATGGCAATACATGGTAATACACGGCAATACATGGCTATACATGGTAATACAT
>OZ037777.1:15960676-16270676 GCA_964035525.1 Porites cylindrica
TACATGGCTATACATGGCAATACATGGCTATACATGGCTATACATGGTAATACATGGTGATACATGGTAATACATGGCAATACATGGTAATACATGGCAATACATGGCTATACATGGGTATACATGGCTATACATGGGTATACATGGCAATACATGGCAATACATGGCAATACATGGCTATACAGGGCTATACATGGCTATACATGGTAATACATGGTGATACATTGTAATACATGGCTATACATGGTAATACATGGCAATACATGGCTATACATGGGTATACATGGGTATACATGGGTATACATGGCAATACATGGCTATACATGGCAATACATGGCTATACATGGCAATACATGGCTATACATGGCTATACATGGTAATACATGGTGATACATGGCTATACATGGTAATACATGGTGATACATTGTAATACATGGCAATACATGGCTATACATGGGTACGTGACATGGCAATACATGGCAATACATGGCAATACATGGCTATACATGGCAATACATGGCTATACATGGCTATACATGGTAATACATGGTGATACATGGTAATACATGGCAATACATGGTAATACATGGCAATACATGGCTATACATGGGTATACATGGCTATACATGGGTATACATGGCAATACATGGCAATACATTGCAATACATGGCTATACATGGCTATACATGGCTATACATGGTAATACATGGTTATACATGGTAATACATGGCTATACATTGTAATACATGGCAATACATGGCTATACATGGGTATTATTTATTTATTTATTTATTTATTTATTTATTATTTTCCCACAATAAAGATTACACAAGCATTACATTATACAAAGATGTGGCGAGGGGACCTCAGAAAACCACAAGGCTTGTACGAGGAGGCCCCCTCGTTACAATAATATTAAGCAATAGAACTATAACAACACACAACAACGGACAGTACAAGACGCATTATCGATATAGTAGAAAATCAAAAACTTTCGTTTTAAACGATTGCAATGTAAAAATCGAAGTGACTGAGTTTGGTAAAGAATTCCAAATTTTAGGGCCTTGGAACAAAATAGAAAATTGTTTGGTGTTAGTTCGGCAGGCATGAGAACGGAAATGCGAGGAACTTCTAGTATTATAATTATGAATATTGCTACTAGTAACAAAAAGGTTCGAAAAAAGCGGTGGCAGTAATTGATGATAATATGAAAACATAAATTGTGCAGTATAGAATGAATTAATGTTGTATATGTCCAAAATCTTTAAACGGAAAAATAATGGTTCAGAGTGCGCGCGAAAATCTGCATTTGTAATAATTCGTACTGCTCGCTTTTGTAGAAGAAAAATTCTATTAAGGTTTGTTACATAAGTGGAGGACCAAACTGTGGTACAATATGTTAAATAAGGATAAATTAAGGTATAATAAAGAGACTTTTTTGTTGTTTCAGAAAGAAAGAAACGAGACCTAAACATGACGCCAATAGATTTTGAAATTTTCTTACATATATAAGTAATATGTGGCTTCCACGTTAGATGCTCGTCGATAAAAACCCCTAAAAATTTAACTACCTTTACTTGTTTTAATAAAACCTCATCGTACAAGACAGGATTTATTGGGAAGCCGACTGGTTTTTGCCTTGCTGCAAAAATGATATAATTAGTTTTCGTTATGTTAACAGAGAGCTTATTTGCTTTCATAAAAAGATCAATTTGAGATAAATCATTATTTACGGCAGAAATAGCACAATTTAAATCGGGATTAGAATAAAACACACTAGTATCATCTGCAAAAAGCATAGTTTCAGCAAGACGAGTAGCACAAGGGAGGTCATTGATATACAAAACAAACAATAATGGTCCTAATATAGAACCTTGAGGGACTCCACAGCTCAGAGTCAGCCTAATAGAACAAGTCTCTTTGTACTGGACGAACTGCACGCGATTTGACAAATAGCTTTTCAACCAGCTAAGTGCTAGCCCATGAATCCCATAATGCTCAAGCTTAGACAAGAGTATTTGATGGTCTAAAGTGTCAAATGCTTTTGATAAGTCTAAGAATATGCCAACTGTATATTCGCTTCTGTCAATAGCAGTTGCAATTTTATTAATAAGATGAATTAAAGACAGCGCTGTAGAATATTTTTTACGAAATCCAAATTGGCAACAGTATAAGATATCTAAACGATCTAAAAAATTTGTAATACGATTGTGCATAACTCTTTCAAAGAATTTAGAAAAATTAGAAAGAAGCGAAATTGGACGGTAGTTAGTGAAATACTGGGAATCACCAGCTTTAAATACCGGAATCAGTTTAGCAATTTTCAGTTCATCAGGAAATACTCCTTTAATAAGAGACAAATTGATTACATTGGCCAAAGGCTGAGAAATGAGATCAAAGGTGCTTTTTATTATATCCATTGAAACGTTATCATATCCAGGCGACTTTCCAGATTTAAAAGAGTTGCATATTTGATTTAGTTCCGAAATATTAGTTGGATTTAAGATAAGCGACTCATTAACAGAAACGCCAAGAAAACTACGAAAAGATACTTGTGTGTCTGGAATTTTCCTTGCTAAATTCGGACCTATGTTGGTGAAGAACTTACAAAAGCAGTTAGCTATTTCTTGTGGATCATTTAACAGTTTTCCATCAGAGAAAAAGGAATTTGGCAGAGCTGCTTTTCTGCTCGGTTTGTTGATTACATCATTGATTAGTTTCCAAGTTTCTTTCAGGTTATTTTTAGCCTTCTCAAATTTTGTATCATAGTACTTTCGTTTAGCAATTTTTATAAGATGATTCAGTTTGTTCCGATAGCGTTTGTATTTTAACTCAGTAGTTGAGTCCCTAGAATTAATGAACTGCTTATAGAGTTTATCTTTTTTCCTGATAGAAACAAGCAGAGATTGCGTTATCCAAGGGGAGCGCATTACTTTCTTTGTTTTAAGTTTTATCGTTTTTAATGGAAAGCTTTCATTGTATAATCGAACATACTCACTCACAAAACTATTATAACATTCATTAGTATCGCTTTCATTGAAACGTAAATTCCAATTAACACGAGAAAGAGAGAGCCGAAAATTGCTCTTATTTCTTTCTGAAAAATCTCTTTTAGTGAGATATTTAGTTTGGCTATTTTTCGACGCTATTTCTGTCTCATCCACTTCATAAACAAAAACCGGTAGATGGTCAGAAATATCATTAATAACAATACCATTGAAATGTTTACACCTTACATTATTCGTGAATATATTATCAATAAGTGTGGCCGAATGAGCAGTGATCCGAGTCGGTCTATTGATTAGAGGAATGAACATATGGGAAAATAGACTATCAACAAATTCTTGAGTAGGGGCATGATCGGAATAGTGAAACAGATCTATATTGTAGTCTCCACCCAAATAACAATATTTGTCATTTCTAGTTATTTTAGCAAGAATCTCATTAAATTTTTCCAAAAAGTCCCGAGTGTTATAATTAGGCGGACGATAAACAGTACCAACTATAATATTTTTCCCATTGGGAATGTTAATTTCAACAAAAAGAGTTTCGATCACTTCAGGTTCAGAATAATTACAATCGCGGCATAATTTGTATTCTAAATCGTCAAGTAAATAAAGACCTGCTCCACCGGCGGACTTGCTATCGCGGTGGTTCGAAATAAATTTATATCCAGGTATTTCCACCTGGTCCGACGTAAGCTCAGTTAGCCAGGTTTCCGATACGCATATGGCAGAAAATGGATTTTGCAAATGACTAAGCAGGAATTTAAATTTATCTAAATGACCGATTAGGCTTCGTGTATTAATATGAAATACAGAGAAGCAAGGAGAATTTGAACTATTAGTTAGCTTAACATTAATTTCATCCTCAGTATAATAATTACTAGGAGGAGGAGAAAAAGTAAACTGTTGATCTGGATCTAACTCATTAAAGAAAAACTGATTAGAGACAGACGAATTATCAATTGGGTTGTACAAAAGAGAGCTTAATCGTTCGCTATCATAATGTAGAGGTCCATGTGTCATTTCATATAAAGCAATATTAAAATCGTTATTGCCTAAATGAGAAAAAGGGAGCTCAGGCTCAGGGAGCTCAGAGTCAGAAGCCATTTGGCTTCACTGGCTAATAATTAACTGTCAATGTATATAGCCCGATACTTAGCTTTGTCTTGAGTTCTTGAACTCCTCAAACATATACATATACATATACGTATACATGGCAATACATGGCTATACATGGCAATACATGGCTATACATGGCAATACATGGCTATACATGGCTATACATGACATTACATGGGTATACATGTCAATACATTATTTTAAATGCATTCTTGATACACTTTAATAACCCTACTTAAAGTACCTACCAATTTCAGTTAAGGTTAAGTTGTTGCTGGGCCTCGATCCGAAGAAGTGTTGGCATTGTTAGGGGAAGAGACTGTTCCCTCAGCGAACTGCAGTGATACTACGAAACACGAGTCAGAGTACAAGTGAGGGTGTCGGTCAATAAACATAACCTCATCCCAAAGAGGATAATGTCCGGTATTATTTGCGTGTTCAGAAACGGCAGAGAGTTGAGTTCGTGATGGCGTATATCCCTTTCATAATCGTAAGACAAATGATAAAAACGGACCCTTTATACACCACACAACGATGAATAATATCTTTCATGACAGTAAAGGAGTAATAGTCTCAGAATTGACAAAAAATTACGGGCTTTTGAGAGTTACCGGACAAGTTTGCCATACTACAGGGTAAGTGTATAATTCCCATTTCGTAATATTCTCTCCTTTTCCAGTGACCTAAGCTATTATTAAAAAGTCATGATCACGGAAAACACCACTGGCAAAATCATGTTTAAATAGTATATTTATTGAATACTCTTAATTGGTTTACTTTACTGACAGAGACATTTTAGAAAGTCTAAGAACAGTTAACAAGCCCTATAAAGTAGATGTTAAGGTGTACAAAACAACATGATCTTGCCTTCATTATACATACTCTCTTATATTTTATCAATGGCCACATACGTATTAGACGGCAAAACAGCTCGTATTTTTGGCGAGGTTCAGAACACGCCCGTGAACGGTCAAACCAAAACTTTGGAGCGAGAGGGTGAAAACGAAGAGTGAGAGTAGGCCTAAGGGCGTGTGAGGCTCGCGCGCTTTTCGCGAGAATCTCACTCCGGCCCTTCGCGTCTTTGCAAAACAGATTATGAAAAAAAAACGACTGTTTTCCAGTCTACATACGTAGTAGTGCTTCAGAAAGTAGAAAAAAAAGGCGTAATTTACCCAGAAACCGTGTATAACAACAAGAGCTTTGATAACAACTAATTCTGAATGTAAATGTACAAGATTAATTGGTTATTTCCGAGTTGCTTCAAGCCTCTGTTTCAAAGCGAAATAATTTGGATGAAACTGATTTGTTCAGTCTCATGCAAGCTAAACTCGTGATCGAAAAAAGGAGTTTAAACTTAGCCTTGCTTGCTTGAAAAGTGAAAGCTTTTGGAACTCGGAAATTCCCTGTTTAGGAAACATACTTTATACTGATTAAAAATGCCAAGAAAGGATTCGCTGAATATTTGATTTAATGTTTAAAACAATTGCTGTAAGTGATTTAAACAGCTTCAGAAACGTCCCCGGGCTTTTTCATCTCAATAGAATTGCTAAATAGGGACTTTAAGATCCAACGACGCGACGGCGACAAGAACGTCGCTTAAAAAGTGAATATGCGTTCTTTCAGTCTTTATAGCGATTATTCCCATCCAATTACTTTGTCAATTGTAGGCGAACCCTCCCGAAGCTGAATTTCAAGGGACCATAGCCAAGCTCAAAAAGAGAAATAAAATTTCGTCGTTGCTTGTTTACGTCCTGCATAAAACGCGAAATTAGGCATTTTCACGTCGCAGTCGTGCAAAAACGGGAAAGAAATGTACAAAAAAGTGTGATGCACGTGCGAAATTGCGGTTTTGCTGATTAAACCTATTGTTTTTTTGACGTTCTCGTTGTCGTCCGCGTCGTTGGATCTTAAAGTCCCTAATAATACATAAAAAGACGGCAAAAAAAAGCAGTCAAAAGTAAGCCGACACGACAAGTTGTCCGGCAAAGTATAAACACCTGAAGTATCCAATGCGTGACTCTCCACTTTAGAGATCGGCGTGACGCAGTTTCGCTCCGTCATTGAAATCGTGTCGAAATCGCCGTTCATGTGTGTCAACAGAATCCCTATCCGGTATGATTTTCTTGGCGGCAAAAAAGCTATCCAGTATAGTGTGACCATAGCTAGCCTAATATGTACAACCTCTCCATCGTCGCTAAAATTTCATTTGCACATACCGCAGCAATTACGTAGCTCAAAGAGACAAAACTTTTGGCCACGTACAACAACCACAAAAAATGTCTTAAGTAATTGAAGTTAATAATTAAACTCAACAAAACTTATTTTGTCCCTCCTTCCTTATTTGAAGGGTCATTTCTCCCTCCTTCCTTCTTGTTTTTGACTAGTCATCATTATAAACTTACAATTAAGTGTTACCAAGAGAGAATAAAAGGACAAAGAGCGCCCAGTCACGCCCTTGATTGGTACCAAGTCCTATTATGGCTCTTGTTGGGACACGTGAATTGTACCAAAGTCATTTTTAGTCCAATTACACGCTTAATTTTGGTGTCCGTAGGGCTCCGCAAACTTTTATTCAGTGCCTGTGATTCAAGAGGAAATTCAACAGTCGCAATAACAATCTTCTGCATTTGCAATTGTTTGCTTTGAGGCAGTCGCGCGGGGGACCATGTTGTTGGTGTTTCACTGAATCGATGAAAATGTGCGGACGTCCCAGGAATTCCCTTTTGGCGTTAACGGGCATGAAGAGGAATAGCAACATTTTGTCTTTGTCGACGTTTAAATAATACCAGAAGAGCTCTTCTGAACTCTGGCATTCTGATTGTGTAAATAATGGGATTGACAAGCGAGTTTGTGTGGTATAGAAGAGAAAAAGATAATCTCAAGCGAAAATGTGCCAATGGAAAAATTCTAACTAGGCCAGAACGGAGAACAAAAGTATATACAACATATGGTAACCACAGCAGCAAAAATACAAGGGTCATTATGAATAATGTGACAGTCAGTTTTCTTTGTCTATTGGCCGCACCATGGGACGGAGGACGGGTTCCACACCAAAATTTTAAAGCAATGGAGGTGTACAAAACACAGATAACAACAAGGCAGAGGAAACAATATGAGAGCCATAAGTAGTAAGAAAATAGCAATTGCCACTGTTGATGCAAGTCCCCATACCTACTTATCAACGGATAGGGAATTAAAATCATCGCAGTTAAAATCCAGACGCTCGCAATTGTTACCCCGAAGGCCCATTTTTTGATGTTGCGATGCCTGAATGGACGAAACGTCGCATGCATCCGCTCTAAAGAAATTACTGCAATGCCTGCTACAGAGGTGAGAGAGAACCACAGCTCTGCCATTAAAAGCACAACAATTGACCATTCCGGGCTGATCAAAAATACATTTTCAGCTTCGCAACCGTAGAGGAGGAAAAGTAATACTATAGCGAAAGTGACACTTCCTCCAACAAACATATCAACCACGGTCAAGTTTATAACCAAGTACATGGCACGAGTGCGAAGATTACTGTTCTTTACAAAAAGGATTATTGATAGAAGGTTCACTGCGACCACAGCAACAGCTATAGTAAGGAATACAGCATACCATGTGCTGCACTCGGCTGAAGAGATCGTCATGGAGATCAATGTTTTCTTTTTAATTCTGTTTTCTCCTCCCTTCAGAAAGAAATCGAATAAAGTTTGGTTAGTTGAAAAAAGGAAGTTAATTGGAAGGTGGACTAAGAGGACTGAAGTCGACTCCTTAAATATCAAGAATGGAGGTTGTACATTGACAACAATTCTTCAATAGAGTGCTCACCTTAACTTTAATTTCTTGATACCTGTGTTAACACTGAAATAAACCCCTTGCTTTCACCTGTGGAAAGAAAAAAGCAACGGTTGAGGGGAGATAAAGATGAATAGGTTGGTCGGAAACTGAGGGCAAAAGAATATATGTAAATTGTAGCTGTTATTGTTAGCGCTCGTTGAACTGCAAGTGACTAAGAAGTAATGGATCACCTGGTAGAAAGTTTATTTCACTGGGAAGGGGGGAGTACTCAAGAAAGGTTTTTACGGGAAGGCTCCGCCCCGTGGTCCAGCCCCTTATCCTTATGTATACCATTTAATTATGACAGAAAAAGTACTCCTATTACATACCTAGTTTGGAACTTTGCATACATTTTTAACTGCTGTCCTAATCCAATGTCCTTTAAACTATGAATAAATCACAAAACAAGAACTTTTTTTTTTACTTTTTCAAGGCCATAAAATGCTTTTGTTCACCTTTCGGGCCTTTTTTACAGACCGAAATGATAGATTTTCCTACTTTTCCATATACTTCAGCTAGTAAATCCCCACCCTTTCATATACCTGAAGGCCAAATAAGGTATTCCTTTTGGGCGGAGCCTCCCCGTATAGGCCATTGTGGGGAGTACCTCCCCCAACCCCCGGGGTACGTTTCAAGAATATTTCTTCCATTAAACTTGGATAAGTCATTAAATATTCACAAAGAGACTGTATCGTATCGCACACTAATTGTGCCAATAAAAGTCTGTCAACTTCCAAGTTATCGTACCTCGAAAATATCATTTGAATGAACATTAAAAAAGCCAATAATTGAAGAAACTTCATAAGCTTCTTTGGTATACGAAGTCCGATAAAGAAGTTCACTGCTACAGCCCTTCTGCCCATTGCAAGGATTAACCAAGTTATTAACCGAACGGTAGGCCATAGTGTAAACAAGATACAATTTTTTAATTATTTGTTTTTAAATTTGCCAAACCTTTTAGAAAAATTGTCGCTGAGATAAACTTTTTGTCAATAAGAACTTCCTTTTTGATGACTCCAGTAGAGCGAACAAAATCTTTTATTACAGCCTCTCAGCCTTTGCCGGGAAGGGATTTGCGCGCTTTCCTGTTCATCACGGGTATCGCCATTATTTACGCCCTAACTGTCTCAGGTGAGTGCTACCTGTGCTACCCATTCTTGCTAACAGCTACTTTCTGTTAGCTTCCTGTAACCGTTTATAGGTTTTAAACCACAATTATTTTTTATGTCAGTTTCCTGTTAAAAGGTAGGGACTGAAGCAAACAAAACATATATTTTTTCAACATCCTCTGTTGCTTTGTTCCATTGCAAATGTTTGGGTTTTTACTTGGTTTTTCTTACTTATCCTTTGTTGAACTTTTAAACGCTCAACGATCTAGTATTATTCGGAACCTAAAAGATGAAGATATTTTTGAAATTTCTAGTTACAAAAGAACAATGCACAGAAACTTAAAACTGGCTATATCTTCTAAAATCTTCTCTTTTGCAAGGTATGGCGAATTTAAGCTTCTCTTTAAGAGAAAGACAAAATTCAGCGAGGTTTAACTATGTGGCTGTGACTATTACCAAGATGACTTCGCGATCATGCGAGGAGAGAATTAAATTGTTCTAAAGGCTTAACATTGTTTTTTCTCACAACAACTTCTAACATAGCGCTTACCTTTCCAACAAATACTGAGCTGGTCGGTTGTCTTGAAGGAGGCAGAGAGCTGAAGTTTGTAACGGATTTATGTAACGTTTGTAACGGATTAATGGTGTCCTTTCCTCAATTTCTCACCCGTTTAATAGCAAGAGTGAACGTGACGCTTGAGTTAATGTTCTAAACAGTTCTGACAGTCGCAGCTGTAATAGTCTATTAATTAGCCCTTTATTTTTTTGAGTGAAGTCTAGCCATATGATTAAGCGGCCACCAATTAAGCGCCCAGCAATGAAAGTCCTAAAATAATTGTAGAATTATGGCCACAATTAGATTTTAGTTTTCTCTGTGACGCATGCTACTATTATCACGTGGCCGCCGCTTTCTTTTGACTATCCTGACCACAGAGTTCTCCTATTGTTTACACATCTATCAAGTGATCACAAAACGTTTGATAATTGATACACTTATCGTAAATGATCTAATAAACGCCCCCTATCTTAAACGCTCCTCTCCATTAAACGCCCCCTGTCTAATAAACGCCCCCTTCCCTGAAAACCACACATAAACTGGAAACAGATGTACAATACAATCAATCAATTTATTTGCGTTCTTGCTTAATTAACACCGGTGGATGTTGACATTGAGCTATAAGAACTACCAGTACTGTACCCTTTTCCGCCACTTTGTATGTACCAAATACCGTTATGGATTTGTAGACGGTTTAGACTTATCAGCGGAGGGACTTGATAGTCTGCTAAAGCTCTGTCATTTAGTTTATTATAATACCGTATTTAGGTTATCATGTATAAACGCCTCTCTCTTTAAACGCCTCTTATCTTTTAAACGCACCCCCCCCCCCCCCCCCCCCCTTGGACCCTTGAAATTTAATAAACGCCCTCCGGCGTTTATTAGATCATTTACGGTAGTTTGGCTTTGTTCTATTTTTTAATATAATGAAAGGAAAATATAGTCAGAAATAGAAGGTGACGAATGATTATGCGTCGCGTAGAATGTCTTGTAACATCTGGGAATTTAACAGGCTACAGCCGCATTCAAGCCTTATTCAAGCCACGATTTGGTCCTTAAAATATGGCGGAATAATAAGACTGAAGCGACTTTGAGAGTTTTTTGTCTCTGATTGTGAGTTGCTCGTAACCAATTCCCAATGGGTACCACCGGAATATAAATATCAAGAAACATCAAATTAAAGATCTTACCTTCGATTAATGCCTGCTTAACGGATTTTTTTCGCTAAAAACCAACCAAAACGCATTTTGCCATTTTTGCATGGAATTTCGCGTGCGTAGACTTTCACGGAAAGATTAATAAAGTGCGTTCCAAACTAAAATGAGTTTTTCCAAAATACAAAATTCCGTCATAAAAGCTCCCTTTCGTTCTGCATAAAACGTGATTTCCGAGAGGAACTTAAAAGACTTGACTGCAGTAATATCAAAAGTTGGAGTGATACACTGTTAACACTACCGAATCACAATTTCAAACAGTTGTTTTAATCGATCATAATTACTCTGCACTTATATTTTCACTAAAAATATACAATCAAAAATTACGGGTAACACATGGACACAAAAAATGGGCTAAAAAGCTGCAGTAAGGAAAAGGTGTTCTTGGCCACAGGACTACAGGCTGCAGACAAATTCCAGTATAGTTTATCTAACGCAAATGAACGATGCAGAATTTCTGCATAACTTGAAAAAGTTTGATGCAGAAATTCTGTAAATCTTACTTTCTGATAAATTCTGTACATTTTCCACAACAACTGTATGATGCAGAACTTCTGCATCTCAGCCAAGTGGCTGGAAAAAGTTGGATGCAGAAATTCTGCAAATTTCATTCTCCGCTAAATTCGATACTTTTACTAACAACAATTGTGTGATGCAGAAATTCTGCATCTCAGCCTAATGGCTTGAAAAAGTGGGATACAGAAATTCTGCAAATCTTATTTTCTGCTAACTTCTTACATTTTCTACAACTTTGTGATGCAGAAATTCTGCATCTCAGCCTAGTGGCTTGAAAACGTTGTATGCAGAAATTCTGCAAATTTCATTTTCCGCTAAATTCGATACTTTTACTAACAACAATTGTGTGATGCAGAAATTCTGCATCTCAGCCTAATGGCTTGAAAAAGTGGGATACAGAAATTCTGCAAATCTTATTTTCTGCTAAATTCTTACATTTTCTACAACTTTGTGATGCAGAAATTCTGCATCTCGGCCTAGTGGCTTGAAAACGTTGTATGCAGAAATTCTGCAAATTTGATTTTCCGCTAGACTCGATACTTTTTCTACAACAGTTGCGTGACGCACAATTTCTGCAAATCTTATTTTTCGCTAAATTCCACACTTTTTCTACAACAACTGTGTGATGCAAAAATCATCTCAGCCTAGTGGCTTCAAAAGATGCAGACTTTCTGTAAATCTTATTCTCCACTTAATTGACTTATTTACGTACAGCAAAATGAAGGGTGTAGAAACAACTTCAAAACAACAGATGCAAAACCTCTGTACAATCAAAATGTAATTCACTATTCAATTCACTACACAGGTTTTGGCCACTTTGAAACAAGATTGGATTAAAAAAGTGAATTATAGTCATTTCAGTTTCTGGCTAACTTGTTGCAGTGCCGGAGTGCAGATTACACATTGGCATTGTATAATTAGGTTTATAGCAAAAGAACTAATACTAATGGTGTGCTAATCAAAGTCAATTCTAAAATTTGGAAGTTTATTACTAACAACATCATATACCAAACATCTAATTTAGTTTGCAACAGCTGAATTTTCAACTGTACTAAACAAAATGACCAATAAAGCCCTCTTAAACCATATGGTACTCAAGTAGATTAAGGGCTGGTCTTAAAATGATTTATTTTTGTGATTCTTTACCTTTCACTACAACAATGGTCACTATGTAAACGTTTGGAAAAATCCAAATTTTCATTTTGTACTGCTGCAGCGGTTTCATTCGAATGGTAAGAACATAGGATTTCCTGTAACGACTCAAAAGGTACAACATTTTCTGCCTCCGTAATTAACTCTTTGAATAAAAGAGTAAGCACATTTTCCAAAATTCACTTAAAGGCGTCCAAGAGGAATAGCAAGATAGCTAACTTGAACAAATCATTAGAAATGCCCTTTCTTGGTTGAAAATTTTAACCAACACATCCCATTAGCCAATCACAAATGAGTTAAGCTCCAAATTCTCGGTATTGACCCCAACACTGGCCTGAAAAATACACTTGGACTGAGTTTAAAATGTTTAAAATGAATTTGTAAGATCTGTTTCTTACCAGTCGTTAAGCCTTAGTCATGGGATATTTTCAATAGTTTACAATAGTTTAAAATGCACTTTAAATCTGTAAACAACCAGGCCTTAATCTATCTGAGTAGTTGTGAGCTGAGTACTGGTACTTAGTTTTTGGCAGATAATGCGCTTGTCACATGATGTGCCTGTCAATGTAGCCTTCCTTCCACACATCAGAGTGGCAGTAAAAGCATTCCCTGTAAGAGAAAAGCATGAGGGGTGTAAAAGAGATGCACATCACAACAATTAATTTACACATAATTTTAAAACAGTAACTAACAAAATGAGATGCAAGAGTGATGTCAATTTATACATTTTTGACACCGACTAGAAATGAATAATCCCTTTTTAAACCTACAAAATATGGCATGGTAGGTCAAGTATTACAGTCTATATCAAAACATAATCATCTGGACTGTAATAGAGCATGCAGACTGCAGCTCTAGGGACACATTACACTGGCAGATCCAGAACTTCAAGTAAGTGAAGGCCCTTTCATCAAGAACTCCATAAATCACACAAAAATGATATGGTATATACATGCAAAATTACTTGCCTGTAACACACTTAATTGAAAGGCATATCTTGTCTCTACTAAAAAGATAAGTCATTCCGTGTAAAAAATCAGAGCAACACCCCCTAAATGAAATTTACATACCAACTTCATCCCCATATCCTACTTCTAGGATTAAGTCTCCATCCTTTGAAAACCAACTGATTATGTCCTTAAAAAAGGAAACAGGGTATTCCTCCCCTATTCTTGCAGAAGTCACCTCAACAATGTTTGGAGGAGGAGTGGCATAATTGACATGGCTCTTTCCCACTATCCTAGATGAAGCCCAGTGGCCAACAATAAATGAGGATACCACCTCTTGCATTTTGCTACCTAAAGGTTAGAAATAGGCAAAGCATTAACAACAGATTTATTACAATGTGAACAAGTAATACATATGCCAGGTTAGACATAAAAATTAATTCAATTTTTGCTGTGATGTGAGAAATAGAAAACATTGGTCTTGAAAAATATGGTATTGAATTTGTACAGCGCATTTTCTATATGCATATTCAAATGCGCTTTACAAGTTATAGATCCATGGGTGAGACCGGACCTCAGCATACACAGGTGCCTCTGGAAGCCGCTATCAGTCCATTAGCGATCTCACCCAACCCAATGCATATGAATGAATGAAATAAGGCCTGACCACAACACCGCGAACTTCATGCCCTACTCTTTGCAAATGGTGTGTGGGTTCTTTTACGTCCCACAGGGTTATGAACATTGAAAGGTTGTGAGACGGGGCGAACGGTTTATCGTCCTTATCCGAGAAGACTAGAGAGTCTAGCCATTTGCAGATGTCATTACAAAGGCAGCACTGAGTTATTTTAAGACCCCGAGTAATGGTCCGGCCAGGGTTCGAACCTGCAACCTCCCGCACGACAGCCCGGTACTCAACCAACTGAGCCACCTGTGCGCGGTGGAAAACAGAGAATTAGGGTATTGTCAGCAATTGATTCCATGTATATTAATAATGGCCTATTCTCTCACCTTGCCTACTTTTCAGTTGTTGTTTATGATAGATAAAACCCTGTTGGGTCTGGCTTGCACCTTCCTTGGTAAATGTTTCGGACACAATATGCGCCCAGTGCACAGGACACATAATGACACAGTTAAATGAGCTCAGGACTGTGAAGTTTAGTCTGGAAAGCAGCTTAACTATTTCACTACATTTTTCTTCCACTTCCAGCTGTCCCTAAAATATATTGAAAACAGCAATAAGACAATAATTATTATTATCAACAGAAACCTTTGATTAATTGGACTTTGTGGGTGACTTTCAACAGACAATGTACAATAGGAAACACATTTAACATACATGTAAATATCTGTAAGTAACGGGAGTATTAACAGCACTTGGGTTCTACACAGAACAACTTTTTTTGAGGGGAGCAAGTAATGAATTTTGGTGGTTGGTTATCACAATTCTTCAGAACTGAAAGTGGTGTTTAATACATTTAATGACAAAGTGGAATGAGAAAAAGCTTCATCTAACTTCTGTTCAGCTGAAGATTCTCCTTTTAAAGTTCCTTATGGTCACAGTAGTAGTTTGTGAAAAAAAAAGGAAGAATTTGTCACACTGTCATTTTACAAGCCAGTTAACATCCATCAAAATAAGATGAAGATGTGTAGGAATTAATGCTTATTACAAACACACAGGAGGGCATGTCATGTACCTTATCATCAAATCCAACAACTCCTAGGGCAAGGGAGATGCCCTCAAAGTTCAATTTGAAGATTTCCATGCTTTGGGTCACCTCTTGAAGGTTACAAGGGAAAACAGCACTGCCCTTGTTGTGCAGACCCTCATTACTGACAGTAAATTCTTCAACCCCCAGGGTAGCAACTGGGGTATCTTCTGCTGCCTCATGCCTAGCAGATTCCCACTCTTTCAACCTCTTCAGGAACACTTGGAAATCATATGAGGCCTCAAAATTTCCCTAAATTGAAGGAATAGGAACAATAAGCTACAAAAAAATATTGGAAGTAAATCTTTAAAAGATTTCCTACTGATTACCCAGCAAGAATTGGTGGTAATGCAATGCCTTAAGAACAGTCTGCTCCTTCAGTAGATTCCTTTGCAGTAGATAATAGTTACCTCTTCTTCATATACATGATAGAATTGTCAGCTACTCTCACTGTATCACTTGAACTTACTATTTACCTTAATTTCTCCTCCCCAACCTGCAGGATATATAGTTGTATTTTGTACTTGCATATAATGAAAAATGTTCTCAAAATTTTTTTTCTTAACACTAGAAGTATTACTATGAAAATCCAAAAATTGTGAACACTAAGAGGTCAATGTGGTTAAATTTCAAGCACAAGAATAATAAATTAAACCACAAACAGTAATGGTAATATAAGTAGTTTGAGGTTTTGCGTTACTTCTGATTGGTTGCTGTACAGTGGGAAATGTAAAAATCAAATCAAAGTGTTCATAGCTTTTAGATTTCCACAGTAAATCTCTACAAAAATGGATCAGGTCTTAAGAAGAAAACTATGTGAATACTGTGTAATGTAATAATTAATGCAGATGACTGTTTACATAGTTACATACTAGGTAATTTCTATATTAGTCAACGAAAAACATGTTGGCTTACTGTAAATCTCAACAGCTTCTCGTTGTTGACCATTGGACCAAATCTCTTGACTATCTCATCCCAATCGTCTACTTTAAAGAATGACATAACTGTAAACTGTACAGTGTTCAGTGTCTTTATCTTGTCTGCTTCTGTTTTTAAATCTTTTAATAACAATTCACCAGAAGAGATCTAAAAAGAACCAGATAATAAAGACAGGGGTTTGTAGAGCGACAATTGGAACAGAAGCTACATAAACACATTTTCAAGGGATGCCAAAGAGAGAAAGTACACACAAATTAGTTTAAATTCTTGGGGTTATTAGCCACTGAAAAGAAGTGGAATTTAACTTAAAATATAATAAAATACAAAATGGAGTGAAAAACAAAATTTCATGCCAGACTGTTGCAATATTGCCTTTACCTTGTTCAAAAGGAATAGTTTTGTTTCATCAGGAAGGCTGACTAATGGCTTCATATGCCACTGTTTAATTGCTAATGTCCCTTTGACGACATCGCCAGGAGAAAACTTCTGCCCTTTGAGCTTCCCAATCTCGTACAGCCTGTTTACCTCCATGAAAGCGGCCCAAGTACTTGAGGATACTTGTGCCATAGTGAAGACCTCACACAAAATTCTTTTCTGTAAGACAGAATTTCTTAATGTGAGCTGCTGATAATGGTGACATAGCAAAGTACACGTATAGAAAAAGATAGATGACCTCGGAGATTGGCTAGGTGCATGTAACTACATGTCAGAACAATATAACTGTCTTTGGTCAAGGAAGGGGACAAAAGTACTTCAAATAAAACTTGAACACCATTCAACTGTAATCAAGTGACTATGTGTTAGGCAATAACCAAAAAATTAATGGTTCTCTGTTTCCATGTAGGAAAATGTCACGACTGTAATTCTGTTACCACTCCTTTCAGCAATTTCTTTTAAAAACTCAACTTGCATTACTTAAGTGAATTAAATTCTTACATCTTTGTATAAAATACGAGAACACTCATCTCTCCACGATGGTTGCGGCTTTGGAGGTTCACTCTGTACATCAAGCTCTCCATATAGTTGAGATCTACATCTCTCTACCTAAATTAATTTGTATGAAGAAAAATGCTGTAAATTAGATGACACAAGGAAAGTAGTGGGAAAGGGCATATTAAAAGTTATTAATTCTTCATATTGCCTTAACTGGGCTCTATATTAACAAACAGGCTGGCCATTACATACACTGTACATGTACATGCAACATCATTGATTATGCAGTGTTTCATATTCATTGACAGACTAGCAAATAATATTCACTTTCTTTAATGACAACAACAATGTGGTATGCTTCAAGCATGCCTGAATTCAATTTCAAATCCAAAATTTTAATACAAAATGTACCTCTTCTCTGTATGTAATGTCATGACAGAATGATGACGACCTTTGATGCATGGCACCAAGGTAAACAGCCTGATCATCTGTAAGGCCACAGTAGATTCTTGCCATTCTGCCTTGGTAATGTTTGTTTTCTGGGTACTGGGAATGAAGTTTCTTGGTGGCTAGCATCAGGTGAGTACCCCCCAAAACTTCGTACTCATATGCATCCTTTTTAGCTGGATCAAATGTTTCTTTGCTTTCTACACCCTTTGCAACCACGAACAGACATCCATGACTTCCACTTGGCTCTTTTAACAATTCTTCTTTGAGGCTGTCAACAAATGCATCATTTACGCGTCGAAATTGCCTTGATGGGCCGACAGGCAAACCAAGCTTCTCAATGGGAATGAGTTGTGATGTTGCTGTGATGATTAAAACAAAACATAGATCGTCTTAATATTAACTGCAGTCTAGATACTGCATTTTCTAGATTTAACAACTGGCATGCCTCTCTCAAAATTCCAGAAACATTTCAGGTTTGAGAAGCCACTTTTCAAGCTGTTTTTTGACTGAATTGTACTTTGAGATAGCCAGCCTAATGTAATTTTTAACTGTACAGTGTATAGCGTGCTTAGTTATTAACAGAAGAGAACTTCTGGGAATGAGCCTAATGCATGCAGAACAGCTTTTCAGGAGTTTTGAGAAACTTAAACTTGGCACCAGTAATGAACGTCAGGAAATAAGCAAAATGATACCTTCTGTGATGTTCCCATAGCAACACTCTAGGTCTAAGGCTTCTTTAGCCATGAATCAAATATCTCCAATTTTGAACAGGTGAGGAGTGAACAGATGGTCTTACTTGAAAACACATGTGATACCCATATTACCTTACGACTCTTTACCACCTCATCACAGGTGGACAATGCTTAATAATGTTAAAAAAAAAACTGGAAACTTAATCCAGCATGAAATAGACTGGGAAGCAGAACTGTTATTATGTCTTATCTGACGTACATAAGCCATTTCAGAAACGTGAGAGGACTAGGACGAGTTTCTCATACTTGCTTAGATTGAAAATCTAAACTCTTCAACTGAAATGTTACCAAATAAAAAGCTATCCAGCCAACTTTGAGAGTTTTCTACGGAAAATTGGCCAAATGGGAGACTTGCAAAAGTTGCAAAATCCCATACAAACCCTTCTAATTTTGTGGCCTGTCTACCCATTCCATACGAACTCTCTATTTTAGGTGATATTTGAAGATATATTATTTCGCCATTTTCCTCCTCTAAATACATCTCAAACTTGGTTGATCTCTCATTTGAATGTCTTAGTTTTTTTTAAACAAACAGAAAGCAACCAAACTCGTCCCAGTCCTCTCACATTTCTGAAATGGCCTATTACTGGTGCCAAGTTTAAATGGCATCACTTATATATTTCCAGAGATATTATCAATTTTGTGATTTATCTTCTTGCTTGAACCACTGATGACATCATCAATTTTAAGCTTTGGGAATGAAAAAACATCTTTTGAAAGAGAAAGCGCCATTTTCGCTCAAATGCAAATGTAATTTTTTACTTCATAGGCACTTAAAGTAAAGTTTCAGGGAGTATTAAAGACAGGTTTTTGCAGTGCTTGACAATCAAGAAAAAATATTGTTGGAGTTAAAGTTACAATTTCCAGGAGTTTCCAGTCCCATTCAACACCACCAATAGAATTCCATGACTAAACAGAACCTATACGAACCCTGTGTATATAAACAGAGTGGGGGAAAAGGGGTAGGGAAGTCAGATGATACGATTTTACTTCAAGCAAATCACACGTGTACGTGATCAAATTTTTCTCTAATTTTTGGTGTAATTAATAGAGTGGTCTTCAAATTGAGTGCCGCAAAAACCACAGCAATCACTTGGACTAATCACAAGAGATGCAGAGAGCTTCTAAGAGAACCAATCAGAATTTTAAGTACATGCACACGTAGTTAATGTAAACGATGCAAAGTATAGGAAATTGCCCGTATGTAACAAACATGCAATTGGCTTTAATACGAAAATACAATACAATCTTTTTTAATAATATGCTCAAAACTTTAAGTTTAATTGCCAGTAAAGCGACAGGCTATTTTCTTCCCCACCAACATGGACACCTTTCATGATGAAGTCACATAAAAGCACTCACTTGAGATAAGGCACTTCTCACACGATTCTTGCATTTCATCACTTCGTGCAACTTTTTTGGTGGCCGTTGACGCAGGGGACGAGCATTTCCTTTTCCTAGATTTGCTGGAACAGGCCGGGGACGTATTTTTGCTGCTTGTGCTGCTCTCTGTTGTCTTATCGATATCCGGACCTTTCTCGATGTCTGCGACTACCTCGGACAGGGACTCGGATAAAACGTCTGTTTTATTGCACGAACTAGATGAATCGTCTTGGGACGACCTCAATTTTCTTAAGGCATTTTGAAGCTCTTCGACTAGAGCTTCAGTTGTTTTACTTACACAGTGGCTGAAAGCCTTATGTGAACCAAACCGATTGAAGGATTTCCCGGGGAGGAGACAAAATTGACTTTTACCATCTGAAATGAATTCAACCTACAATGAAGGTGGAGAAATGTGTTAGTAAGAGGCCGATAAAATCCGTTACTTCCAATAGCCAGCAACGAGCCTGAAAGAGTTTATTGCAATCCCACAGGGTCGAAAGGACCAGCAAAGTTCAGTCAACTAATACTCCATGTTAACTATGGCGTTATATCCCCGCCAAAATTCAAGGTTTGCTTTCGGTTTGCTTTCGATGTTCAAGTAACCTGCGATCAGGCGTACCTTTCCTTTTTAAGTGCACCCTGAAAAGTACGCCTAATCGCAGGGTAATGTTCAAGTTTATCATTTAACCTTCATTATCACCATGCGACGTTTGAATTTCGTAATTGCACATTGCTGTTTTTTATCATTCAGCATTGTTGCGTGTGATGCCACATTGGTGTTTCACAATGAGACATCGATCGGAGTTTTAACATATTCAACATTCAAGTTTCAACATAGGCAGCCCAAGCTCGCGTCACTACAGACAGCCATTGAGAATTTAAACGCGTTATAAGACTTTGTATGGGAAATCAAATACCGTCGATTATAAAGCCTAAATAATGCTCAATTTAACTTTCATTCAATAAAATGAATCAAAATGACTCACCTCTGGTGTATTCTTGAGCCTTCTGGAGCTTATTACACCGTTTCGGTAGTTCTGTGTTTTCAGTGTTTTCAATGTTCTTAGAACTCTGTGTTCTTAGGCCCGGTTCAAACGTCGAACGGCACTTTTGTATTTGGGTCGACTCTGCCGTTCTATTCGACTGAGCTTGTCGAATAGAACGGCAAAAGATCGACTTCGATTCATTCGTCGTACTTCACATGTGCCGAACCTAATGCATAAATCATGACAACGTATTTTTCAATATAACCGCGCTTGTGATTGGCTGTTCAGTGGGTTTTGGCGCCTATGCTGACAGAACTCACAGAAGCGTAACGACGGTTACCATCTCAGGTTACCAGCATTCACGTTGTAGATTTTTAGACTGTAACTGGACAGCTCAAAGCGGTCTTCTAAAGAGTTGCTTTTCTTTATATCTATAAAGAAATCGTAATGTAATTCAAAATTTATTGCGTTACTTTATTTTGTTCAAATATCAAGATCACGATCTCCTCATGATGCATGTAGTAACATACGAAACGTTAAGTTTATAAAAGTTATGCATTTCAAACAATTGTTTGTAACCGCTGTTTGCGTTTTATTCTTTTGGGAACAAATGGCCCAAGTCAAAGAATTTTTATGAAATATATTAACTTGCGTAAATTCAGTGCGTTGCACAAATGCGACACATATAGTAGCTCATAAATTCGCATACCTCTACAGACTGCCAAATTTGTAGCCACGATTTTCAAATCTTCAAAATATTTATATCCAAAATCAATAAGGATTCATTTTGCTGAGTTCTTTAAAAGGAATCTATGTGTGACGAGGTATACCTACAAAGTATGCTGTTTAAAAACAAAGCATAGCAAATTTGACCAACATCTCAACCTGAATGAACATCTCACCAGGTAAAAAACAAATACAGCACGTTTTGTTAAGTTTTCTAGTGAGTGACTTTCAAAGACAGTTAAACGTAATTTAAACAAATCTTTGTCGATAGGCTAGAATTTCCGAATACCCAGCTATTTCAGTTACATACCACTGGATAACAACAATCTCCATTGTTGTATGCCTCGTTCTTCAAAAGCTAGCTTCTCGCGACACGTGTAAACAATAGCCGGATGATCTTAAACCGAGACTTTTCTGTCATTGCTAACGGAAATGAATAGATTGTGGTGGTATTTGGAACTCAAACTTGGAAAGAATTTCCAGCCAACAATTTCTCGAAACCCAAGACAATAGTCATGTAAAATTAATCGAACTAGAGTAGGGATTATTGTAAGCGGAAAAGATAAATTTTAAAGTCTCACCTTGACGAAGAGCTTATTACTCCCTGCTTGGACAGAGGATGACACGTTTACCACTGTACCATAACGCTGTCCATCACTCTTTTTTAGGGGCGAACCATCGCGAAACACTTTTGGCTTGTCCCCGGGTTTTGCTAATTGGATCGTCCAGAGGCCCATTTTGCGAGTAAAGGCAGGAAACGTTAAAAACGAAGCTTCTTCGGATGTGCGACAAGTTGTAAGAACCGGAAACGAATTAATGTGTCAAAATATTCTAGCCGGTACATCTGAAAAGTGTTTGAGGGTAATAGAATTTAACAAATCACAGGGATAAAGAGAGACAAAGAACGTTGAGAGTTTCGTGGAAATAGTCCAATGATTTTGAGACACGTCATAGACACGTCATTTTACGTTACTGTGTTTAATCGAAACCGTTCCCATGCACGAGGTATACGCGAATAATCGACAACTTTGATTTACTACAGACCATCCGATGCACTTTCAGTGACAGATAACATGCGGAATACGTACAAGGCACATTTCAGCCATTAACCGTGATTATGAGCGACAAACGGATAAGTGAGGAAAAAGAATTTCTTGAAGCTTTATGTCAACGTAAAGGAGATACTATCTTTCAAAGTACCCCTATCAAGAGGCGTCGAGGTGGGGACCATTGCGCTGCGGCTGGAATAAATGACAACGGTGAGTGTATCAAATGGTAAGCGTAATTGCAAAACGCCACTACCGTAAAGAGCATGTAGACACCCTTCGCTCGGAGACGAGGACAACACGCAAGATATTCCCCAACCGTTAATGCCAGCAGATGAGCTTACTATTTATGATTGCAGAATCCCCGGCCCAGCAAACGCCCTACTTAAAAAAGCTGCCACCGCGGTCCGCAGTCCAGTAGTCGATGAATGAAAAGTGTTAAAATGAACTGCCATCGCGGTCCGCAGTCCCATAGTCGATGAATGGAAATTGTTAAAGGGAAAGCATTAAAATGAACTGTACTTTAGTATTTGAATATTATAGTATTTGAGTATTGGGGTATTTTAGTATTTGAGTAATTTATTAATTTAGTATTTTAGTTATTAGGGTATTTAGTTTAACATGGCCATAAGGGAGAATACAGTTTTTCTACTGTAATTATGCACCCTATAAATAAGGTGTTCTAAAGTGTTCTAACTGCCACCGCGGTCCGCAGTCCCGTAGTCGATGAATGAAAACTGTTGAAAGGGCAAGCAAAAAATGAACTGCCACCGCGGTCCACAGTCCCGTGGTCGATGACTGGATATTTGATAACTCCGAAGAGTAAAATGGTTGTGACCGGGGTCCGAAGTCACGTAGTAGTTAAATAATAATTGAAAATAACGGCCAGTTTTTAAGTGGCGTTTTTAGGATTTGTGGATTAAAGAAGGAGGTGTATGACACGTTGAGTGTCCTTAACTGAACCACAAAATGAAAGCTAAAATTTTACGAGAATGCCTAGGCCTAATCACTGAAGCGAGCGCTTAGGCTTAATGAGTAGACGAGTGTTTTCTTCTTCAGACGATCTCATGAAAAGTGTAGTTAACCGAACCGCGAAATGAAAGCTTAGCAGTGATTGCAGAATACCCCGTTTAGGAACAGAATTGTTTATATGTATCATTTTCTGTCCCATGCCACTGCGTCGTAAGAATTTTAGCTTTCATTCTGTGGTTCAGTTAACGACACTTTCCACGAGTTCGTGTGAAGAAGAAAGCACTCGTTTACTGATTAAGCCTAAGCGCTCGCTTCAGTGATTAGGCTTAAGCATTCTCGTAAAATTTTAGCTTTCATTTTGTGGTTCAGTTAAGGACACTCAACATGTCATACACCTCTATTAAGGGACGGACCATTACAAAAGTTATGGGGGGGGGAGGGGAATTTTCGAGCTGCAAGAATTTTTTTTCGTTACCAAATTCTTTGCATGAATTTTATTTAGGCCGTTGCATGAATATTTTTTAGGGTTAATTGGCGTGCATGAATTTTTTTTCATTTAATTTTCCCTTGCGCGAATATTTTTTTTGTACTTCGCCCGCCCCCCCCCATAAGTTTTCTAATGGTCCGTCCCTAAAGAACGAGGGGCATCTGTTACCTTCTTAATTAATTGTAAACTGCGTGACAGCAATAAATTAGTCTTGAAAAGCCCCGAGGGGAGAGACTAATAATTTCACTTCACTTCACTTCAAGACTGCGAGAATGCGGTAGCAGTTTTTTAAGTAAGACATTTGGTGTACCGGGTATTTTGCAATCTAGCCCTATTTAGTTCAGGCAACCCGCGGACTGGAACGTTAATGCCAGCTTGTATTCCGACAATCAAGAAGAAAACCGTGGTGCATGCATGTTTTTAATTTTGAATGGACTTTATGGACTAACCAGTCATGATGATGATGCACCAACAAATTCCCCGCCCTCTTAAAAACCTTCTATAATTCAACTTAAGATGGCTCTTTTAAGGATAAACGATAAACGTCGTTCTCAGGAAGAGAAGATTGAAATATTGCTCCAGGCAGCTACAGGTAATTACTGCGCGCTCCTGGGGAAAGTCATAATCATCGCGCCACGTGAACAAAAGTTAACGGACATAACCTGCGATCTGGGGCCGGTTGCTCGAAGCCTGGTTAGCGCTAACCGTTGGTTAAGAGATATCAAAATGTATAGGTTTCCATGCTATTTAGCGCTGGTTAGCACTAACCATGCTTCGAGCAACCCGGGCCAGGCGTACTTTTCTTTAGAGAGGGCGGAAATGTACGCCTGATACAATTTTCTTGACGAGTCATCTGCCTGCAGTCCAGTTCAGTTCAGCTGATCCAATTATGTCTGCCGAGAAGGATTCGAAGAGGAGTGATGTTTAGGCTCTGTTTACAGCTGCTGTTGTTATCATGGGACACTCATCCAATTCTGTGTTGATAACACCTGGCTGTATTCTCAAACCGCATTGGGCTTTGAAAACACCTAACTATCTGGTTGTTAAGTATTGCGTTTGCTTATCTTTTTCACTTCAACCATGCATTAGTAAAAAGTAGATATATAATATTTTGAAGGTTTTTTGGTTTCAACTAACAACTGTATGCATGGTGCAATAGCGGTTAGATTAATTTTATGGAGTATTCAATATTTAGCCGCAGCTACGGTTATGATGCCATGTTTTCGAGAATTGTCGCCGCTGCACTAGTTATTGACAAACCCCGTGTGATTTTGATGCCAGGGAATCAAGTCATTAAATTTTGAACGATTTTTTTAGTTATTTTCAGCTGTAGCCATCGTATCACGTGCGCGAGGGTGGCTACCCGTGATTTTCACCATGCGCTGGCGACGCAACCATGCATTTAGAAAAAAAAATCGCATCACCATTTCCAGTAAACTGAAGTCTATTTGAACTATTGGGCAATGTCTTTTACGAATACTGCTTATTTAGTCTAGTTTCTGGCGATGTCAGCAGCTGAATTCAGTCATTTTTAGGCCTGTTTTAGCCACTGAACTTGGTTTCTGCATCGGAGGAAAATAGTCGCTGCTGATGTAGTCCAGTTTCTGTAGATTTTCACGGATTTTACCGCGTGCAGAATTTCTGCATCCGTAGCTGAATTAAGTAATTTTCACGGATTTTACCGCGTGCAGAATTTCTGCATGGTAGCTGAATTCAGTACATTTTAGGCCTATTTTAACGACTGAACATGATGCAGAATTTCTGCATCGGGGGAAAATAGTCGCTGCTGATGTAGTCCAGTTTCTGTAGATTTTTACGGATTTTACCGCGTGCAGAATTTCTGCATGGTAGCTGAATTCAGTACATTTTAGGCCTATTTTAACGACTGAACATGATGCAGAATTTCTGCATCGGGAGAAAATAGTCGCTGCTGATGTAGTCCAGTTTCTGTAGATTTTTACGGATTTTACCGCGTGCAGAATTTCTGCATGGTAGCTGAATTCAGTACATTTTAGGCCTATTTTAACGACTGAACATGATGCGGAATTTCTGCATCGGGAGAAAATAGTCGCTGCTGATGTAGTCCAGTTTCTGTAGATTTTCACGGATTTTACCGCGTGCAGAATTTCTGCATGGTAGCTGAATTCAGTACATTTTAGGCCTATTTTAACCACTGCACAGGATACAGAATTTCTGCATCGGGGGAAAATAGTCGCTGCCGATGTAGTTCAGTTTTAGCAGATTTTCATTCTGCATGCGGTGAGATCAAGTTTTCTTAGGGTCAGCATATTCAGAAGTTTTACTGGCATGTTTAACTGACTGCCAAATTGTGACGGTCAAATAAAGGCTTTCTTTACTGAACCGGTTTCGTTGTTGTTAGGAATGATAAGATTTTCAATGAACAGCGTATAGGCTCCGAGGAATATTCACTTTCTCAACGGAAAATACTGGTTTTGGAAAAACCCATTTTAGTTTGGAACGCGTTAAACCTAAAGTTTGCAGAAATTGCGATCAGGGTAACACCTGAAATCTTGACATCTCTTGTCTGTCTTTAAAACCACCAAAGTCTTTTGAACCACGGAATGCGATAAAAACTGTTTTTTTTTTTTTTTTTGTTTCCCTTTGAGGTTGACCCGAACTCGTGAGGGGTAGACAGCGCGAAGAAACCTTCCAGAAAACGTCTTGGAAAGCCAAAAAAATTTCTCCGCGATTCCGGCCGTCATCTTTGTTGTTTCGCAAACTTGTTTCCAGTACTCTTTGACCGTTTTGTTGTTTTTACCTCATGTATTAGGTAGAAGTGTCACGGCAAAAAAGACAGAACACTAAGCCTTACCCGGACGGGAAATTTTTTGTTAACCTCAATATTATGGACTGGGAAATCTACGCGATGGGACACATGATGTAACGTTTTAGTTACAGACAGTGCCGCCTTTTCCGATTACAATAAAAATTTAGATCATAGTCTATACTGTGGTACTTTTGTTCGTGGAAAGTTGGCAGACGCTCACCACAACAATTTGAGGAGAAATTACTTGTTTGTTTCGATACTCTAGTCATTTTGAACAGTATTATATCCCGTCTCTTGTGTGGAAGTTGTCAGAAATCTCTTAAGGTTTCTGTTTCAGAATAAAGTTTCAGCTAACATTTTGCTTATTTCGGACGATCCTCTATTCAGCTGCTAACCTCCAACCGTGGAAACACAGGTGGTATAAGTAAAACGGAACATTGACTTTCAATAACACCCCAAGTTCAAAAGCCAACTAACGTTTGCGTTCTCTGCTGCCTTCAATCAAATTAGCAAGAGAAGTTTTCTTCCATGAATTAAAATCGAAAAGGCCGTGGTTTGTGATGTGTGATAAGTGGTTTCAATCCATTTTGTGACTTTCTATGTTTCAAGGTTTGTTGCTTGTGATCGTAATTATGATTGACGGTCACGAAAAACGTAATTCGGATAAGTTGGTTTTTAAACTATATGGTTCGCGTCTTATGAATGGTTTTAAATTGCGCTAATGGGACAAAGCCTACTGGCCTACGACAGACGCATCAAGTTATTTAAAGTTTTCCATGCATTAGAAAGATAACTACTCTTGTCTCAATTAAAGAGTTTCAAACGTCACAGCTTTTAAGCATTTATCCCTGGGATGAAGATATTTAATTTGAAACATCCTGTTTACTTTTTGGCCCGGAACAAAAATGGTGGTCGCTTCTTGTTCAGCCTTGTGTGCATCATTGTGCACTTATAAGTTTGGATTATCCAACTTAGTGTAAACTAAGGCAAAAAATACTGGTCAGCCCTGTAGGAGAACACGTGACCTATAGATGAACCTCCATATGCGATCACCTCTCATAAGCGACGCCAATCCAAAACACCAATTTTTTCCACTCAAAGCCTTATAGTTCAGTTTGTTTGAAATTGTCGTTCCTTTGTGGTTTGATGCTCATTACTACGAACTGTTCAATGTCTTATATTGGGTAGTCCGTGGTTAAAGTGATGCGAAATTTGAACTGAGTCTTTTTAACATGTTTTTGAAGGTGAACGCTGGAGGTGATCTTACAGACTTTCCTCGGTTCGAGCACGGAGATTGAAGAGAAAGGTTCTAGAAATGTTATATAGATACTGGTGTATTCTCTCCAACTAGCATTTTTAATCTTTTGATCAAGCAAGAGGGGGTCCTGAGTGAAACATGCTGTTGAAATTAAGGCAAAAGAAAAATGACTGTATTTAACTTAGAGGATTAGAATTTTCCTCGGTAATAATAAAGTCGCACTTCCATCATTCCTAGATAGAAATAGTGAAAGAAAAGGGTTAGGCTAGCTTTAGACTGATATATGCATTGAAAACAATTCTCTTAATCCCATTCCAGCGCTTTTTCCCTTCATACACAGTAAGCAAATAATATGCAGATTTAGCCAAGGCCAAATTCGAAGCTCTCTCTTTTTTGAAATAATTCAGCATTCGCTATGTTAACAAACGAGAAGCAAACTGGAAAAATGGACCCCAGCCTACGGTCAATTGAAAACCGATATAGGGGAAGAGACTGTTCCCTCAGCGAACTGCAGTGATACTACGGAACACGAGTCAGAGTACAAGTGAGGGTGTCGGTCAATAAACTTAACCTCATCCCAAAGAAAATAATGTCCGGTATTATTGGCGTGTTCAGAAACGGCAGAGAGTTGAGTTCGTGATGGCGTATATCCCTTTCATAATAGTAAGACAAACGATAAAGACGGACCCTTTATACACCACACAACGATGAATAATATCTTTTATGACAGTAAAGGAGTAATAGTCTCAGAATTGACAAAAAATTACGGGCTTTTGAGAGTTACCTGACAAGTTTGCCATACTACAGTGTAAGTGTATAATTCCCATTTCGTACTATTCTCTCCTTTTCCAGTGACCTAAGCTATTATTAAAAAGTCATGATCACGGAAAACACCAATGGTAAAATCATGTTTAAATAGTATGTTTATTGAATACTCTAAATTGGTTTACTTTACTGACACAGACATTTTAGAAAGTCTAGCAACAGTTAGAAAGCCCTATAAAATAGGTGTTAAGGTGTACAAAACAACATGATCTTGGCTTCAGTTTATAAACTCTGTTATATTTTATCAATGGCCACATACGTATTAGACTACAAAACAGCTCGTATTTTTGGCGAGGTTAAGAACGCACGCGTGAGCGGTCAAACCAAAAGTTTGGAGCGAGAGGGTCAAAACGCAGAGTGGGACTGGACCTACGGGTGTGTCAGGCTCGCGCGCTTTTCGTGAAAATCCACGCCGGCCCTTCGCGTTTTTGCAAAACAGATTATGAAAAAAAAAAACGCCGACTGTTCTCCAGTCTACATACGTAGTAGTGCTTCAGAAAGTAGAAAAAAAGACGTAATTACACTGAAAGCTGTATAACAACAAGAGCTTTGATAACAACTAATTCTGAATGTAAATGCACAAGATTAATCGGCCATTTCCGAGTTGCTTCAATCCTCTTTCTCAAATTAAGCGAAATGATTTGGATGAAAATGATTTGTTATTCTCATGCAAGCTAAACTCATTATCGAAAAAAGGAGTCTAAACTTAGGATCGCTTGCCGAAAAGTGAGAGCCCCCCGTTTAGAACTCGGAAATTCCCTGTTTATGAAGCACACTTTATACTGATTAAAAATGCAAGAAAAGATTATCTGAATAGTGGATTTAATGTTTAAAACACGTGCTGTAAGTGATTTAAACAGCTTCAAAAACGTCCCCGGACTACTTCATCTCAATAGGATTGCTAAATAATACATAAAAAGATGGCAAACTAAGGCAGTCAAAAGTAAGCCGACACGACAAGGTCTGTTTGGTAAAGTATAAATACCTAATGTATCCAATACGTGACTCTCCACTTTAGAGATCGGCGCGACGCCGTTTCTCTCCGTCATGGAAATCGCGTCGAAATCACCGTTCACGTGTGTCAACCGAATCCCTATCCGGTATGATGTTCGTGGCGGCACAAAAGCTATCCAGTATAGTGTAACCATAGTTAGCCTAATATGTACAACCTCTCTATCTTTGCTAAAGCTTCATTTGCACATACCGCAGCAATTACGTAGCTCAAAGAGGCAAAACTTGTGGCCACGTACAACAACCACAAAGTAAGGAGAAAATGTCTTAAGTAATTAAAGTTGATAATTAAACTTAACAAAACTTATTTTGTCCCTTCTTCCTTATTTGAAGGGTCATTTCTCCCACAAGCTCCCTCCTGTTTTTGACTAGTCATCATTATGAACTTACAATTAAGTGTTACCAAGAGAGAATAAAAGGACAAAGAGCGCCCAGTCACGCCCTTGATTGGTACCAAGTCCTATTATGGCCTTGTTGGCACATGTGACTTTCTCCGAAGAATTTTTGTCCAATTAAACGCTTGAAATTAATCAGAATTTGGCATCCGTATTTATTCAGTGTTTTCAAGAGGCAATTCAACAGTCGCAATAAAAATCTTCTGCATTGTTTGCTTGGAGGCAGTCGCGCGGGGGATCATGCTGTTGGTGTTTAAACAATCGAAAAAATTGTGCGGACATGCCAGGAATTCCCTTTTGGTGCTAACGGGCTTGAAGAGGAATAGCAACATTTTGTCTTTGTCGACGTTTAAATAATATCACGAGAGCTTTTCTGAACTCTGGCATCCTGATTGTGTAAATAATGGGATTAACAAGCGAGTTTGTGTGGCGTAGAAGGGTAAAAGATAATCTCAAGCGTAAATATGTCAGGGAAGAAAACTTAGTATCTAGAACAGAAAAAGGAACAAAATTATGTACAACATATGGTAACCACAGGAGCAAAGATACAATGGTCATTATAAATAATGTCACAGTCAGTTTTCTTTGTCTATTGGCAGCACCATGTGACGGAGGACGGGTTCCACAACAAAATTTTAAAGCAATTGAGGTGTAAGAAATAAAAATAACAAAAAGGCAAAGGCAACGATATGACAGCCATAAGAACGAGTGCAATTTTCCATACAGACGTGTTAACGGAAAGGGAATTAACATTGCAGTTAAAATCCAGACACCACCAATTGCTACCCCATAGGCCCATTTTTTGATGTTGCGATGCCTGAATGGACGAAAAGTCGCATGCATCCGATCTAAAGAAATTACTGCAATGCCTGCCACAGATGTGAGAGAAAGCCAGATGTCGATCATGAGAAGCACAAGAAAAGGTTGCCATTCCTGCGGAGTAAAAAACTGTTTAGAGCGGAATCTGAATTTATTTCCAACTTCGCAACCGTAGAGGAAGAAATGAAATACTACAGCGAAAGTGGCTGCTCCTCCAACAAACATATCAGCCACGGTCAAGTTTATAACCAAGTACATGGCACGAGTGCGAAGATTACTGTTCTTTATAAAAAGAATAATTGATAGGAGGTTCACTGCGACCACAGCAACAGCTGTAGTAAGGGACACCGCATACCATGTGCTGCACTCGGCTGAAGAGATCCTCCTGGAGAACATTGTTTTCTTTTAATTCTCTTTTCTCCTCCCTTAAAAAAGAAATCGAATAAAGTTTGGTTAGTTGAAAAAGGAAAGTTAGAAGGTAAACTAAAGAGGGTTGACGTCGACTTCTTAAATGCCAAGAATGAAGATTGTAAATTAACAAAAATTATTCGATAGAGAGCTCACCTTCAGTTTAATTTCTTGATACTTTTTTTAACGCTGAAATGAATCCCTTCCTTTCACCTGTGGGAAGAAAAAATCAAAAGCAGGGGTTGAGGGGAGAGTACGTTGAGTTGCTTGACCGGAAACTGAGGGCAAAAAATATATGTGAATTTTATAGCTGTTATTGTTGGCGCTCATTGAACTGCGAATCACCAGGAAGTAATTGATCGCCTGGTAGAAAGTATTTTTGTGATTGGGGAGGGGAGTACTCAAGACCGGTTTATAGGGAAGTAGGTCCAAGGCCTTTTCCCTTTTGTATAGCATTTAATTATGACAGAAAAGGTATCCCTATCACATACCTAGTTTGGAGCTTTGCGTGCATTTTTATGCTGTTCTGATCCAATGTCTTTTAAACTATGGATAAATCACAAAACAAGAACGGTTTTGTTTTGTTTGTTTGTTTGTTTGTTGTTTTTTTTCACAGCCATAAAATAAGTTTGTTAGCCCTTTGGGCTAGATTTCCCTACTTTTTCATATACTTTAGCTAGTAAATCCCCACTCTTTTATATACATGAAGCCCAAATAAGGCACTTCTTTTGGGCGGAGCCTCCACGTATAGGCTATTGTGGGGAGTACTTCCCCCCAGGGTGGGTTTCAAGAATATTTCCTACGTTAAACTTGAATAAATCATTAAATACGCACAAACAGACTGTATCGTATCTCACAGTAATTGTGCCAATAAAAGTCAACCAACTTTCAAGTTAGCGTAGCTCGAAAATATCTTTGAATGAATAAGCCAATGATGGAAGAAACTTCTTCTAAGCTTCTTTGGTGTACGAAGTCGGATAAATAATTCGCTACTACAACCCGTCTGCCCATTGCAACGATTAACCAAGTTATTAACCGAACGGTAGGCCTGTTTTTCAGATCTCACATAATGTAAACAAGAAACTTTGTCGCTGAGGTAAACTTGTTGTCAATATGAACTCCTTTTTTAATGACTCCAGTACGTAGTACGAACAAAATCTTTCATTACAGCCTCTCAGCCTGTGCCGCGAACTAGGTAAGGGATGTGCGCGCTTTCCTGTTCATCGCGGGTATCGCCATTATTTACGCCCTAACATTCTCAGGCGAGTGCCACCTCTGCTACCTATTCTTGCTAACAGCTGCTTTCCGTACGCTTTCTATAACCATTTACAGGTTTTTAACCATAGTTATTTTTTTTATGTCAGTCTTAAGGATGGGGGTTTTGGAGCAAACAAAACATATAGTCTTCAAAACATGTGGTGAACATCCTTTAATTGTTGTTTTGTTCCATTGCAAGTGTTTGGGTTGTTACTTATCCTTCTTACTTATCCTTTGTTGAACTGTTAAACCCTCAACTAGCTAGTATTATTCAGAACCTAAAAAGGTGAAGATATTTTTGAAATTTCTAGTTACAAAAGAAGATAGAAAATTAAACCGGTTGTATCTTCTTAACTCTTCCTTTTTGCAAGATATCAATGTAAGCTTCCTTTAAAAGAAAGACAAAATTCAGCAAGGCTTAACTGTGCGGTGGTGACTATTAGCAAGATGACTTCGAGATCATGCGTGGAGAGGAATTGTTTTAAAGGCTTAACGTTGTTTTTTCTCACAACAACTTCTAACAAAGGACTTACCTTTCCAACAAATACTGAGCTGGTTAGTTGCCTTGAAGGAAGCTGAAAATTTTTTGCTCAATTTTTCGACGGATTTATTCCCTAGACTGACGTCAAGGATTTCTTTGTTCATCGTAAACGTTTTGACTCATAATTAATAAGGATAAACTTTCAGTGAAAACGGTTCAAATCAAGTTTCGTATGTACTCCCGGTAAATGGTTCCCTTTCCTTAATTTCTCACCCTTTTAAGAGCAAGAGTGAACGTGACGCTTGGGTTAATGTTCTAAATAGTTCTGACAGTTGCAGCTGTAATAGTCTACTAATTAGCCCTATATTCTTTGGAGTTAAGTATAACCTCATAATTAAAGTCTTAAAATAATTATAGAATTATGTTCACAAGGCACTGCGCAAGACAATTTTTCGACGGGTTGAAGTTTATGCGTTAAAGTTTTCTGTTCACACGGAACTACCTTAACCGTACAAAGAAATCAGACGTCTAGAAGTTCAAAGTCCCGTATGAACAAAGTGTCCGGTCAAATTTTTCAGGGGGTGGAAAATTCGTCCGGTACTGTGAGATCTCCTCTGCAAGTATCACTCTCCTGTTTTAATGGGGAGAGAGTAACATGTTCAGTCCCCAACTTTCTTTTCTCCTTTTCTCGTTCGCAGACTGACCTCACGGTCAATGTAACCAAGCAAACCTCTATAAGGTGGGTTTCCCCTGACGCGTAAACAGGGCCGAAACTAGATTTTTTGTAACGGGGCGCATTGTCTCGAGCGCCGAAGGCACGCGCCTTATTGTAGGTGGGTCACAGGGTGTCCTCCTCCAGAAAATTTTCAAGTTTGGAGGCTCCGAAACGCTATTTTTAGCACTTGTCATGAGATATGTCTCCGAAAAATCGACCTCGAACCTGAAAATGGCAAACAATTGCAAGTCACTATAATCAAAATAACAGAGTCTAAAGAAAACAACTCCATCCACAGTCTTGATGAGTCTGGCTCAACACGTCCAGGGGGGAAGCTGCCCCCCTTGGCCTCCCCGCTAGCTACGGCTCTTGTAAAATTGACGCATGGATAATAGAAAGACTGGATAGGAAACTGGCTGACGCGATCGATTCCAACATAGTGGAAAAATGTGACGTCACATTATCGAGAGCCATTCAACCTCTTACATCTGATGCTTTGCGCGTCTTACTTTTCATCGCATATTTCATATCTCTGCCTTCGTCTATACAGATTGCCCATGTTTTGAAGTAAAGGATGAAGAGGACTTGCTCTCGCAGAAAACAGTTAGAGGGTACAAAACCGGTAGAGGCAAAAGACAGAGTAAATGATTATGAAACTTGTGAGAGCGAAGAATGACTCCAGCGCCCGATAATTTTATGCACCAAACGAGAAGCCTAACTACATAAAAACTATACGAAAACTTACATGTACACAGCTACAAAACACCTATAAAAAAGGCACAGCCTAATTTTCTACAAAGCACAAGAAAATCGGAAATAATTTTAACTCTTTTTATCACGGTTTTGACAATCAGTTCTTTTCTGCTTTTATGGACAAACTCAGCGAGTGTCGAATTTTATAAGTCAACAACACTTGATAAAATGATTTTATTAGCCGGCAGAAGTACCCAGCTCAAATTAAATAAGCGTTTAATTTTCCCTTCAATTTTATTTACGGACACCCAGTGAGAAAGCAGCCGTATTTGAGAAATGTAAAAACTTTTGACATTTCCCCGCTGAGCGGGGAAAAGCTCACAGCAGAGAAAGAAATTTGCTTGCGGACCACCAAACGCCGTTTATAACTTTTTCAAGTCAAGTTTCATAGTGAAGCAAGTTGTTTTGTTATTTTCAGGTATAAATGTTCAATGACCCAAGGTACATTTTCAGTCAGGTCTTTAAAAAAGCGAACTACAACGCTTTTAAAATGTTATGTTAAACGGATAATTGTTGACTAGTAGAATACAACTGGAAAGCAAACTCTCCTGGTTAATAGTAGAACCTTCTCTAATCCTTTTCACGAGGAAACAGTTGTCTTCCGTAAGACTTAATAAAACTTAGAAATATATTATCTTTGAAATACTGACCTTTTTTTAGGATGAAACAAAGTTCAAGTTTTTGTGTAGTGTTAATGATATGGATAGGGAATACTGCAAATCGCCTCTGAAATAAACATTAACGCTGTTCCCAAAGAAAAATAGAAGCTGCTTATATGTGAAAAAAAAAAAAAAAAAAAAGCAGTAACATCAGGGGTTATGGAGTTTTTGTTTAGTCTGACGTGAGTGGATGAGGGATGGAAAAAATGTGACATTTGAAAACAAAATTCATTACCCCAAGAAAGTACAGGTATATGTTTTATTCATTTGATTTAGAATATATCTTGGTAATGTTTATCATCTACAGGTACATTGTTGCTTTGGATCTCTAAAACACCGAATACAAAAATAGTGCTAAACAAGCCAATCTTAGGTTGGAAAAACAATGTGATTCAGATAGACCATTTCAGAGAAGAACACTAACCAACTTAAACACATGACTCTGTAGCTAATACAAGCATTGACTCTCAAACACAGTTAATTTGTCCCACTCACAAAGAAGTAATAAATACACTTCAGAAGTGACAAATAAAGCTTCTGATCATAAATAATTTAGATGCCACCTTCTGGCTCTCATGCATGACAAAAGCAACTTTGTTGCTGTTTAATACAGAAAGATTGATTGATTTGTGCCCTCATCGACTATACAAATTGCCAATGTTTTGAGGTAAAGGATGAAGATGACTTGCTCTCGGAGAAAACTGTTAGATGGTACAAAACCGGTAGAGGCAAAAGACAGTAAATGATTATGAAACTTGTGAGAGCGAAGAATGACTCCAGCGCCCGATAATTTTGCACCAGAAGGTGAAGCCTAACTACATAAAAACTATACGAAAACTTACATGTACACCGTTACAAAACACCTATAAAAAAGGCACAGCCTAATTTTTTACAAACCTCAGGAAAACCGGAAATAATTTTAACTCTTTTTATCACGGTTTTGACAATCAGTTCTTTTCTGCTTTTATCGACAAGCTCTGAGCGAGTGTAGAATTTTATAAGTTAACAACACCTGCCAAAATGATTTTATTAGCCGGTAGAAGTACCCAGCTCAAACTAAATAAGCGTTTAATTTTCCCTTCAATTCTATTTACGGACAACCAAATGTGTTAGCCCATCATTTTAGCATTAAATTTGACCAACATTTTGTGGAGCGATTTCTACGGTCAAGATTGCCTTCAAATTTACAGACATGAAACTAGAGAGCTCTGAGGCTTACTTGTTGAAGTTAGGGAAAAATCTGTTGTGGGATTTCGAAGTTATTTTCATTTTTCGTAAAAATGATGTTTCAAATATATGCTGATATCTCAAACGTTTTTATACCTATAAGAAAATAAATAAAATTTTCTTAAAGTTCCATTATTATTTATTAAGGATACAAAAAATCGCAGAAATCGGTTGAATCTTTCATTCTGAAAAACGCGAATCAAAAACATAACCAACACGCGTATATATATATAGGAAGGGGCCACCGAACCTATTTATATGCGTGTTGGTTATGTTTTTAAATCGCGTTTTTCAGAATGAAAGATTCAACCAATTTCTGCGATTTTTTGCATCCTTAATAAATAATAATGGAACTTTAAGAAAATTTTATTTATTTTCTTATAGGTATAAAAACGTTTGGGATATCGGCATATATTTGAAACATCATTTTTACGAAAAATGAAAATAACTTCGAAATCCCACATCCCCATCTCCTATCTGAAAGGGTATTCTTCCCCAAAGCTTCAGTAGTAAGAAACTGAGTAATCAAAAACCTGCGGCAAATACAATTTGCAATACAAGAAGAAGAACTTTATGCTGAATGCGGGGCAAGATTAAAGAACATCTATTTATCAAAGTTACTGTGCATTTGCCTTTCTCTTTTCCAAAAAATCTCAACAAAGAAAGATATAGCATCTACGGAAATCTCCTACCAGTTTTTAGCAGCGAAGGTTTCCGTCTTGAGGTGAAATATACCCACCAACTCCAGTACTTCAACCGATCCATTTTCAGCTGCAACGAAAACCCTTAGGTAATTTATTCAAGCTTGTTTGATTTGCCATCACATTCGCAGGGAAGTTTGCCATTGGGGATAATGAAAAGAATAAAACCATTATTAAAATTTCTTTATCTTTATCTTTATCCCCAAGTGGCAAACTTCCCGTATGAATCTGATGTCACTGAGGTCTAAAAAGCTAGCTTGAATAAATTACCAAGTACGAGGGCTTTCAGTGCAATTGGAAAATGGACGGTTGGAAGTACTGGAGTTGGTGGCTTTATTTCGCCTCAAAACGGAAACCTGCGACGCTTAAAACTTTTGAGAGTTTTTCGTACATGCTATATTTTGCCTTGTTAAGATAGGTTTCAAAAAGAGAAGGACAAATGCAAAGTAAGTGTAATGAATGGAAGTTCTTTAATCCTGCCCCCATTCAGCATAAAGTTATTCTTCTTGTATTGCGAACTGTACGCGCCGTAGGTTTCTGATTACTCCCATTACGGTTCCTTACAACTGAAGCTTTGGACAAGAATACCCTTTCAGAAAGGATATAGTCCTTTGGCAGTTTTCCCCTATTTGTGCGTCAATTTTGTCGAATATGTTAGAGTTTCATTTTAAGGTTAAATTTGATCAGCTAATTTTGCAGCGAGTTCTACGGTCGCGATTGACTTCAAACTTGCACTCGGATATAAAACTGGAGAGCTCTGAGGCTTATTTTCTGAAGTTAGAGAAACATCTATCTTAAAGTTTCGAAATTGTTAACATTTTTTTGTAAAAATGCGGTTTTAAACATATTCCGATATCTCAAACCTTTTTGTACCTACAAGAAAATAAATAACCATTTCCTATTAAACTTCGACCATTGTGTATTGAGGATGCCAAAAATCATAGAAATCGGTTAAATATTTCCTGCCGAAAAACGCGATTCAAAAACATAACCGACGCGCATGTAAATAGGTTCCGGCCACCGTAAGCGGACCAAAGCAGGTGGACCAAGCCTAATATAAGAATCTATATAAGAAATAAAGAGTTTGTATAAGAAATAAAACTCAGATCAGAAAAATGAACTAAAAGCGGTACTGGTCATCAATAAAATGTAAATATTGTCTTCTGGTGTCATTTACTTTTTATGAAGTTTCAGTTCCATTTGAATCCTTTTTTATGTTCATTTATACGAGGCTAAGTTATATTTATTCACACGTCATTCACACCTACGCAATTTTCATTAGCGAATCCAGGGGAGCATCGGGGGTGAGGACCCTCAAAATACACTTATCAGATTTAAAACTTTTTTAGAATGTTTAAAATGGTTGATTACGCTGAATTTATAAGTTCATCTTTTACTGGTTCGAAAATAGCACTAAATGGGTGGATAAAACAGTCGAAATAAAAAAATTCGAGATGATAATTTTCAAACTTTTACTTAACACTCATGTGGTTAAAACAAATCAGGGAGTAGAAGACAAATTGAAAAGCTGCTTTTACTTAAATTCAAAGGAAACTTTTGTATAAATAAAGAACAAATTTGCTCGCCTGAAGGGGGGAGGACAAATCGCCAAAAGAAGCTCGAAAGCAGTAGCTACAGTATGAAATTGCTTGGCCGGATGATCTCCCATACAGGATTGAGATGTTTTCTTTAGTAAGCATTTTCGTTAATATATTTTGTTTTGTCAGCTGAATAGATAAGGAAAAAACTGCCACCGTATGATGACCATACTTGATTCCGATGCTGATGTTTTCTTTCTTGAAGGCTAGAGACATAGCCTACCGCGCGTCCGAGTGAATCAAGAAGTTGTGGATTTCGTGTCGAATATCAGTAGTCAAGACTTTCATAGGGCGTTTGTTACCTCCATTAAAATCACCTGATGCTTTAGTTATAAAAATGCAGTAGATGCAACTTTCTTATTCATTATTATTATTACTGCAATGTCGTCACATCTATTTATGTCACAAGGTAACGGAAACTTTTCGTGAGAATGACTCAGAGTGTATGATCGCCCCATGTAAGGTCTAATAGAGTTTCCAGAATCCAGTAAATGTTTGCTTGTAGAATCCGGAATAAGCTCAAGGAATCCGGAATCCCACTAACGATTGGAATCTTGAATCCAACTTCCACTGTCTCTGGGAATCTGGAATCCAGTATCTGGTGATCTGATTCCAAGGAGTGGAATTTAGAATCCAAGACCGTCTTGGATTCTCTTTCATGTAGCCTGTTAACAGTAGTCATAACATAACAAAACATAACATAACATAACATAACATAACATATATGGACAACTAATGGATTTTAGGAAGCGCTTTTGCGCACTCTTAAAACGGTTCAGGAGAATATTTATATGGATTACACTTTGCTTGCATGACATATAGCTTATACAGGTGGTTTACGCGCGTAAGATCGTCAGGATCGAGCGCTTAAGGCTACGGGCGGCCATCTTGACTATCTTGGTTTCATATGTACCCCCTGGGTACATATGAAATCGAGACGGGCCGTCCGTACCGCTAAGCGCTCGATCCTGACAATCTTAAAAAAACATAGGGGACTGTGAAGAGTCTATTGTCGAGGTTAAGCACGCTTCTGAGCGGTCAAAAGAAAAGTCTGGAGCGAGAGGGTCAAAACGAAGGGTGAGACTAGGCCTACGGGCGTGTGAGGCTAGCACGCCGCTTGTCGCGAAAATGCCACGTCGGCCCCTCGCGTATTTCCAAAACCGATTACGGAACAAAAAAAAGAAACGACTATTTTGCAGTCCTGACATATATATGTAGAAGTTCTTCAGAAAGTAAAACTTAAAAGGCGTAATTTACACTGAAACCGTTATAACAATAAGAGCTCTGATAACAGCTAATTCTTTCACATTACCTAGTTAACGCTGCATCCCTGTAACTGCTGCAAATACATTATCTTTTAAACATGAATTAACTGCTAAACTAGGATGTTTTCAACACCATTTCCAAGCCATAAAATATGTCTGTTAGGCTATTTAGTTCCTTTGCCCCCCCTCCCCCCCCCGTTTATATACTTCAACTAGTGAAATCCCTACCCTTAAACATAACATAACACAACATAACATAACATAACATAACATAACATAACATAACATAACAAACATAACATAACATAACATAACAAATCATAACATAACATACACTTTATTACGACTCCTCTTTACGGGGCTATTCTGTCGTAATACACAATAATAAGTAATAACAAATACACAATGATAAAATTACAACGAGGCAAAAATATTTACATGTGTTACGAGAAGAAATATTTACATGAGTTTAGATACAGCTATATTCCTGAACCCTGAAAATGGTACCCTTTTCGGGCGGAACCTCCCCGTTGTAGGGAGTACACCCCCCCCCCCCCCCCCTTCCAGGGTAACACAGTTTAAGGTGGCTGAACACAGTTTTGCGGGCGGTCAGCGGTAACTCGCGTGACAGCGCGTATTTTAAATTAGACTAACAAACATGGCGGCGAAAAAGCAACGGTTCAAAGGAGACGATTTCTCAAAATCTACTCACTAAAATTTTGTGATATTTGGCAGAATTTTTACTTTTATTGTATTTTAAATAATGAGAACCTAAAATGAAAGTTGAAGAGACGAATTTTGTGACACATTTAATATTTACAATACAATTATATTATTGATTATCTAAAAACCCGTCTGTTAAAATTTGATCAAATAAGTTTCAAATGGTGATGATTAATTATGGTAAGCTGTGTGCAAGTTTATACGAAAATCTAATGAGCGAATTTTATGTAAATTGAGCAAAAGTGAGATTTTGCGGTTGTGAATACAACCTTAAAATTCGTTCATGTTGCCATGGAAACTACGATTACGTCAAATTTTACCTGTCAATCAAAAACTTTCATCAGTATATTTCTCACTTGCCAAGTTTCAGCTTGTGAGCTGCAACCTTCCTCTTGCCATGACTTGGCAAATGACATATAACTCACAAACTGCCAAAACTGTGTTCAGCCACCTTAATTGGCGTCTATCTGCCTCAGCAATACGGCTCTCCAAATGAAAGAAATTTCCGCAGTTTGATAATAATCGTACAGGAGGGAAAAGAACAAAATCTTTCATTAGAGTCTCTCAGCCTGTGCCGGGAACTAGGTAAGGGATGTGCGCACTTCCCTGTTCATCTCGGGTATCTCCATTATTTACGCCCTAACTTTCTCAGGTGAGTGATACCTGTGTTACCCATTCTTGCTAACAGCTGCTTTCTTTTCGCTTCCTGTAACCGTTTATAGTTTCTTAACCACAATTATTCTTTTATGTCAGTTTAAGGGTAGGGGTTTTGAAGCAAACAAAACATATTTTCTTCAAAATATGTGGTCAACATCGTTTGTTGTTTTGTTCCATTGCAAATGTTTGGGTTGTTACTTGGTATCTTCTTACTTATCCTTTGTTGAACTTTTAAACACTCAACGATATAGTATTATTCAGAACCTAAAAAGATGAAGATATTTTTGAAATTTCTAGTTACAAAAGAACACAGAAAATCAAATTAAAACCGGCTGTATCTTCTTAACTCTTACTTTTTGCAAGGTATCAATGTGTAAGCTTCACTTTAAAAGAAAGACAAAATTCAGCGAGGTTTAACTGTGCGGCCGTGACTATTAGCAAGATGACTTCGCGATCATGCGAGGAGAGGAATTGTTTTAAAGGCTTATCGTTGTTTTTTCTCAAACTACTTCGAACATAGCCCTTACCTTTCCAACAAATACTGAGAGGGTTGGTTGTCTTGAAGGAAGCAGATAGCTAAAACATTTCTGCTCAAGTTTGCAACGGATTTATTCCCTGCACTGACGTCAAGGATTTCTTTGTTCAACGTAAACGTTTTGAATCATAATTAATAAGGTTAAATGAAACTTTTAGTGAAAACGGTTCAAATCAAGTTTCGTATGTACTCCCGGTAAATGGTTCCCTTTCCTTAATTTCTGACCATTTTAAGAGCAAGAGTGAACGTGACGCTTGAGTTAATGTTCTAAACAGTTCTGACAGTTGCAGCTGTAATAGTCTATTAATTAGCCCTATTTTTTTGGAGTTAAGTTTAACCTCATGATTAGAGCCCCAAAATAATTGTAGAATTATGTTCAAAAGGCACTGCACGATTTTACGCGTTTACGAGTTTACGCGTTAAGGTTTTCTGTTCACACAGAACTACCTGAACCGTACAAAGAAATCAGACGTCTAGCAGTTCAAAGTCCCGTATGAACGAAATGTCCGGTCAAATTTTTCAGGCGGTGGAAAATTCGTCCGGAACTGTGAGATCTCCTCTGCAGGTATCACTCTCCTGTTTTAATGGGGAGAGAGGAGTAACATGTTCTTTTCTTCTTTCCTCGTTCGCAGACTGACCTCACGGTCAATGTAACCAAGCAAACCTCTATAAGGTGGGTTTCCGCTGACGCGTAAACAGGGCCGAAACTAGATTTTTTGTAACGGGGGGCATTATCGCGGGTGCTGAAGGCACAAGCCTTGTATGGCGGATCTCGGGGTGTCCTCCCCCAGAAAATTTTCAAATTTGGAGGCTCTAAAACGCTATTTTTAGCACTTGTCATGAGATATGTCTCCGAAAAATCGACCTCGAACCTGAAAATGGCAAACAATTGCAAGTCACTATAATCAAAATAACTGAGTCTAAAGAAAACAACTCCACTCACAGACTTGATGTGTCTGGCTCAACAGGTCCACAGGGGCAGCTGGCTTCTTTATTTGTTTTATGATAAAGAATCAGTTTAATTCCCCACGATTAATTAAGCAATAGAAAACGTTTTCCGCGTTTGCATAGCCTGATCTAAGCACGAGAGGGGTTGGGAGAATTCGAGACAGTTTATATGCAAACCCTCGGCTTCGTCTCGGGTTTGCATAACTGCCGAGAATTCTCCCAACCCCTCGAGTGTTTAGATCAGGCTATGCAAACACAGGAAAAAAGTTTTCTATTACTTCTAGAGCACTGATTAAAAGAAAAATTATTACCAGTCGCGAAGTCTTGCATGTACACGATGCTTGTAAGCGTAATCAGTCCTCGTTTTTGCTTAAAATGTCAGCACAAGCGAAAAAAAAATTCACACAGCATGTTTCTACAGATTTTCCAAGTTTCAGCCGACGAGAAAATGGGTGAATAAAGTAAACTTGTCGAGGTTTTCAACTCAAAACCTTTTTCAAATTCGACCTTGCGTGATTAGCGCGCGAAAAGCAAAACATCTTGATGTCACAGCCATGTTTACATACTCTCATGCAAACACTTACTCTCACGGCAAATCAGAGCGCGCGTACTATCTTAGTTATTTTATAATTAATTTCTAATTTCCAAAACGCAGTGTGACAGCTTAAATCTGTGTTTAATACACCCATAAAGCACCATTCCCTTTTCAAACTAATCAGAGTGCGCGTTTTAACTGAACTTTATAAACTCTTCCAATTGGCAGTGCTTTTTGCATAAAATGCTCTATGTCGGGTACCACACAGAAAACACACAAAGGGTAATGGGCAAAATTCTGGTGGCAGGGAAGCGCTTAAATCTAGAGATAAGGGGACCAGGAGAGAAGCCCTCCTGGGGGGATACAAGATCGAGTGGTACCGGGGGTAGCCACCCTGGACAGGAGTCCTGATCAGTCTCGGGGGGTGAGGCCCATATCCCCCAGTACAGGAACTAAGGGGAACCAGGAGGGGTGGCCCTCCTGGGTGGAGTACAGATCAGGTGGGACCGGGGGTCCACACCCTGGAGTGGATATTTTTTCGGACCTGTCTCCAAGTGCTAAGCCTTACTGTGGGGTAAAGTGCAGCCTGCGGTTGCACTTCCCTGCCACGGATTGTGGAGCATTGGGAGACAGGGGACACAATCCCCCCACAGTAGAAGGCGAATAAAGTCGGGCTCATGTAAGCAGAGGGAGCCGTACCTTCAGCTCCTATGAGACTTCGCAAGTGATCCGACGAAAGTTAAAGACGACACTAGCTGTCCTGAAGTTAGTTATGGACTAGTGCTAGCTGAGAGTCTAGGTACTTCTAAAATGGTACATTTAGGGGTCCTTATATAGCTTTCATAACAGTCTGAGCTCCAGCGGCCAAGAACTTTAATAAGCCAGGGTGGAAGGCCAGCTTTGGCTGCTGTGGTGGCGGCTCCAATACGGAAACTGTGGGAGTAGAAATTGTTGGCAGGGAGACCACAGTGTTGAAGAATTGACCTAAGCTCTGTTGTGAGATTGTTCCGTGTAAGCCATTGTCTGGGTTGGGCGAGGGCGAACAGAGGGTGGCTTGATGGTGGCTGGACTTGAAGGAGATAGTCTTTCACGGCCATCACCGAACAGATAGGTGACGAGGACTTTGCAATAGTGATTGTGTGGCCCTGTCTGAAGGGGTCCGTTTTGGATTGTTTGACGTGGACTGGCATATGGCTGGGTGAGTGGGAGTTGGGTACCCGTGTGATGTCCTTGGAAGTGAGGTGGACAGAGGGGTCGAAGAGGCCATTGCCAGTGAATTTACTGGATCTTAAAAACCCAAAAAGGGTGAAGCCCGCCCAAAGCATAACATTGTCCAGGTTATAGGAAAGTGCGGGCTTAAGGTAGGAGTGAATGGAATGGAGAACTGTAAGGGTAATGGGAGAACGGTCAAGCCGCTTGGTAGGAGTGAGGCGCTTAATGCCTGTCAGGACCTTTTGTAACCTATGCATGTCATTGACCTTAAGAGGAAAGTTAAGCTCCCGATGAAGGTCCTGCACTGCCACCAAGTACAGCTTGACTGTTTCATAAGGTACTGTGTTGGCTAAAAGAGATGCAAAATACATCAGGGTTATCTCTGAGGCTGGTACGAGGGGGTTTGAGGGGCCTACTAAACCATGCATGAGTGTAAAGGTGAGGAAATGCTTGACGCCAACTTGATAGGTGCGTCGAGTGGAAGGGGCAAGGGAAGCATGAAGGTATCGCTGTACAGAACCTCTCAGATGTTCATCGCTGATGGAGGGATGGTAAAGGCTGTGGGAGAGGCTGAGGGAGCCAGGGTACGGAAGCGGTCCATCTGAAAACGGGAAAGGGAATCAGCGATAGAATTGTCTAAGCCTGGGATGTGAGTAGCCGTGAATGTGAAGTTATTTTGGAGCGTTTGAAGTGTGATTGCTCGAATAAGGTCCATTACCCGGGGGGACTTGGAGTGTTTAGAGTTTATGCTAGCCACCACTGACTTGTTGTCACACCACATGCGGATTCTTTTGCCGGATCAGCGGGGACTCCATAAAATACAGGCCAAGTATATGGGAAATAGCTCCTGCCATTCAATACTAATACCTCTTTTGTGGCTGAGGGTGTGGTGGGGGAGCCAGTGGCCCTGGAACCATTCCCCTGCTAAGAACCCCCCATACCCAAGGGAACCAGAAGCATCAGTGTATAGCTGAAGCTCCGGCGGAGAGGTGGCCTGGGTATCTAAAAAGAGAGACACCCCATTCCAATTTTGGAGAAAATGTTGCCACATAGAAATGTCCTTACGGAAACCGGAATTAAGGCGAATGTGCCAATGGGGGAACTTGATACCCTTTGTAAGGTGGATAATGCGTTGCAAGAAGGGGCGGCCAGGGGCAATAACCTTACAAGCAAATTGAAGGTTGCCAATCAGGGACTGTAGCTCTTGTAAGGTAGCAGATTTCCTAGTAGTCCACTGACCAACAGCTTCCTGAATGCGGGTGAGTTTATCCACCGGGAGACGGGCTTCCATTTTATCAGAATCTAGTAGAATACCCATAAATTCAAGGCATGTGCATGCAGGGAAGGTTTTCCCAGGAGCTATGGGGATATTTAGATCTGTAAAAGGTGCAAAATTTGGCATAGAGCAGTGATGCATTTTGATCTGGGAGGGGAGGTAGCAAAAAAGAAATCATCTAGTATATGGATAACCTTGGGAATATTAAGTTTAGTTTGAATGATCCATTCAACCGCAGAAGAGAATTCATCAAAAAGGAAGGGGGCTGACCTGAGACCGAAGGGGAGGACCATATCGAAGAAATAGAGCCCTTCCCATTTCATACCCAGAAGTTCCCAATCGGAGGGGTGGACGGGAACATTGTGAAATGCTGATTTTATGTCTAGTTTGGACATGAAGCATCCTGGACCGAGATCCTGAAGTATGGCAATTGCGTGGTCCACCTTTATGTATTGCAAAGAATAGGCTTCGGGAAGAATGTGGACGTTGACACTGGTGGGGCGGTGTTTGGGATAGTAGAGATGGAAAATGGTACGCCATTCCGAAGAATGTTTCTTGGGAATGACCCCAATATGGTATACCTGCAGGTTGGAGAAGGGAGGGATGTGAAAGGGCCCTGCTGTGTGGCCCAGGTTAACCTCTTTTAGCATGTTTTGTCAATAACAGATGGGTTGATATTTGCACAGGGAAGGTTAGAATATTCCTTGGGGGCCCTTGAACCTGAATAGCCGATCTTAAAGCCCTGAGAAAACCCTGTGAGAAGATGATTAACTGTTGTGTGATCTGGATGGCCCTGAAGGTAGGATGCAAATTTGTTGATGTCAGTGGGGGTGGGAGGGGTCAGTTGGGAGAGGTAATTAGTAGTGTCCTCGGGAGGACTTGCCAGAGCTTGAAGACGATTTAGGTCTGTCCTCTCTGTGGCGGGTGAGTTTAGTGTGATCTTCCCCAGAGTGGGCTGCTGAGCATCCCGGCTGGTTACACTTGTGTTGGTAAGGGCAAGGGGTGCGAGCGCAGGGTCGGCCTTTGTTAAAGTTGTAGCACAGGTCGGATTGGGTAAGGGCATCCCGGGACCTAGGAGGAGATAAAGGGCAGGTATCAGAAAGATGATCAGTGCTGCTGCAAGATCGGCATCCCGATTTGGGGAGGCCTGTGAAGGTATCGAGGTAGAGCTGGACGTCCCGTTCCCCCCACTTGGCAGAAAGGTTATGGGAGGCACACCTTCGGAATTTCACATCACAAACATACCAAGCCATTCCAGGGAACGTTCGTGCCTCATCTCGAATCAACTGTTGATAGGCTATTAAATCCGCGGCACGAGAGGGATATACAGGCACTATAACGGCGAAATATATGGCAAAGGCATCGAGCCATCGATCGATAGAGGTGATTTTGGGGCGTTTAGAGAAGGAGGGAAGGGGAATAGTTAGACCCTGATCGCCTACTTTAAGGTTAAGATGGGAATGGATGGTGTAAGTGAGGAGGGAAGTCATTGGTAAAAGGGTAGCAAAGTCCACGTACTCACCGTTGGTGATGGTCGTCGAGGTGGCTTTAGTCAGATGGCTGGCGAGGGAAGGCTGTCGGAAGTTAGGGTGAAGCAACGCTACTTGGGCTGGATCGGAAAAGTCGACAGGAGAAGAGAGGGAACCAAGATCAGAAGAAACGGCGAGACCAGAAGAAACGGCGGTGTTTGGGAGGAGATTGCCTGGTGGAGGATTGTGAAGGGAAGGTTGTTGTTGACGGGTCGTGTTTTGGCCGCCATCTTGTGGCAGTGGAGGAGGACTGGACCTGAGGCTGTCCTGAAGGTTACTCGAAGGACTGGGCCGGGCGAGTTGAGCGCTGGCATTGTTGGCGCCGCCATCTTGGACAAGTTGGCGTTTCATCCGCTCGTCCACTATGGAGGCGATTAAGGCAGCCAATTCAGCGAGTGTAACGCCGGTGGCGATACTGGAGTTGGACGGGCACTTGCTGATTGTGCTGCGGGCGGTCTTTGCTGCTCATTCTGTTGTAGTCGGGAGATAAGTTCGCGGCGATTCCCGGTTTGCTGGAGGTGACGTTCTCCCAGCATGAGGCGAAGACCTTCGGTAGACATGGCGCTGTAGTCTGCTGGTTCTGCTGGTACGTTGGCGCCATCCAATACGGCATTTCGACGATTGATGTTCCTCTTTTGCCTTGGCATGGTACACTAAGTTATGTAAGTCGATTTAAGCAAAGCGATTTGTGAGGAAGTAGACCAGGCGAAAAAACGCTGTTGTGAATGAACCGAAGCTCTAAGAGAACTGACTGGGAAAGGACAGTGTACCGCAAAAAAAGGAGAACATGAGCATGATAAGCATGTGATAATATGAATGGAACCTTTGTAGAGTCTAGTGATATAACATGCTAAGTTACAGTGGACTTTGCCAAAGAAGAAGGATACATTGTAATCAAACAACCAGTTAGTTTTCATTGTTCTTTCTTGTACTTTGAACTAGTATCTACCATTACTTAGTACAAAAACTTATACAAATGTTGCACGTTGTGTGACATAAGAACAGAGACATGATTGTTGCTAGTATGTCCCAAGTGTGCTTTCATAGGGCATCATTCTCAGGTTTATTAACAACAGTTTATGCTACCATAAACTTGAGCTTTATTATAATTGTTTATTACTAAAAGACACAATTGTAGCAAACGTGGACGCACAGGTGTCAGTGAAACGGACCATTGGCAAGATTATTACGGCTTTCAATAACACGCCAAGCTCAAAAGTCAAGTCAGTCAACTTAAGCAGACTAAAGGAGGTGGACCCAGCCTAGTATAAGAATCTGTATAGGAAATAAAGAGTTTGTATGGGAAGTAAAACTCAGATCAGAAAAATGAACTAAAAGCAGTAAAGGTCGTCGATAAAATGTAAATATTGTCTACTGGTGTCATTTACTTTCTTTTTAAGAAGTTTCAGTTCCATTTGAATCCTTTTTTTGTTCATTTATATGAGGCTAAGTTTTATTTCACACCGCGTCATTCACACGTACGCAATTTTCATTGGCGAATCCAGGGGAGTATCGAGGGGTGAGTACCCTCAAAATGCACTCAACAGATTTCAAACTTTTGGTAGAATGTTTAAAAATGGTTGATTACGCTGAATTGTAAGGTCATGCGTTTACTGGTTCGAAAATAGCATACAATGGGTGGATAAAACAGTAAATAAGAGAGGAGAAGAGAAGAATTTTCAAAGTTTTACTTAACACTTTTCTTGTTAAAACAAGTCGGGGAATAGAAGACGAATTGAAAAGCTGCTTTTATTTAAATATGAAGTAAACTTTTGGATAAATGAAGAACAATCTTGTTTGCCTAAAGGGGGGAGGATAAATCGCCAAAAGAAGCTCGACAGCAGTAGCTACAGTATGAAATTGCTTGGCCGGATGATCTGCCATACAGGCTTGAGATGTTTTCTCTAGAAAGCATTTCCGTTAATATATTTTGTTTTGTCAGCTGAATAGATAAGGAAAAACTGCCACCGTGTGATGATCATACTTAATTTCCGATGCTGATGTTTTCTTTCTTGAAGGCTAGATATAGCCTGTCGCGCGTCCGAGTGTTTCAAGAAGTCGTGGATTTCGTGTCGCTTATATAGTTAAGACTTTAATAGCGCGTTTGTTACCGCCATTGAAATCACCTGATGCTTCTTTTAAAAAATTGCCGTAGATGCAACTGGCTTTTTTCTTACTATTATTACTGCAATGTCGTCACATCCATTTATGTCACAATGTAACGGAAGCTTTTCTTGAGAATGACTCAGAGTGTATGATCGTCCCATGTAAGGTCTAATAGAGTTTCCAGAATCCAGGAAATTTTTGCTTGTTTGTAGAATCCGGAATACAGCTTACGAAATCCGGAATCGCACTAACGATTGGAATCTTGAATCCAACTTCCACTGACACTGGGAATCTGGAATCCAGTATCTGGTGATCCGGATTCCAAGGAGTGGAATTTAGAATCCAAGACTGCCTTGGATTCTCTTACATGTAGACTGTTTACAGTAGTCATAAAATAACACAACATAACATAACACAACATAAGGACAGCAACATTCCCACCAATCCAGCTTACGGTGTTTATATATCTCAACTGGTGAGATATGCTAGAATTTGCACGTCCAAAGTTGACGTCATAAATAGACTTCGTGGACTTTCATTACATCTCAGACAGCAAGGCTTTGAAACCAATCTACTTCAGAAATCATTTAATAAATTCTTAAGTCGCCATGGTCTTATCGTCGAGAAGTATGGTTCAGCCCTGCGGGTGATGAGATTAGCAGTCCAGGCTTGAATTGCACCATTGCATCCTTACATTACTTATTTATTGCTTAGTTTTGTATTTCAGTTGTATCTCGGTACGTGTGCGTGGACAATTTTATTTTGAGCGCGCACATTATTTGTTTATTTATTTAAATGACGTGTATTTAGTTCGTTAATTGACGTCTTAATTTTACTTTGCGTTATTTTCCTCACTTATATGTGTTGTCCATGACTATGCTCACATGGTGGGTGGCTCCTCCTAAAATGTTCTGCAATTGGTATAGAATTTAATGGAGCCGAAACCAACTGTGGAATTGCACGCATTTTAGGTATCCTACTGATGAACAGTTGCGACAGCTAGATATATATTTTTTAGCAACTAATATAATTTGCAGTCTGTCTACTTTGAATAACATAACATAACATATGGACTGAACAAATGGATTTTAGGAAGCGCTTTAGCGCACTCGTAAAACGGTTCAGGAGAATATTTATATGGATTAAACTTTGCTGGCATGACATATAGCTTATAATGGTGGCTTGCGCGCGTCGATCGTCAGGATCGAGCGCTTAAAGCTACGGGCAGCCATCTTGACTATCTTGAAGTTCATATGTACCCCCTGGACACATATCAAATCGAGATGGGCCGTCCGTACCGGGAAGCGCTCGATACTGACGATCTTAAAAAAACATAGGGGACTGTGAAGAGTGTATTGTCGAGATTAAGAACGCTCGCGTGAGCGGTCAAACAAAAAGTCTGGAGCGAGAAGGTGAAAACGAAAGGTGAGACTAGGCCTACGGGCGTGTGAAGCTCGCACGCCGCTTGTCCCGAAAATGTCACGTTGGCCCCTCGCGTCTTTCCAAACCCGATTACGGAAAAAATAAACCCGGCTGTTTGCAGTCCTGACATATATACGTAGAAGTGCTTAAAAATTAAAAGGCGTAATTTACAGTGAAACCGTTATAACAACCAGAGCTTTGATAACAACTAATTCTCTCACGCCTAGTTAACGCTGCATCCCTGTAACTGATGTAAATACATTATCTTTTAAACATGAATTAACCCCTAAACTAGGATGTCTTCAAGATCATTTCCCGGCCATAAAGTATGTCTGTTAGCCCTGTTAGTGAAATCCCTACCCTTTAACATAACATAACATAACATAACATAACATAACATAACATACACTTTATTAGGACTCCTCTTTACGGGGCTATTCTGTTGTAACCTACAATAATAACAAATTAATATACAATAATAATAAATCACAATGGGGCAAAAATATTTACATGTGTTACGAAAAGAAATATTTACATGAGTTTATATACAGTAATATGCCTAAACGCTGAAAATTGTACCACTTTCGGGCGGAGCTTCTCCGTGTAGGGCTTTGTAGGGAGTAGCTCTCCCGGGTAACACGGTTTAATAGGAGTCTATTTGCCTTCGCAATACGGCTCTCCAAATAACAGAAATTTCAACAGTTTGATAATAATCGTACAAGAGGGAAAAGAATTGCTCAAGGAAAGTGTGAATTCCATTGGACATTTCCTCAAGCGGTCATTGAACAATATGCGTACTGATCACGAATATTAACGAGTTAATATTTAATGGTTTTTTTAATCAGTTGAAGGAGCAATGAAACGGGAATATTGCTGTTTTAGGGCAAATCTTTGCTGACCAGCTCATCACTTAGTACCTTTAGCCATACACAAAAATGTTCCTGTAGAGTTATAAAGAAGATATCAAACAAATTTCATCAGGTAGTCGACTAACCATAATAGTTTTTATGCATGGATAGCATTATTACTTGAAAACGTTGCCTTGGCTCATCCGTGCCAACCCTTTGCAACAACAACGGGAAACGTTTTCAATGCCTAAATATGTCATATAGTCTAAAAAAGTTAAAACTGAACTGGACCATTATTTTTTTCAATCAATTGATCTGAGGAGACTGTTTATCTCTCTAAAAAAGATAGCAAGTAGCGTGACGTCGCCCCTTTAAATGAGTGACATCTGCTGTATAATTATGCATTTACAGTCTTTTTAGAGCGATTTTCATATGACCTTGAAATGAAAACACGCGAACAAAACAGAAACAACAAACGAACAGAAATCGAGCGATTTGATTGGTTTGTCGAAAGGATACAAACACTCGTGGCTTTTGGTTGGTTAAGCGAATGCTCGGGGGAAAAAAACTTCATACCCGAGAACTTTCCGGAAATCAATCGATACTTCGCTTTGACGTCATACTTAAATACGATTTGCCAATCGAACAGTCCCGTTTCCACATGCATTAGGGAAAACAAAGAGTCCTTGTTTTTTGATAAAACAAATAACGAACACTTGCCGAAACCGTTTTTCGAGGTCATAGGAAAACCGCTCTATCGATCTAAAGTTAGTAATGAAACTATGCATTGAACTACTATTTTCAACAGGTTTTTTCATGCAACAAAAGAGCAATTAATAGTTGACATAGTTGACTGGTCATCTTTTTGAACTTACAATAAAGTGTTAAACAAGGTAAATTAACGGCCTTCAAGAGCAATAGCAGCATTTTGTCTTTGTCGACTTTTAAATAACATCAGAAGAGCTCTTCTGAACTCTAGAATTCTGATTGTGTAAATTATGGGATTAACAAGCGAGTTTGTGTGGTATATAAGAGTTAAAGATAATAGCAGACGAAAAAATGTCACTAAGCTGCGTATAACACTCAAAGAAACAAAAATATATATAACATACGGTAACAACAACAGCAAAGATACAAGGGTCGTTATGAATAATGTCACAGTCAGTTTTCTTTGTCTATTGGCTGCACCGTGGGACGGAGGACGAGTTCCACACCAAAATTTTAAAGCAATGGAGGTGTAGGAAACACAGATAACAATAAGGCAAAGGCAGCAATATGAGAGCCATAGGTACAAAGGAAATACCAATTCCCACTGTTGTTGTGACCAGTTCCCATACAGAATCATTAACGGAAAGGAAGTTGATAACATCGCAGTTAAAATCCAGACGCAAGCGATTGTTACCCCGTAGGCCCATTTTTTGATGTTGCGATGCCTGAATGGACGAAACGTCGCATGCATCCGATCTAAAGAAATTACTGCAATGCCTGTTACAGAGGTGAGAGGAAGCCACATGTTGATCGTGGTAAACGAAACAGCTTGCCATTCCCGCTTAAAAAAGCTCTGAAGTATATTTTCACTTTCGCAACCGTAGAGGAGGAATTGAAATACTACATCGAAAATGGCAATTCCTCCAACAAACATATCAGCCACGGTTAAGTTTATAACCAAGTACATGGCACGAGTGCGAAGATTACTGTTCTTTACAAAAAGAACAATTGATAGGAGGTTCACTGCAACTACAGCAACAGTTACAGTAAGGAGTACAGCCAACCATGTGCTGCACTCGGTTGAAGAGATCTTCCTGGAGAACATTGTTTTTTTAATTATCTTTTCTCCTCCCTTCAAGAAGAAATCGAATAAAGTTTGGTTAGTTGAAAAGAGAAGTTAGGAGGTGAACTAAGAGAGCTGACGGCGACTTCTTAAATATCAAGAATAATGGAGATTGTATTTGAGAAAGATTCTTCGTTAGAGAGCTCACCTTAACCTTAATTGCTTGATAATTTCGTTAACGCTGAAGCAAACTCTTGCCTTTCACCTATGGAAAGAAAAAAATCAAAAGCAGCGGTTGGGGGGTGAGTAAGATGAATTAGTTTTCTGAAAACTGAGGGTAAAAAAATATATGTGAATTTTAGCTGTTGTTGTTAGCACTCATTAAACTGCAAGTCACTAAGAAGTAATTGATCACCTGGTAGAAAGTTTATTTCGCTGTGAAGGGGGGAGTACTCAAGAAAGGTTTATACGGGAAGGCTCCGCCCCTAGGTCCAGCCACTTACCCTTTTGCATACCATTTAATTATGACAGAAAAGGTACCCCTTTTGTATACCTTCTACCCTTCGCGACTAATGGTACTCCTTTCACGTTTTAACTGCTGTACTCCAAATTTCTTTAAATATGAATTAATCACAAAACTAGAACGTTATCTAGACTTTCACACAGCCATAAAATGCATCTGTTAGGCCTTCGGTCCTTTTTACAGACAGAAATGATACATTTCCCTACCCTTTCATATACTTCAGCAAGTAAATCCCTACTCTTTTATGTACCCAAAGCCTAAATGAGATATTCCTTTTGAGCGGAGCCTCCCCGTATGGGCCATTGTAGGGAGTACCCTACGGGTACGTTTTAAGAGTATGTCCACCATCAAACTCGAATAATCCATCAAATATTCACAAAGAGACTGGAAAATTGTATCGCACACTAATTGTGCCAATGAAAGTCAACCAACTTCCAAGTTATCGTGGCTCGAAAAATATTTTTGAATGAATAAGCCAATCAAGGAATACACTTCACTAGCTTTTTTTAATTTGCATACGAACTCCTATTACTCGGACCTTCGCTGCTACAACCCTTCTGCCCATTACCAGGATTTGAAGTAATTAACTGAACGGTAGGCCTGCTTTTTCAGACCTATCAATCGAGTAAACAAGAGACAATTTTTTTTTTTAATTTTACCTAAACTTTCAGAAAAATTGTCCCTGAGTTAAACATGTTGTCAATATGAATTTCCTTTTTAATGACCCCAGTAGAAGGAACAAAATCGTTTATTACAGTTTCTCAGCCTGCGCAGGGAACTAGGTAAGGGATGTGCGCCCTTTCCAATTCATCGCGGGTATCGCCATTATTTGCGCCTTTACCTTCTCACGCGACTGCTACCCACTCATGCTAACAACTGCTTTTTGTTCGCTTCCTGTAACCGTTTATAGGCCTTTAACCACAATTGTTTTTTATGTTTCCCGTTAAAGGGTAGGGCCTTTGAAGCAAACAAAACATCTGTTTTTCAAGACATGTGGTAACATCTTTTGTTGTTTTGTTCCCTTTGCAATTGTTTGGGTGGTTAAAGTGGTATTTTCTTATTTATCCTTCGATGAACTTTAAAAGGCTCAACGTTCTAGGTTATAATTCAGAACCTAAAAGAATGAAGAGGTTTTTTGGTGATTTCCAGTTACAAACGCTTCTTAAAATCTTCTTTCTACAAGGTATGGTGAATCTAAGCTTCTCTTTAAAAGAAAGACAAAATTCAGCGAGGTTTAACTGTGACGGTGACTACTAAAATCTCTGCTGTCACCCAACTACGACGTGACGTTAACAAGCGACGGCGAATTTTTCTTCGATATCTTTTTAAACTTGAGTGCGGTTGCCAAAATTTCAACTCCAGAAAAATTCGCCCACATTTGACATTTCAAGCGAGCAGGAATATACGCAGGAAAGTTTGAAAAAACGAGAATTTATTTTTAAAGTGACGTTTTCGCTAACGTTGCCGTCGTCGGTGCTAAAGCTCATTTTTCTTAAACTTCGCGATGCGAGGACTTTGCTGTTCATTGGGAAATGTTAAATAGTTTTAAAGGCTTATCGTTATGTTTTTTTTTCACGCAGCAAGTCCTAACATAAGCACCTACCTTTCCAACAAATACTGAGCTGGTTGGCTGTCTTGAAGGAGGAGAGCAGAAAAATTTTGGCTCAAGTTAGCAAAGGAATTCATTTCCTGGACTGCCGTAACTGATGTCAAGCGTTTCTTCGTTCAACGTGAAGATAAACAGATTGCTCCACCGTCCTTAAAATGATCGCCGTTTAAAATCATAAGAATAAACGTTCACTGAAACTCTTCCAATATAAAGTCTCGTACACTCTCAGTAAATGGTTCCCTTTGTTAATTTGTCGCCCTTTTAATAGCAGGAGTGAACGTGACGCTTGAGTTAAGGTAACAGTTCTGACAGTTGCAGCCGTAATGACACTTTCTAAATTTATACTTGATATTCTAAAGTAGTATTTAAGGGGAAACAATGAGTATTTCGGCGATTTTTTTTTTGCCCAAAAGTTACGAAATTCAGCCAAAAATACCCTTTTGTCATTATTTGAAAGAATGAAACCTCTTTAGTCGCAATTTGCTTTGACTGCTTAAATTTTGCTAAATACAACAATAAAGCGTTAGGTTAAAAAATGAGGAAAAGGAGAATCTAATGAAATCTTGCAAGTACCGTCTTTGTATTTTCGATTGTGGTAAAGAGATAGCTCAAAGCTAATAAAATTGCCGTCGTCTTATGATAGAAACTACGAAATATGTTTAATACGTCTGCTGTTAAATGGTAATTATTTGCCAAAACTGCCAAATGAACATTTTGGGGTTTTTTGGCACTCAAACGCCTCAAACTCAGAGCACTTACAACTGCCAAAAACTAAGACACACTGTCAAAAATAGAGTTAATTAAGGATATTTCTACAAAAGAAACATGGGAATTTCCATGTTCCTGCCAAGCAGCTGTTCAAAAGGAACATGGAACAGTTTTATGTACCTCGAGACAAAGCTGATCAAAAGGAACTTAGAAATTTCCATGTACCTCGAGAATAAGTAACAATTTGCTTTGACTGCTTAAATTTTGCTAAATACAACAATAAAGCGTTAGGTTAAAAAATGAGGAAAAGGAGAATCTAATGAAATCTTGCAAGTACCGTCTTTGTATTTTCGATTGTGGTAAAGAGATAGCTCAAAGCTAATAAAATTGCCGTTGTCTTATGATAGAAACTACGAAATATGTTTAATACGTCTGCTGTTAAATGGTAATTATTTGCCAAAACTGCCAAATGAACATTTTGGGGTTTTTTGGCACTCAAACGCCTCAAACTCAGAGCACTTACAACTGCCAAAAACTAAGACACACTGTCAAAAATAGAGTTAATTAAGGATATTTCTACAAAAGAAACATGGGAATTTCCATGTTCCTGCCAGGCAGCTGTTTAAAAGGATCATGGAACAGTTTTATATACCTCGAGACAAAGCTGATCAAAAGGAACTTAGAAATTTCCATGTACCTCGAGACAAAGCTGTTTAAAAGGAACAAGGAAATTCCCATGTACCTCGCGACAAAGCTGCTCATAGGAACATGGTGATTTCATGTTCCTCCTGTAAACGTTGATAAAGTGGTACATGGAAATGTCCATATTTTTGCACAGTGATTCTCTCACAAGCTGAATAATACCGTAAGGAGAAGTGTTGTATCCCTTGCAACAAAACATCGAAACAAGTCAGCCCAGCTTGGGAATCTTTCACACTCGGCAAAGGAGTGTTGTCATAAATATATATTTAACATATAAGTTATTAGCATTAAATTTTTCTCAACAGCAGGTCAGATGAAATTTTATTTAGAGTTTGATACTCAAGAAACAAAGTACCGATTCGTTATTTTCTCTCGTAAAATGTTTTTGTTTTATACATTAAGACGCATCACATTATAGTTTTTTTATACATATATCTGTCAGTGAGTTCACTATAAGTGTGGTCCTTGCAATTCCGAAAAATTACAAGAACGTAGCAAAATTCACGACCCATTAATTTCTCCATTTTGCATAAGATGTCCGCGACGTGAGGACCTTGGATGATGTGGATGTACTTTTCGGTTTCGAAATCTTCCTTTATAGTCATATGGCTTTTTATCTTCATGCCAAGTAGGCTAGTAAAGATCACTCGACTTCATTCCTTCATCGACGGGCGACTCGCTCAGAGGTCATGTCACTCCGTTGTTTTTTCATAGGTGGAGCGACATCACTTTGAAGGCACTGTACCTTACTGACAAGCAAGAGACAACTAACTACTGCATTTTCCTCGTATCAATTTACTGAAAATGTCCTACAGAAAACGCTAGAAATGGCATTTCGAGACCCTAAATTAAAAAAAAATTTCTGGGGGAGCACGCCGGAATCGAAGCGGATAGAGCACGGAAGAAGTGTGGAAGGAAACACAAGACTGGAAGGCTGGAACTAGGCACATAATTGGCTAAATCTAGTAACTTCCTGTGGGCGAAATTTGGAGGCAATCCGAAGTAACGCAATTTTTTGCCATTTTTTTTTCCTTATCGTACGATTTCGAACGATATTTATAAGGCACGAAGACTTAAACATATTTCGCGTGTTATGAATGGTTTTAAATTACGCTAATGGGACCAAGCCCACGACAAAGGCATCAAGTCATTTAAACTTTTCGATGGATTAGATAGATAACGACTTTTCGTCTAAATTTGGGATTTTCAAACGTCACAGCGCTTAAAAATTTATCCATACTGCCATGGGGATATTTAATTTGAAACATCCCGTTTCCTCTTTGTTCCGGAACAAAATTTGTGGTCGCTCCTTGCTTAGCCTTGTTTTCATTATTGTGCACTTATAAGTTTGGATTATCCAACTAAGTATAAACTAAAGCAAAAACTGCTGGTCCGCCCTTTAGGAGTACATGTTTTCTACTATGGATGAACTTCCATGTGCGACCACTTCTCGTAAGCGACCATCTATCCAAAACACCAAATTTTTCCCAGTCAAAGTCTTACAGTTGGAACCTCTAGTGTACGACCACCTCCTGTAAGCGATCACGACCACTTTTGGGAGCTGTCGTTTTAATGATTATCCACTGTTTTTAACCTCTTGTGAAACGATAACCTCACGCATTGTCTGACCTCTACGGTGGCCGATAGGAACAAAACAGAATCACAAAACCCTAAAACAAAATCACAAAACCCAAAACAGAATCACAAAACCCAAAACAGAAGCACAAAACCCAAAACAGAAACACAAAACCCAAAACAGAAGCACAAAACCCAAAACAGAAACACAAAACTCAAAACAGAATCACAAAACCCAAAACAGAATCACAAAACTTCTTTTCACCATTCGATCTTTACACACTACAAAAGAGTCGAACTGTCAATAACTGTTTTGGGTTTTGTGATTCCGTTTTGAGTTTTGTGATTCTGTTTTGGGTTTTGTGATTCTGTTTTGAGTTTTGGGATTCTGTTTTGAGTTTTGTGATTCTCTTTTGAGTTTTGCGATTCTGTTTTGGGTTTTGTGATTCTGTTTTGAGTTTTGTGATTCTGTTTTGGGTTTTGGGATTTGGTTTCAGGGTTTTGTGATTCTGTTCTGAGTTTTGTGATTCTGTTTTGTTCCTACCGGCCACCGTAGACCTCTATGTTTACTGTGTGTACTATACTACTTAGAATATACGAAGAACTTATTAAGAAAAAACATGCAACTAGGCACGCTAAAAGCCCACGCGTACTTCGATGGTTGTGAATATTGAATGAGAGCAATTTGTCTTGAACAATTGTGAAATAATGCATTTTGTATGAGGTCGACGTCTGTATGATGATGTAGCTTAGAAATTACATGCAACAAACTATATTATCTTCGATAAAGTAGATTTGTCCGGGCATCTTCTCGGTAAAGACCCCCTGGGGATTCTTTCCCGTAAGTGGATACCTCCCGCAAGACGTGGCATTTTGGGTGGTCGCTTACAGAAGGTTCGACTCTTTTGTAGTGTGTAAAGATCGAATGGTGAAAAGAAGTAAATTACGTACAAGATTAGGGCGGGCCGTGGTCGGTTGGGATGAACCGGTTTTGGCTCAATTTGTTTGAAATCGTCGTTCTTTTGTGGTCTGTTGCTTATTACTACGAACTGTTCAATGTCATATTGATTAGCCTGTGGTTAAACCGATCCTCAATTTGAGCCGAGTCTTTTTAACATGCTTAAAACTGTTGAAGATGAACGCTGGAGGTGATCTTGTAGACTTTCCTTGAGTCGAGCTAAAAGATTGAAGAGAAGTTCCACGAATATTATATAGATACTGGTGTATTCTCTCTAACTAGCATTTTTCAAGCAACAGGGGTCCTGAGTCAACAGGAAAGGCAAAAGAAAAATGACTATTTAACTTAGAGGATTTGCATTTTCCCCGGTCGAGTCACAGATCTATCATTCCTACATAAATCGCTTAAAAGAAAAGAGCTGAAAAGGTTTAGACTAAGGTATATTCTTTGAAAACAGCTCAGGTGCTTTTCCCCTTCATTCACAGTAAGCAAACAATATGTAGATAAGGCCAAAGCGAAGCTCTCGAAGATTCTTTTAAGAAATGTCTTTTTGAAATAATTCTGCATTCGCTATATTACGAAACAAGAAGCAAACTCGAAAAATGGACCTAAAAAAAAGTGAAAACCAATAACTAGTCAACAGAGAACTTTAATTGCAATTAAGGTTGTTGGGCTTCGATACGAAGAACTGTTGGCATAATTTGAGGATGAGAATGTTCTTTCAGCGATCTGCAGTGATACTGATCGGTTGTTGTGTTGTCTAATCGTAGGGCATCTACGATTCAGGAATCTCTATTCCACTTTCCCTGTTTTAACATTAAAATGTCTGATGTTGTTAAGGTGAAGTCTTATTTGACCATAGCCTCTTTAACTCTACGAGACACGAGAGTACCAGTGAGGGTCTCGGTCAATAAACTTATCCTTTTCCCAAACCGGATAAAGCCCGGTATTATTGCTGGCTTGTTCAGAAACGGCTGAGAGTTGAGTTCGTGATGCCGACAAGTTTCCCATACTACAGTGTAAGTGTCTTATTCCCATTTCATCATAGTCTGTACCCTTTCCCTGTGACCAATGCTATTAAAGCTATTAAAAAGCCATGATCACAGATAACACCACTGGTAAAATCATGTTCAAATAGCAAGTTTATTGAATACTCTAAATTGGTTTATTTACTGACACTGACATTTTAGAAAGTCTAGCAACAGTTAACAAGCCCTATATAAAGTAGAAATTAAGGTGTACAAAGAAACAAGATCTTCGCTTCGTTTTACATATACTCTGTTACATTTTATCAATGGCCACATACATATTAGAATGTAAAACAGCCCGTATTTTTGCCTTGGTTAAGAACGTGGCCGCGAACGATTAAGTGAAAGGAAGGTTGAGTAGCTGATACTGGACCTACGGGCGTGTGAGGCTTGCGCAGTTCGCGCGAAAATCTCAAGCCTTTGTATTACCGATTACATACGCATTAGCAGCTTACATGCGTAGGTAGTGCTTCGCGAAGTAAAAAAAAAAAAAAAGAAACAAATTAAAATATTACACTATGAAACCATGTATAACAACAAATTCTAAAAACCTAATGTATAATATTAATAGGCCATCTTTCAGTTGCCCCATCTGTTTCTAAGCGAAATGATTGCAATGAAAATCGGACATTTTTTTTACTCCCATGCAAATGAAACTTATCATCACAAAAAGGATTTGCTCTTAGCCTTGCTTCGGGAAAGGGAGGGTTTGTGGAACTCGGAAATTGCCTGTTGATAGCGAATATTTTATCTTGATTAAAAACGTCAAGAAAAGATCGAATTAAATTAGCTAAATACAGTAAAAACCCGCAACCAAGAGCCTGCATTTTAAACAGGTTCTTACAGAAAAGGAAATTAGCATAAATTTAGGTTATTTTGGTTTGTAAATAGGTTCTTATTTTCTACTGAAAAAAAAAAGACATTGTATCCAGTTATTCCTTTTGTAAAACCCGCATACCATTACACTGCAGTTGAGGCTTCTATGTCTCCAAGGAGGATCCTGAAAGTTGAGTTATTTTAGTGCCTAAGTGTACAGATTTGTATTACTGATTTTTAACAATAATAGGGACCTGTTTCAAATTTTAGCCTAAACAGGTTAATATAGAGAAGGCCTAACTGGCAAATTTGGCAAATTTAAAACCAAACTTCGTAGCCGCTGGTTTTACTGAAGTGTATGTAATGCTTAAAACACGCGCTGTGCGTGATTTGAATGAAGAGCTTCAAAAATGTCCCCTTAGTATTTCATTTCAATAGGATTGCTAAATAATGCATTGCAAAATGGAAAACAAAAGCAGCCAAAATAACAAAGGCTGCTTTGGTCAAATATTATGAAAATACATTGAACAACTGAAGTACACAGCCCCCCGAGAAGGGGCGTTTTATATGGCGAACCCACCCTGCGGTCCAACCCCTTACCCTTTAATATACCATTTTCGACGGAAACTGGTACCCCTTTCATATACCTTCTATTGGAAAATGATATGCAGTTCACATACCTAGTTAACACTGCATCCCTTTAAATCGCTAAACTAGGATGTCTTTAAGACCATTTCCCGGCCATGAAATTCCTCTTTTAGCCGTTTTTCTTCCTTTCCCGCCCCTTTCATGTACTTCAACAAGTGAAATCCCTACCCTTTTATATGCATGAAGGCGGAGCCTCCTGGTATAGGCCGTTGTAGGGAGTACCCCTCGGGTTACAAAGTTTAAGCGTCTGTCTGCCTTCGCAACATGACTATCCAAATGAATGAAATTTCAGCTGTTAAGTTTCATAATAATCGTAAAGGAGGGGAAAAAAAATGCTCGAGAAGAGTGTCAATTCTATTGGACAATTCCTCAAGTTCATTGGACATTACGCCTACTGAATATTAAAGAGTTAATATTTAATGGGTTTTTTAATTGGTTAAAGGTGCTATGACACGAGAATATTGCTGTTTTAGGTCAAATCTTAGCTGACCAGGTCATTACTTAGTGCCTTTAGCCATACACAAAAATGTTCCTGTAGAGTTATAAAGAAGATATCAAACAAATTTCATCAGGGAGCCGACTAACCATAATAATCAGTTTATGCATGGATAACACTAAAACTTGAAAACGTTGGCTCATCCTTGCTAACCCTTTGCAAAAACAACAAGAAACGTTTTCAATGCACAAATATGTCATTAAAAAAAAAAATAAAACAAAACTGGACCATTGTTTTTGGAAATCAATTGATGCGAAGAGACTGTTTATCCATTTTAAAAATATATTAGCAAATAGGGTGAGGAAAACCCTTTAAATGAGCAACAGCTTCTGTATTTACAGTGTTTTCAGAGGGGGGTGAATAAGGTATGCAAATCCGCCGATCCGTGGTATTTTTAGGCCCGATCCGTCGATCCGACTTAATTTTTGTTCACATCCGAATCCGTGTTACTTTAAAAATTTTTCGTGGTATATAGAAAGTAGCGTTGTAGCATGAAAAGCAACAGATGCGGGACTTCATGTTTAAGAAGTTTTCGTTACAGCTTCAAAACATTAAGCATTAGGGACAGAGCTTATAATGTTTCTTCCAATGATACAGATTTGACTAATCAAATAGTATGCATGTTTGCAAAATGAAAGTATCTGGTGTTGCGTAAAAGATTTTTCAATAAATTTACTTACTGACATCACTTTGGACATGCTTCTAGTCGAGCCGCAAAATTCGGAAGAGGCAGAACTCAACTTCATGGTAATTTGCTTACCAGTAAGTATTTTCCATGGTTCACCTTGGAGGTCTTGAGACCATAATCTTTTTCACATAAACATGTTCCCACTTTAAACAACAGGACGGGTAAAAGGGTTAGCCACGGCAAACTGCATTTGTTTTCAGGTGCAGATACAGAGTTTCATTTACTCGTAGTTTGTTTTGTACTCAATGATCGTCAGTCCTAGCATTAGATATAAGGAGCAAAATCCAGTTTATCATTTCACCGACCATTTTGTAAATTTGATTTTTTTTATAGTTCATGAGTCGCTGTCAATCCTAGCATTAAAATGTGAGGGCCCAAAAATCCAGTAACTCTCATCTTACGAAATGAATGTGGTTCCTGCATGGTGACACATGGTTCAGGTATGCACAAGGTTGCCTGACGTCATTTTCGTCACGCTGTCTATACTAGAATACATGTATATACGTCGGGTCACTAGAAAGTCTCTTCCGGAAACCTCGGAAGTGGAACGTAAGCCGACAAAACACCAGCACATTGACCAAGGCTGACCGAAAATTGATAATCCGATCCACAATCCGAACTTCTAGACTGACAGAATCCGGAAACCGGGCCAAAACTTTCAGCTGACCCGCGATCCACGGTATTTTTCAAATCCGCGAATCCCCTCGATTTATCGCCGAAATCCACAATCCGTGAGCTTTTTAAGGCCAAATCCGCCGATCCGCGGACCTATTCACCCCCCTCTTTTTAGAGAGATTTTCGTATGACCTTGAAATGAAAACACGCGAACAAAACAGAGACAACTAACGAAAGGAAATATAGCGATTTGATTGGTTTATCGAACGGATACAAACGCAAGTGACTTTCTGGTTGGTTAAGCAAACGTTGGGGTGAAAAACCGTCATGCCCGAGAACTTTCCAGAAATTAATCGATACTTCGTTTTGACGTCATACTGCGACACGACCGGCCAATCGAACAATGCCTTCTACATATTAAGGTTTTCTTTGGCAGGAAAAAGAAGAGTCCATGTTTTGATCTTTTCATATATATATATTCATTGGCTGATAAAACCAATAACGAAATACTTACCGAAACCATTTTTCAGTTAAGGTCATAGGAAAATCGCTCTATCGATATAAAGTTTAGTAATAAAACTGTGCATTAAAATACTATTTTCAAGAGTTTTTTTCATTCGGCAAAAGACCAAAAGTTGACATAGTTGACTGGTCATCATTTGAACTTACAATAAAGTGTTAGACATGATAAATTAACGGGCTTGAAGAGGAATAACAGCATTTTCTCTTTGTCGACGTTTAAATGATATTAGGAGAGCTCTTCTGAACTCTGGCATTCTGATTGTGTAAATAATGGGATTAACAAGCGAGTTTGTGTGGTATAAAAGAATAAAATACAATTTCAAACGTAAAAATGTCGGAAAAGAAAGACTGTGTATAACAGTCAAAGAAAGAAAAGTCAGCGTAATATATGGTAACCACAACAGCAAAGATACAATGGTCATTATGAATAATGTGACAGTCAGTTTTCTTTGTCTATTGGCAGCACCATGGGACGGAGGACGGGTTCCACACCAAAATTTTAAAGCAATGGAGGTGTAAGAAACACAGATAACAACAAGGCAAAGGCAACAACATGAGAGCCATAAATAGAAAGGAAATAACAATTGCCACTGTTGCTGTAGCCAGTCCCCATACCGAATTATTAACGGAAAGGTTATTAATATCAACGCAGTTAAAATCCAGACGCCCGCAATTGTTACCCCGTAGGCCCATTTTTTGATGTTGCGATGCCTGAATGGACGAAACGTCGCATGCATCCGATCTAAAGAAATTGCTGCAATACCTGCTGCAGAGATGAGAGAAAGCCAGGTGTCGATCATGAAAAGCACAAGCAAAATAGGTTGCCATTCCCGCTTAAAACTAGAGGTGAATAACACATTTCTAGCTTCGCAATCGTTGAGGAGAAAAACTAATACTATTATACTGATAGTGGAAATTCCTCCAACAAACATATCTGCCACGGTCAAGTTTATGACCAAGTACATGGAACGAGTGCGAAGATTACTGTTCTTTACAAAAATAATAATTGATAGGAAGTTCACTGCAACTACAGCAACCGCTATAGTAAGGGATACAGCCAACCATGTGCTGCACTCGGCTGAAGAGATCGCCATGGAGATCATTGTTTCCTTTCAATTCTCTTTTCTCCTCCCTTCAGAAAGAAATCGAATAAAGTTTGTTTAGTTGAAAAAGGAAAGTTAGGAGATGAATTAAGAGGGCTAAAGTCGACTTCTTAAATATCAATTCTTCGATAGAGTGCGCACCTTAACGTAAATTTCTTGATACTTTTGTTAACGCTGCAATAAAACCCTTGCTTTCACCTGTGGAAAGAAAAAATCAAAAGCACCTGTTGAGGGGAGATAAAGATGAATAGGTTGACTGAAAACTGAGGGCAAAAAAAAAAAAAAAATTTATGATTTTCTGACAACCACAAGTATACAAGATACTTTTTTCATTAAATTTTGCCAAAACTTTCGCAAAAAATGATTGCTGAGTTTAAAATTGTTGTCAATATAAACTTCCCTTTTAATGACCTCAGAAGAATGAACAAAATCGTTTATTACATTTCTCAGCCTGTGCGGAGAACTAGGTAAGGAATGTACGCGCTTTCCCCTTCATCGCTGGTATCGCCATTATTTGCGCCCTAACTTTCTTACGCGACTGCTACCCACTCATGCTAACAGCTGCTTTCTGTTCACTTCCTGTAATCATTTAAGGGCTTTTAACCACAGTTATTATTAATTATGTTTTCCGTATAAAGGGTAGGTCCTTTGAAGCAAACAAAACATTTGTTTTTCAAAACATGTTGTAACATCCTTTCTTGTTTTGACCCATTGCAAATGTTTGGGTTGTTACTTGGTATTTTTTTACCTATCCTTTGCTATTTCTGTTATGGTTCAGAACATAAAAAAAAGGAAAATATTTTTAAAATTTCTAGTTACAAAAGAACAAAAAACTGAGGAGTGGATCTAGGGGGAGAAGGGAGGGGGTGCGCACCCTCTCCTGGGGTGACCTGCGGCTTTCTAATAAAATTGATTTTCTGGGATGAAAAAAAAACTTGGGGTTTATTGGTGTTGAAGTAAAGCATGAGACGAGGTTGAAGAATTTCTGTTAAACGCCATAAAAATGGTAGTTAAAATGGCAATTCTTCATTGGTGTGCGCCCTGCTAAGAAAAATCCTGGATCCGCCCTGAAACTATAGCTTTTTAAAATCTTCTTTCTACAAGGTATTGCGTATCTAAGCTACGGGCTTGAAAGAAAGACAAAATTCAGCCATGTTTAACTGTACAGCGGTGACTACTAGCAAGATGAAAAAAACTTCGCGATACGAGGGCTTTGCTGTTCACTGGGAAATGTTAAATGGTTGTAAAGGCTTATTACTGTTTTTTCACACAATGACTCCTAACATAGCGCTTACCTTTCCAGCAAATACTGAGCTGATTTGCTGTCTTGAAGGAAGAGAGCTCAAAATTGCTTGGTCACGTTAACAACGGATTCAATCTCTGGACTGACGTTAAGGCCAGCGATCAAAGTCCCAAAATAATTGTAGAATTATCTTCACAAGTGCCTAGCGGACGAATGTTTGGACCGGTTGAAGTTCACGCGTTTTGGTGATCTGTTCACACGAAACCACTTTAACCGTACAAAGGAAGTGGAAGTTGTCAGAAACCTCTAAAGTTTTTTGTTTCAGAATAAAGGGAATTTTATGCTAAAGATTTAAGAAATTTCGGACGATCTTCTATTCAGCTGCCAACCTCCATTAAACGGCTACTTAGCTTTGCCCCAAGGGTACAGCCGCTTAATAAAGGTTTATGGTCAAACTGTGCTTGCATATTAGCTTATTGTGAATCTCTAAACCTGGAGTTTTCCGCGTTTAATAAAGGAATACATTACAAAGGTTAAGGCTAATGCTTGCTCCCTTTTTAAGCGACACAACGATTAATTCATCCAGAATACAATTTTTATGATATGAACGGCGTATATAATGAGTATAGTCTTAATAATTATGCAACTTGCAAACTTCATTTAAATATTAACAAAACGAACATATTATTTAAGATAATTGCAGCTTCCTTCAGTTTTTCGTTCTAGCAAAAACTGGAAATATAAATTATTAACTGCTTTTTAATTAACAAACAAAGAAGCCCCGACTCTTCTCTGTTCTGTTGTAACTGAAGCAAACAGAAAGCGGCTACAGCACGGAACAAGTGTAGGGCTAAACACGAGACGCAGCCGGTCAAACAGAGCTCAGTCAAGGCTTGTTTATTTGTTTCAAGATAAAGAATCCTTTAAATTCCCCCCGCATCACTTTCTAATTTTCAAAACAAAACAACGTATTGGCAGATGATGTGACAGCTTCAATTAGCTCCGTTTTTTATACTGTCATAAAGAACGCTTTTTCAACCAATCAGAAAGCGCGTTATAGCTGGACTTCGTTATTGTTGTATATTAATAGAAACAAAGTTACAGCAAGTGTGGAAACACAGGTGGTGTGAGTGAAACAGAGCATTGGCAAGTTTACTGTGACTTTCAATAGAACGCCAAGTTCAAAAGGAAACTAACGTTTGCGTTCTCTGCTGTCGTCAATCAACTTAGCAAGAGAAGTGTACGTCATTGAATTAAAATCGAAAAGGCCATGGTTTGTGATGTGTGATAAGTGTTTCAATTCATTTTGTGAGTTTTCATGTTTCAAAGTTCGTTGGTCGTGATCGTAATTATGATTCACGGTACTAGCTTGGTTTTTAAACTGCATTTTTCGTGTGTTATAAATGGTTTTGAATTACGCTAATGGGACCAAGCCTGCGACAGACAATCAATCAATCAATAATTTATTTACCCACGTAAACGCCTAAGAGCCAAGTGCTCGTTCAAAATACGCACGTGCATTAAAACTACAGTTATAATAAAAATCTAATGTTAAAAAATAATAATAATAATAATAATAATAATAACAGCAATTTATATACATACAATCTATAATCTATCTACACATGAATATAAAAGATTATGAAAATTCCAAAAAAAAATTAATTAATTAAAAATATAAAAAGTTACAGCTGAGTCGACCTTATCTTAGACTTGAAAATATTAACATTATCGGCCAGCTTGACATCTTTTGGAAGTTTGTTCCATAGTTGAGCGCACTTGTATGTAAAAGAGTTCCTCATGAAATTAAGGTTAAGTTTGGGAGCGCAAAGATTAACACCACTTCCCCTTAAATTGTAAGACGTCTGTCTTATGCTAAAAAAGTCTACTAAGTATTTTGGCCCTATATTCCGAATGCATTTAAATAATAGGATCAGAGATTGCTGCTTTTTCCTACACTCTAAAGTGTTCAACTTACATATATTCAAGAGTTCTTGGTAGGACAATGATTTCCCGTGCCCTGTCAGAGTCCTTAATATATAATGATTGGCGTCTTCAATTTTATTGGCCTGGACTTTCCCCACCCCGACCAGGAGGGGACTACAGTATTCTAGATGTGGCAAAATGAACGACGTATAATGCTAGCATAACGTAACGTCCATAGGTACAAAATGCCTAATTCTCCTAAGTGCGCCGGCCTTCGCATACGCCTTTTTTAGCTGACTAGAAATATGCTCTATAAAATTTAACATGCTATCAAGTTCCACGCCCAAGATTCTGATAGAGGGAAGTTTAGTAACGCCAGAACCATTCAAAGTTAAGTCAAAATCGTACTTGCAGGGATCGATCGGAAGGGCTTGCGTCTTGGCATTGTTTATCAACCAATAGTTTGCATTGAACCACTCTGACAGGCGGCTGAGACCCCGGTTCACAACAAATTGCAGGGCAATGGGAGAGACATCCGATGCATACAGAGTCATGTCATCAGCGTATAATCTCAAAGACACGTTCGGGACCGCATAATTCAAGTCATTAATGAATATATTAAACAACAGTAGCCCGAGGACGGACCCCTTTTGAAGCCTCGCCCTCGACTCTGAATAACTTGAGCACACACCGTACAAACAAACCCTCTGTTTACGACCCAGTAGATAGGATGACATCAAACTCATGGCCGATTGAGAGAGACCGTCGGCTTTCAATTTTGCAAACAGAAGATTGTGATTAATAGAGTCAAAAGCCTTTGATAAATCAACGGCCACGGCCATGGCTGACTCTCTGTTGTCAAGGCTCCTTCTCCAATCCTCGGTCATTTTCAGAAGAGCGGTGCAACACGAATGATTCTTTAGAAATCTAGAGAGGTTTTGTGACAAGTGGCGACAGAAAGTGTTATAAAGTTGATCGTACATAACTTTCTCATAGACCTTTGACAACGCCGTAAGGACCGAAACAGGGCGATAGTTCTCTTTTCGCGTGTCCTCATCCTTCTTGAACACGGGTGTCAAATTGTCGCACTTCCATTTGTCTGGCCAAGAGCGATTAGCAATCAAAAAGTTGATCAAGCGTGTAATCTCCTCGGCCTTGACTGGTGCCGAGAGCCTCAAAAGACGCGGTGAAATGCCGTGGGCGCCGACCGCCTTTCGTGAATTTAAATTATATCTAGAATCTCTTTCACATAACTGGAGCTTACTGGTTACGCATCAAGTCCTTTACACCTGTCGATGCATAAGACAGATAACGACTTTTGCCTAAATTAATGAGTTTCAAGCGTCACAGCGCTTAAAAATTTATCCATACTGGCATGGGGATATTTAATTTGGAACATCCTTGTTTCCTTTTTGTTCTGGAACAAAAATGGTGGTCGCTTCTTGTTTTCAGGGCGGAAAAACGTTCTGCGCAAGCTTCTGCGCATCCCTTATCGCAGGCTCAAGGCGGACTTTTCTGTGTGTTGACTGGGTTTGTTTGCTGGAGTTCTGAATGAAATGCACGAGGTGCGAACGTTTGCTCCCTGTAAAGCATTTTTATTTGACATGTTTGCTTTTTTTTCGTCGCTTGAAAATTACTTTGGATTTAGAACAACCAATGTTAAAGGAAAAACGGATCATTCCCTCAGTCTGAGGTGGAATAAGAGGTTTTGAACATTTGTTAAGAGGCGAGTATTTTTCTGATTGTGCATCCGATTAATTTATGAGTTGATTTCGCCGGGTTGAATTAAAACCCGCTTGTATTCTGTTATTAGTAGTTATGGTTACTCTTTCTACATGCCCAGATTTATTACCTTTGCAGAACCAGCTTTATCTTTGTCTTCAGTCAAAGAACCATATTGCTGTTTAATAACGCATCAGAGTGAACAAACTTATGCGCTTATTAAATTTTCTCGGAAAAAGAAGGCCCGCAAGCTTAGTCAAGATCATTTTTCTATTGCTCAAGTAATAGTAGTCAGAGTTTTTTTCATTTTTCATTACATAGTTTGTTTTCCAGTGCACTGTGAAAGTTTCTGTTCTTTATAAGAATAACTTTCTGTACGCAAATTGTCCTTTTCGCTCACTGTAAAGTAGAGAACGACAACTGTCGGCAGTGACTTCAAAACAATTGACTGTTTTCCCGTAAACAATTGCTGCAGCTGGATTTGACTGAGGCGAGCAAAACAAACCCTTAAGTGCAATTTTCTGTATTTTCTAATGATCGGCTGAGTTTAATTGCTCAAACGAAGACCCTCGCATGGACCAGTTAAGCTTACAGAAAAAATAGCTAAATGGTGAATGGCTTGGCTGCCAAGTTGCAACTGATCTTTTGCTTTTAGGATCTTTAGGTAGGTTGTTTTCGCACAGAAAATTCATTTCTTCATTGTGAGCAAGAAGTTTTTGAAATAATGTAACTTTAACTTTGTTTGAAGGAAATCCTACTTACGCGTAGGTTTTGACAGATGTTATGCGTGTTCAACTTGACAACTGAACACAAAGCAAAATTTATATATCTGCGCGAAACGAGCAAGTTTAAAAAAACTATCGTTGCTTTGAAACCGATTTTTGGGAAGATTTTACTAGATAAAGATTGACCTTTTTTTCTGCCCACATATCAACGCAATAACTGCTACATTGAGGATTTTTCTTATATTTTAGTGATCTGCGAAACTACGAGTGTCCGATCGAGCGAGGGTTTTAAAATATCAGCTCGAGCGCGACAAAGTTCAGTGACTTCAAACACATTGTGGGCAAGCATTAATTTTTTTCGGCAAATCACTGTCCAAAGATATGTTGTTTTTGTGTCCGAAGTAGAGCTCCGGACCTTATATATCCAGGAACTTCCTTATATGAACACATTTTGTGAACGCACCTTGAAAAAAATGGGACCTACGCGTGCACATTTCCAGTACAACGCAAGGAAATTAATGTCGTTAAAGTCCGTTTTACTATGAGGTATTCTTCGAGAAAATTAAGTAACGACAAGGTTATAACCACAGCTTGCAACTTTTGAAGACAAATTGCCTTTCCTCTCCAGGTTATGAGTGGAAACATTTTATTTTTAGGCAATAAAATATTTGAAATCCCGCCATTTTTTCAAACCCGGCTAGGGGATCTGAGCGAAAAAGTTCACGCATGCTCATTACGTTTTTCCGCCCTGAACTTCTTGTTTAGCCTTGTGTGTATTATTGTGCACTTATAAGTTTGGATTGTCCAACTTACCATACTGACTAAAGCAAAAAATACTGTTCGGCCCTGTGAGAGCACATGTGGTAACTATAGATGAACCTGTATGTGCGACCAGCTCTCCTAAGCGAACACCTCCCATAAGCGACCACCTATCCACAGCACCAAATTTTTCCCAGTCAAAGCCTTACATTTGGAACCTCTCGTATACGACCACCTCCTGTAAGCGATCATGCCCCGCTTTTTGGGGCTGTCATTTTTATGATTATCCACTGTTTTTAACCTCGTGTAAACTATCACCTCACGCATTGTCTGACTTCTATGTTCACCGTGTGTACTTTGCTATTTAGAATATACGAAGAACTTAAGCAAAAACATGCGACTACACATATCGTAGCTTCCATAAAGCAGATGTGTCCAGACATCTTCTTGGGAAAGACCCTTCGTGGTTCTTTTCCCGTAAATGAATACCTTCCGCGAGTTGTGGCATTTTGGGTGGCCGCTTACGGAAGGTTCGACTGTTGGAAGTGTGTAAAGGTCAAATGGTAAAAAGAAGTAAATTACGTACAAGGTTAGGACGGGCCGTGGTCTGTTATGGATTGAAACGGTTTTGGCTCAGTTTGTTTGAAATTGTGGTTCCTTTGTGGTTCGTTGCTCATTGCTACGAATTGTTCAATGTCTTATATTGGGTAGCCTGTGGTTAAAGTGATGCACAATTTTTAACTGAGGCTTTTAACATGTTTAAAACTGTTAAAGGGGAAAGCTGGAGGTGATCTTATAGACTTTTCTCGGTTCGAGCTCAGAAATTAAAGCGAAAGGTTCCAGAAATATTATATAGCAACACTGTTGTATTCTCTCCAACTAGCATTTTTAATCATATGATCAAGCAAGAGAGCAAGAGAAATGACAAAAACGGACCTTTTATACACCACACAACGATGAATTATATCCTTCATGACAATTAAGGAGTAATAGTCTTAGAATTGACAAAAATGTACACGCTTTTAAGAATTACCCGACAAACTACAGTGTAAGTGTCTTATTCCCAATTCATAATATTCTCTTCTTTCCCTGTGACCTAAGCTATTAAAAAGTCATGATCACAGATAACACCACAGGTAAAATCATATTCAAATAGTAGGTTTACTTTACTGACACAAAAATGTTAGAACGTCTAGCAACAGTTAACAAGCCCTGTAAAGTAGATGTTAAAGTGTACAAAACAACATGATCTTGGCTTCATTTTACATTCTCTGTTATATTCTATCAATGGCCACATACGTATTAGACTGCAGAAACAGCTCGTGTTTTTGCCGAGGTTAAGATGCGCACGCGAGCGGTTAAACGAAAAGACTGGAACGAGAGGGTGAAAACGGGGAGTGAGACTGGGCGTAAGGGGGTGTGAGGCTCTCGCGCTTTTCGCGAAAATCTCACGCCGCTCCTTCGCGTCTTTGCAAAACCGATTATGACAAAACAAACCCGACCTGGTTTCCAGTCTACATACGTAGCATTGCTTCAGAAGGTAAAAAAAGACGTAATTTACACTGAAACCGTGTATAACAACAAAAGCTTTGATAAGAAGTAATTCTGAATATAAATGTACAAGATTTATAGGCAATTTCCGAGTTGCTCCAAGCTTCTGTTTCAAAGTGAAATGATTTTGATGAAAATTGTTTTTTATTATCATGCAAATGAAACTCATTATCGCAAAAAGATGTTTGAACTTAGTCTTGCTAGCTTGGAAAGTGAGAGCTTTTGGAACTCGGAAATTGCTTGTAAATGAAACAGATTTTATGCTGATTAAAAACCTCAAGAAAGGATAAGCTGAATAGTTTATTTAGTGTTTTAAAACACTTGCTGTAAGTGATTTGAACACCTTCAAAAACGTCCACAGAGTATTTCATCTCAATAGGATTGCTAAATAATACATTAAAATATGGCAAACAAAAGCAGCCAAAAGTAAGCTGACAAGAAAATCTTTTCGGTAAAGTATCAACACCTATCCGATATGTGACTCTCCACTTTAGAGATCGGCGCGGCGCAGTTTCGCTCCGTCATCGAAATCACGCCGCCACAACCGTCCTTTAGTGTGAACAGAAGCACTATCCGGTAAGATTTTCGTGGCTATCCGGTATAGTGTTAATAAAGCCTAATACGTACAACCTCTCCATCATTGCTGAAACTTCATTTGCAGCATACCGCAGCAATTACGTAGCACAAAGAGGCAAAACTTGTAGTTAACTAAGAGCGTACAACAACCACAAAAAAAACAAAACAAAACAAAAAAAGAAAACAAGAAAATGCCTTAAAACTTAATTAGTAATTAAACTTCACAAAACTTATTTTCTCCGTTTCCAAATTCCAGGTTGCTTCCCCCTCCTCCTTTATTTGAAGAGTCATTTCTCTCTCCAACCTCTTGTTTTGGCCGTTTCTTCCGGCTCATTTCTTAAACGTTCCTCTCCTCTCTTTTATACAACAAAAGAGCAATAGTTGACATAGTTGACTTGTTATCATTTTGAACTTTCAAAAAAATTGTTTCCAAGAGAGAAAATCGGACAGAGAGGGTAACGCCCAGTCTCGCCCTTGATTGGGACATGTGAATTTCACCAAAGTTATTTTTAGACCAGTTAAACACTAGAAATTAATCGGTATCTGATTTCCGGAGAGGGCCGCAAACTTTTGTTGAATGTTTTAAAGAGAGAATTCAACATTCTGCATTTTTTTGCTTTGAGGTAGTCGCGCGTGGACTTAATGGCGTTTCAAACAATCGATTAAAAGGTGCGGACGTTCCAGGAATTCCCTCTAGGTGTTACACCGTTGTATTAACGTGCTTGAAGAGGAAAAGCATAATTTTGTCTTTGTCGACGTTTAAATAATTTCAGAAGAGCTTTTCTGAACTCTGGCATTCTGATTGTGTAAATAATGGGGTTAACAAGCGAGTTTGTGTGGTATAGAAGAATAAAAGATAATTTCAGGGAAGAAAGGCTGTGTATAACAGTCAAAGAAAGAAAAGTAGATATAACATATGGTAACCACAATAGCAAAGATACAATGGTCATTATAAATAATGTCACAGTCAGTTTTCTTTGTCTATTGGCAGCACCATGGGAAGGAGGACGGGTTCCACACCAAAATTTTAAAGCAATGGAGGTGTACGAAACACAGATAACAACAAGGCAAAGGCAACAATATGACCGCCATAAGTAGAAAGGAAAAAGCAATTGCCACTGTTGTTGCAAGTTCCCATAGAGACGTATTAACGGAAAGGGAATTAATATCATCGCAGTTAAAATCCAGACGCCTGCAATTGTCACCCCGTAGGTCCATTTTTTGATGTTGCGATGCTTAAATGGACGAAACATCGCATGCATCCTATCTAAAGAAATTACTGCAATGCCTGTTACAGAGGTGAGAGGAATCCAGACGTCGATCATGACAAGCACAAGAAAATATTGCCATTCCAGCGCAACAAGAATCTGTTCAGAGCGGAATCTGAATTTACTTCCAACCTCGCAACCGTAAAGGAGGAAATGAAATACTACAAAGAAAGTGGCAATTCCCCCAACAAACATATCAGCCACGGTCAAGTTTATTACCAAGTACATGGAACGAGTGCGAAGATAACTGTTCTTTACAAAAATAATTATTGATATGAGGTTTACTATAACTACAGCAACAGTTATAGTAAGGAATACAGCATTCCATGTGCTACACTCGGTTGTAGAGAAACTCCTGGATACCATTGTTTTCTTTTACTTCTCTTTTCTCCTCCCTTCAGAAAGAAATCCAAAAAAAGTTTGGTTAAAAAAAAAAGTTTGGTGAAAAGAGGAAGTTAGGGGATGGACTAATAGGGTTGACGTCGACTCCTTAAGAGCCCATGACTGTAAATATCGAGAATCGCTGGCCAGGATAAAAAAATCGAAAATTCTGATAATTTGTCAGAAAAACCCCTTTGGGGAACTATCTTCGAAAAAAATATTTTCAGCTTTCAAGAATCTGTAGTTTTCGAGAAAATGAGGAAAAACGAAAATAGCGGTTTTTACCTAATTAATTATGCAAAAATTAGACAAAAAATGATCTACTTTATCGCGTCTGTACCGAGGCAAGATTCAAAGCTATAAAACAGAAATATTTTTGTTTCAGAGCATTCTATCTTTTCTTTTTATCCATGGTAAGTTTTAAACTATAAACTTGATTTTGAATTTTTTACGGTTTTTTCAAAACTACCACCAAGCGCACTTTATAAAATGGCTAAAAAATGAGCAACTTCAGAGGCAAAAAACTCACCTTGGTATGTGTGATACCTAGCCAAAATGTATACTAGGACAAAGTTTAGCTCTTATATTAACAGAATATGAAATAAAAAACCTGGGTACTCTGGATTCGCCTTTATAAAATAAAAAGTTTCGTGACCACCAGTGGAAAAATGTCACAACTTTGCATAAGTCAAAAATGGGTAGAGAAATGATGCCGCCTGATTTTTCTTTGTAGTTTCGGTACGTGGTATATTCGAAACGTAGGAGAAATGATGAAAGCGCCTTTAAATGAAGCTAAAAATAAGTAAAGGATCTGAAAAATTGATCACGACTAACAAATTGCTGGGAAGGTTGGTGACACAATGTGGCAAATTTGCATAAAAATGCATCTGCATATTCCTATCGTACACAAGGACGGGTTTCAATACTGTTGGCATCACGCAATATTTGGGGCTTGAAATAGCATAACCAAGAGAATAGCTAATGTTAAATGTTTTGTAATTTGTATCTTAGCTCTTCTTAATTGTACATTATAAAATTAAGGTTGCTCAGCAATTGTTGTTGGGTGTTGGAGTACCATATTCTGCAATTGCGTGACCGTTGTCAAACTCATCACAGTCAGACTTTATTTTTACCGGTACGACGAAAAAACTGTGAGCTTATGAAGTGTGTAAAGAAATATTATTCATGTCAGATGACTTAACTTTAATTTATTCACCTGAATGAATTTCGCGGTCATACATCTTTCTTGGAGTGGGCACATGCTTTTATGGTACCGATAGTTCATTCGTCAAGGTATTTTAGGGGATTTGCCATTAATAACATTCTACATCAGACCCTGAGTTTTCAATCAATAAAAATCCGAAATAGTTAGTTTTCTCAGAATTTTTTCAAAGTTATATTTTGGTGAAATTGCCACGTCTCGCATATTAAAAATAACGTAAGTAAAGACAAGATTAAAGTACTCATTGCCCCCTTTTCTCTCCTCTCTTTCTGAAATTGTTCCACCTCCTCTTTCTGCCTTCACTGTTCGTGCGTTCAACACTTTTAAGTCCAGACACGATTTCGAACACCCAAAGATGGTCAAAGATCTTCAAGTGGACCGACCCGTAATTGTGCCATTGATTAGTTGAAATCCTAATTGAACGGACCCTCACGGATCCTTGCAATTGTCCTCTCAATAGAAAAAGTAAATCAGATGGCGGGAGTACTGTCGACACTGGGGTCGTTTTGGTGTTTTTTTGAACCATGAATATCCTTCATGAACCCATTTAGCTTCCCATTTACTCACCAAGGTTGTAAACTGATCAAAATCAACTTGGAAGGATTTTTCCACTGGTACCTCATTTACCAAATTTTCACCTATCCTCATCTATCTTGAGAGAGTTACACACACAAAAAAAGCAACATTTGGGGTAAAAAAATCTACTTCTAGTTTTTCTATTCACCTTCTAGTCTCTACAGATTAATTAAATGTCCCTTTCCTGAAACGTTTGCCCGCCAAAATTCCTTGCAAAACAAAGACAGTGGGAAGACGATCAACTGCCGGAGCAACAGAAGAAGAGAGGCAAAGGGAAAAAAGAGAGCGGGAGAGAAAGATCGATATAGGTTTGTAAGAGATGTCCAAATTTAGCCTTCCGTGAATGCGCGAAAAAAGCTTCTAAATTATGTAGGTCCAATTGCGCTGTCTTGTGTTGCAAATCTCTTTTTCAGCCATTCGCATTTCAAGCTAACTGGCTAGCTTGCATAACAGGTGTGCGTTTTTCAGGCGAGCGAAGGCAATTAAGCCCGAAGCCGGAGCGAATGCAAGCGCGAAGCGAGTGAAGAGAGCAATTAAGGGGTATGTCTGGGGCGGAATGCCAAAAAGCAATGGTATGTGGACAGGTCGTTGTTTTTTCTGCGTCTTCCCGTCGCGCTTGTCTGGCGCTTCTCACTCACTTCGCGCTCGCCTTTGCTCTCCTGCCAAAACGCGAAAAAAATAACGCCTGTTATACAGGCTACTAACTGGTTGAAAGCCGGTCCAAAAAGGAGGATTTGGTCAAAAGGCGGGGTTTTCTTCTACTAAAATTGGCCGTCAAAAAAGAGTTAAAGCAGCTATGCCAAGCTAATTGCTAGTTCATTTTAAAAAGCTAATATGGTCTTCATTCCGCATCAATTTAGTTCCAACAATTATGGTCCAGTTTTGTTATGTAAGACTATATTTAGGCACTGAAACTGTTTCCTGTCGCGTTCTGTTACTACTGATGGCCAGGATGGACATGGACTCAAAATTGGAAAAATTGGGCCATCTTTTTCAAGTTTAAATGCATCACCAAAAAGATATTTTTGGCTAGTACTCCCTGATAAAATGACACGTGTAAGTCTACACTGAACAATTTTTGACTGGGTAACGGCAGTAAGTAATGACTTTAGCGTAGAATCAATCTAAAACAGCAAATATACTGATTTGGGGTCTTCTTGACAAGAACTGTCACAGGGAGCCCAGAACCCCCGCTTCACACATTGACAATCTGTAACCAGCTGTTGTCATGTTTCGTTCCTGCGGATATATAATATTAGATCCAAGGGACACTAGAATTAGAGGGTCTGCTGCTAAGAGGGAAATATTTAAATAATGGATTTTTTTTGCCTGGTATCACAAATGGCTATAGCTAAAATTTTCATGGTCAAAATTCCAAACCAAGGAAAAAAATGTTTTTCCGTACTTTTTTTGGTAACGGCACATGTTATTCAGTAATTAAATAGCCCCAACCCCCTTGCATATGCCATAGCTAAACATCAATTTAAGAGCAGTTGTATCGCATAACTCTTCTTTCCCTTTGTCTGAATCTTTCCTTCTTTACTTTAGGAAACGGTTAGGCGTAAATAAAGCCGCCGATGCCACTTACTTACCTCGCTATGTTATTTAGCTCCTTGGTCGCTATCAACTACCCTGCCAGCAGAGGCCCTTCGATCTTCCTAGAGAAGTCGGGAAGAGGAAGAGAAGGGTAACTATCAACTGAACAGTGATTCGATCGGACGTTCCGGCGTGAAGGCACGAGCTGGGACATTGCGGGTACTGACGTTAATACTCCTGAGCAAAAGGCAGGTATTTCTTTCAACTAAACTCGGGTCTGCTGTAAACTGGAAAACGTAGTCAAGTTACGCTTTTACTCTGCGTCGCCTTACTGCCCGGTAAGTACATGGTACTTACGTCGATATAAGTTCGTTGCCGCATACTGCAATAGGCCAGCGGCGTCAAGGATGACCTTTCTGATACTTCTCTTTTCACGATGATGCTAAATTTTGCAAGCACTCCACATGGGTGGGAGTTTGCTAGAGTAGCTCAAAAGCGGTAAACAAGGAGTCTTATCTTCCTTGGACAAATCCTAGTCGCATCGTCGTGAAAGGTGATTTACTCTGTTGGAGTACAGTTGAACCTCCATGTGCGACCACCTATCCAAAGCACCAAAACCCACCCAGTAAGTCTTACAGTTGGTATCTCTCCTGTAAGAGCCCGCGACCACTAATTGGGGCTGACTGTTTAATGATTTTGCATTGTTTTTAACCTCTTGTAAGCGACCACCTGGCGAGTTGCTGATCTCTTGTGGTAGGAACAACAACAACATGGAACTGCACATATCGTAACTTGGAAATTGCCTGCAATAAATTATCTTCCTTAAAGTAGATGTGTCCAGTTTTCTTCGCAAAGAAACCTCCTGTGGTTCGATTCTCGTAAGAGACCTCCTCCCGTTAGCGACCGCGCATTTTGGGTGGTCGCTTTCGGGAGGTTCGACTGTAGTCTCCTTTTCCAGTTCTTCGGCGGCGTCGGTTGGAACTTGTTTTGGTTCATGGGTTTCGCGTATAGATTTACACACTAAGGCGCTGCTACATTATATTTTGAAATCAACAAATATCATTTTGTATTTGAAGGAAAACGCCCCTTGGCAGGTGGTACAACTCCGCGATGACCTAAAAGAGGCAGTTTTTGTGGGAGAGATGTTTCGGATTCGTTTCGGAGGAGAGAAACCGCTGGACCGTATGAACTACGATCACTTAGCTGTTTCCTAGGGCCTTTGGTAGCTGCCTAATTATACCTCTATTTGTGAAAAAGTAAAGAAATTAACCAAGGGACGGTTTGTTAATTGTAATACGTAGTAAAAAAAATCAGATTTCAACATCTCTGACAAGAAAATACTAACTTTTAGTGCGTGACTGACAGGCATGCAAAGTTAGTATCCTTTCTTTTTGAAAAGAAAATAAACTACGGAGAAACAAATGATGTTGCAAACAACGCATTGTCTGTTCAAAACAAACTTTCCATAAAATTTCGTAAGGGAAAAAAAATCAGTAAAAGAAGGCGGAGCTGCTCGAGACGTCGTTGTGTGACATTGTTACTCTAACTGTTAGTTTATGACTTCCTCTCGCGCAGTGAAAAATCTCCTTCAAAATAAAATTTCAAGGAAAATGTACCTACCTATTTTAGACACACCGGAGGCGAACTTACGATAATACAGATGGATGCTAATACAAGGAAGTTAGGAAAATAAACGAGAAACATGGGATATAGTTTACATAATAATTCGGCGCTTTTATATAACGCTTCTTCGAGGTCGTTTTTTATTACTATTTTTTTGTGAACGGTTAATTACTCTGATATTTTAACATAATCTTGATCAAAAAACGTTTTCTTACTTCGTGATGTTTCCGAACATTACTTACTGACCCTGAATTGAAACAAAACCGGCTGTCGCAACATTTCTCTACAATTTTGACTTATGCAAATTTGTGACATTTTTCCACTGGTGGTCACGAAACTTTTTATTTTGTAAAGGCGAATCCGGAGTACCCAGATTTTTTATTTCATATTCTGTTAATATAAGAGCTTAACTTTGTCCTAGTATACATTTTGGCTAGGTATCACACATACCAAGGTGAGTTTTTTGCCTCTGAAGTTGCTCATTTTTTAGCCATTTTAAAAAGTGCCATTGATGGTAGTTTTGAAAAAACCGTAAAAAATTCAAAATCAAGTTTATGGTTTAAAACTTACCATGGATAGAAAGAAAAGATATAATTCTCCTAAACAAAAATATTTCTGATTTATAGCTTTGAATCTTGCCTAGGTACAGAGGCGATAAAGTAGGTCATTTTTACTCTAATTTTTGCATAATTAATTAGGTAAAAATCGCTATTTTCGTTTTTCCTCATTTTCTGGAAAACTATAGATTCTTGAAAGCTGAAAATATTTTTTTCGAAGATAGTTCCCCAAAGGGGTTTTTCTGACAAATTATCAGAATTTTCGATTTTTTTATCCTGGCCAGCGATTCTCGATATTTACAGGCATGGGCTCTTAAATGTTAAGAATGGAAATTGTAGTTGACAACAATTCTTCGATAGAGTGCTCACCTTATCCTTAATTTCTTTATAATTTCGTTAACACTGAAGTGTTAACGAAAGAAAAAAATCATTAGCAGCGGCTGAGGGGAGAGTATGTTGGGTTGCCTGACTGGAAACTGAAGGCAAAAAAATTAATGTGAATTTTAGCTGTTATTATCGGCGCTCATAGAACTGCGAGTCCCTAAGAAGTAATTGATCAACTAGTTGAAAGTTCATTGTCACTGGGGAGGGGGGAGTACTCAAGAAAGGTTTATAAGGGACGTAGGTACAACCCCTTACCCTTTTGTATACCATTTATGACAGAAGAGGTACCCCTTTTCCCTACCCTCTACAGACAAATGGTACCCCTATCACATACCTAGTTTTGAACTATGCATACATTTTAAGGTGGCCCGAACGATGCGTGTTAGTTATGTTTTTGATTTGCGTTTTTGAGAATGAAAGATTCAACCGATTTCTATGATTTTTGGCATCCTTAATAAACAATGATGGAACTTTAAGAAAATGTTATTTATTTTCTAGTAGGTATAAAAATCTTTGAGATATCTGCATATATTTAAAACCGCATTTTTACGAAAAATGTAAAACTTCGAAATTCCACGAAAGGTTTTTTTCTAACTTCAGCAAATAAGCCTCAGAGCTCTCTAGCTTTGCATCTGCAAGTCTGAAGGCAATCGCGACCTTAGAACTCGCTGCACAAAATGCTGGTCAAATTTAACCTTAAAATGCTACGCTAACACATTTGTGAAAGTTGACGCACAAATAGAGGAAGACTGGTGACAGTCTCCTATCTCCTATCTGAAAGGATATTCCTACCTAAAGCTAATTATTGCAAGAAACAGAGTAATCAGAACCTTACGGCGAAGACAGTTAGCACTTTAAGAAGAACAATTTTAAGCTGAGTGCGCGGTGATATTAAAGAACTTTTATTCATCCAACTTACTTTGTATTTGTCCCTCTCTTTTGGAAGCAAATCTTAACAAAGCCAAATGTATTAGCTTCTACGAAAAACTTTCAAGAGTTTTTAGCGTAGCAGGTTCCCGTTTTGAAGAGAAATAAGGCCACCAACTCCAGTACTTCTAACCATCCATTTTTCAGCTGCAATGAAAACCCTTGTATTTGGTAATTTATTCACGCTTTTAACACTTACCATCACATTCGCACGGGCAGTTTGCTGTTGGGGATAATGAGAAGAATAAGACGATTGTCATATTTAACTTCATCTTTATTCCTAACCCGGTAAATTTCCCGTGCGAATGTGATGGAAATTATGAACCGAACGGTAGGCCTGTTTTTCAAACCTACCAGAAGTGCAAACAATATACTTTTTTTTTTTTCATTTTGCCAAACTTTCGAAAAAATTGCCGCTGAGTTAAACTTGTTGTTAATATGAATCTACTTTTTAATGACTCCAGTAGACCGAACAAAATAGTTTTTTTATAGTTTCTCAGCCTGTGCGGGGAACGAGGTAAGGAATGTGCGTCTTTCCCCTTCATCTCGGTATCACCATTATTAGCCGATTCATATAGAACTATAACATCTTTGAAGACTTTTAGAAAGAGAATTAGACAACTGGACTTGTCAGGTTTACTATTAATAATTCACCTACTACTACTACTACTACTACTACTACTACTATCATTCTTTTCATTGTAAATAGTTTTTTAGCTTTTAATACAAACCTTTTAGTATTATGCAAATAATTTTTACACATTTTATCTTTCCAATTAGGTATTTTGTATATACTTACATTATAATTATCTATTCCTTTTCAATTTTTTATTTCAATGTGTAATACCAAAATAGTTAGTGAGTTTTCTCACAAAAAACTAAGCTTATTTTAGTCAACTGAATAAACTTGACTTGACTTGACTTGTTGCGATATGTCCAAGTTCGCCGCAGTTGTAACTGGCTTTCAAAAAAATTGCCAACCTTCCATTTTTCGCAAACACACGAAAAATCGCCATTTTTGCAGCTGCGTGGACATAAATGACTATTTGGGCCCCCACTTTTTAGAGCGACTGATACCCCCATTCCCCCGGCACTCATACTAACAGCTGCCTTCTGTTCGCTTGCCGTGACAGTTTATAGGCTTTAACCACGATTACTTTTTATATTTCTCGGTCTAGAATTTAAAAATTCTCTTTAAAAAAGACATAAAAAATAAAGCGAGATTTAACTGTGCTGCTTTACCGGACTACTAGCAAGATAACTTCACGATGCGAGGAGGACTTTGCTGTTCACTGGGAAATGTTTTAATTGTTTTAAAGGCTGACCGTTGTATTTTTTACACAACAACTTCTAACATAGCGCTTACCTTTGAGTTTCCACAAGCTGAGCTTGTAAGGAAGAGAGCTGAAGATTTTATGATCAAGTTTGCAACAGATTCATTCCCTGGACTGGCGTCAAGTGTTTCTTTTTGTTGAACGTAAAGATAAACAGATTGTTCCACCTTCCCTGAAATGATCACCGTTTTAAAATCATAAGGATAAATTTTAACTGAAAACGGTTCAAATCAAGTTTCGTACACTCCCAGTAAATGCTGCCTTTCCGTTCAGAGTGAACGAGACGCTTAGTTGATGTTCTTACCTAGTTACAGCCGTAATAGTCTTTTAATTAGCCCTATTGGGTAAAGTTTAATCTCATGATTAAACGGCCTCCAATTAAGCGGCCAGTAATGAAAGTCCCAAAATAATTGTAGAATTATGTTCACAACGTACGTCGGACGAGTTTTCAACCGGTTGAAGTTTACGCGTTAAGGTTTTCTGCTCACACCGAACTACCTTAACCGTACAAAGAAATCATACATCTAGCAGTTTGAAGTCCCGTGTGAACGAAGTGTCCGGTGTAATGTTTTCAGCCGGTCACAAATTCAATCGTCCGGTACTCTTTGGCCTCGATCCTCCGCAGAAATCGCTCTCCTGTTTTAATGAGGAGAGACATGACGATGCAAATGATCGATTAAGCACCGCGGCGCTTGTTTCATTTTCCCTGTTACAGGTGCGGCGCTTATACGAGAGCGGCGCTTATTTAAACTAAGGGTAAAACACTGAGGGGGAATTAGGGAGAATTAAGTGGGGCGTGTGCTAGATATGCAGAATCCAATAGTGAACACTCCGAACTGTTATATGAACTCGGTTTCAAGAGTTTCCCTACATTTAAACTTTAGAACTCACGAGTTTGTCGAGGTCTTATTTCTTAAGCGCTTTGGTTTTGATATCTCTTTATATCAAGCGCATGTAACAAAGGTGGAGCATTAAGTTGTAAATATCCAAATAAGCACCGCGGCGCTTATTTCGTTATTTCCGGTAAAGATGCGGCGCTTAGTCGATCATTTACGGTAAAGTTGAAGTAGGTACATTTTCCTACCTCTTCACACTCAAAGTAGATTCCAAGTACACTTACATTATGCCAAGAATTATTACTTGGCTTCACACTAGAAGCCAAGTTTGTGTCAAGTAAGAACTTGATTCAAGTGCACTTGGAAATCTTAAGTCGCTCTGTAGAAAACGTGGCTTCACACTTGTTGACAAAGTATATTGCGTGAAGTAAATGCTGTCATTCTCTCCGTTCATTAGAATCTTGAAACCGCGGCACGTGCACATCATGCACATGGCTGTCATTTCTTATTGGTCAAGTGTGTTCTCAAGTGTGGTGTAGACCATACTTGGCGGCGAACTTCGGCTTCTTTTGACTACGAACGTTTGCATGGTCACCAAGTAAAGATAAAGTAGGTTCCAAGAAGTACAATTAAATTAAACTTGAAGCTCTAGTATGAAGCCAGCAATTATGGCTCTTGATTATACTTGAGAGCTCTAGTGTGAAGCCAACAAATAGAATTTAGATTACACATAGGAGGCTTGCAATGGAACATGTAGCTTTTTCTCCACGATTAAAGCAACTTCTCTCGTTGCCTAACTCCTGAACGTTACGAAAGACAAAGTGATATTAAAAGTATACTTTGGCCAGCGTTGCTGGAACTTTCGCGCAAATAGGCCGAGTATACAAATTTTTGACAAACCGTGCAAATCGTGGGCAAATTATACTGCTAAAGTAAGGTTTGAATGAATGAATGAATGAATGAATGAATGAATGAAGAGCCGTGGATGAGAGGACAATAGACGTGCCTCTTACAATATATCTTAACATGTGAACAGTAAGCTCGGCCTAAGCACACAAAGGCGCCACTGGCAGCCACTCTCAGTCCATTATTATATTTACATGAGGTACGAACCAGAGATTTGACTAATGATTATGGATTCGTAATGTAACGCTAAGTTTACGCCACAGTCATAGTTTTTATGCTAAAGTATTGTTCATGAAAAGTTGGCGGAAGCTCACCACGACTTTGACGAGACTCGCTTTTTCGTTACAGTACTCTAGTTTTGATCAGTAAGATAACCTGTCTCTTGTGCGGAAGTTGTAAGAAACCTGGAAGTCCTCTAAAAGTGTTTGCTACGTTTCAGAATAAAGTGAGGTTTCTGCTACTGGTTTGGCTAATTTTTTATGAAGTTCTACAATTAGCAACCAATCTCCATCGAACCCAGGAGCGTAGCGTCCATATAAGCACGTACGCCTGTCCGGACAGGTACAGCTGAAATATGGAAAAACTATGTATCTTTTGTTCCTGAAAAAGCCTTTTTTCATCATTAAATGGGGATGACTGACACATTTTTCGCACTATATTGGCGACCACAGTTGTTTTTTTACATTTTATTATTCCGTAATCCTGATGGCGTCACTGGACTTTTTTTTCTCGTAAACACTACTGTACCTTACGGACAACACTAGAGCTGGGTAAAATAAACAACAACTGAACTACACTGCATTTTCCTGCGTATTAATTTATTGAAAATAACCCGCGGAAAAGGTTGAAAATGGCATTTCAGAGACCCTTGATTGAAATTTTCAATTTTCTGGGGGAGCATGCTCCTAGACTCAGCACTCCCCCCCCCCCCCCCCCCCCTCCCCCTCGTCCGAAAAAAGTAAGGCCGCCTTCTACCCTGCAACTTTTCTTCCCAGCGTGCCTAGACCCTCAAAATCTTACGCTACGCCCCTACAAGCGGCAACTTGCTGTTACACCGAGGGTGGCCGCTTCATGAATAGAGGTTCAACCGTTCTTGCATATTAGCTAACTGTGAATTTTTACCCTGGATTTTTATGCGTATATTAAAGGAAAACTCACCGTTCCAAAGTTAAAGCTTCTGCTTGCTCCCTTTTTTTATCGGCACAACGATTAATGCATCCAGACTACATGCATATAATATGATTTAAATAGTAATAAAACCCACATATTATTCAAAATAATTGCAACTTCCTTCGTTTTTTGTTCTAGCAAAAACAAATATAAATTATTAACTATTTTTAATAGCCTACGTTCGATATAGTAAAATTCTAACATGACTCGGAGGATTTAGGGTAAAAATTGCAAATTTTTCACGTCTCGCAATTCCCAGAAGAAACTTGAACACAAAGAAAACCAAACCAAATATTGAAAAATGACAGGAAAGCCTCGGAGTCAAGTTAGAAGTTTAATATTTCGAACGTGGGTAAATTCCCCACGCATTACTTTCTACTATGACGTGACAGCTTTACGTCTGTGTTTTATACATTCATAAAGCACCCTTTTTCAACCAATCAGAGCGGGCGTTATAGCTGAACTTTATTATATGTAACTGTTTATTAATAAAAACAAAGTTATAACAACGGTGGACGCCCAGGTGTCAGTGAAACGGACCATTGGCAAAGTTACTGTGGCTTTCAATAACACGCCAAGCTTGCTGCCGTCAATCAACTTATCAAGAGAAGTTTACTTCAATGAATTAAAATCGAAAAGGCCATGGTTTGTGGGTTCGTTGCTTGTGATCGTAATTATGGTTGACGGTAGCGAAAAATGTAATTCGGTGAAGCTGGCTTTTAAACTTCGTAATTCATGTGTTATGAATGGTTTTAAATTACGTTAATGGACCAAGCTTACGGCAGACGCATCAAGTCATTAAAACTTTTCGGCACATTAGAAAGATAACAACTTTTGTCTAAACTTATAAAGGAGTTTCAAACGTCACAGCACCAAAGAATTAACACCAAAGAAAATTTCTTATGAGAGCTCGAGAAAATATGTGTCAAATTTCGCAAAATGAGATCTCATACATGACATTTTCAGAATATTACCTGTGTTTTCACAATTCTTGTGAAATTTGACATTTATTTTCTCGAGCTCCTACGAGAAATAGTGTTTGGTATTACAGATAACTATAAATATCTATAGCCCTTGAAAAATATTGTTTGAATGCGATATTTTTTCTGGTACAAACGGTAAGTTTTTGTCCACTGAAACTGAAATTACTCAATTTCATGATGGATTCTGTATTAATGTTTAACGAGTGTCTTAACGGTTAATTAAGCTTTACGTCCAAATTTTTTAGATCAAAATAACCCCAATGAACAGGGACGTAGCCACCTGTACGCACGGTACGCACGTGCGTACCTAAAAACGTCGTGCACAAAAAAGATATAAAATGAATAAGCAATAAAAAAGAAAAGCACACTATCTAAAGATAATTATTTCATTAACAGTACAGTTTGCCTCAATTCATTCAACTCTGGTTGTTTCTGTGGCCACGACAATAAGCCCCATAAGTAAATGATTTTCCAGCGCGCTTTGCTCTACAACCTGTACGAACACGAGGAGGAGGAGGAGGAGGAGGAGGAGGAGGACGTAATCACAATTTCTTCTCTGAGTCCGAACTTGGGTGGTCTCCAAGCCTCCGTAAGGAAGTTCACCTATATTTGCCCAGGATTTGGCATTTTAAGAGCGACTTTCTGTAAATACCACGGATAGGTGTGCAAGATGGAAAAATCGAAATCCCCAAAACTTTGTCACAACAAAACCCTTTGGAAACTATTTTAGAAAATACAAGACTCAGTTCGTTTGACTTAATATTTTCCAAAATAAGAATTTTTTTTTAATTTTCACCTTCGAGAGGCATTCAAACCACCGAAAAATGTGCTTGATACCCTCGTTTCGTGAATGGAAACGGAAACTAATACCATGACTTTTCTTGTATTAAACAGTTTTATGATCCTTCCTTTCTACCTAAACGTTGTTACAATTTCAAAAGATTTCAATCTGATTTTTAAACATGACGAGATTCATAGAGATCTGAAATCATAGACCCCTGCTGATGTTCGCCTATTCAATAGGCGAACATCAGCAGGGGAGCTCTGTAGAAGTAATCAACTTTTTACGGCTCATTTGCTTGGAGGTGACAAATTCTCATATCAAGGGAATTCCTGTACGTCAACAAGATTTCGGTTCAACAAAAAACTCAACTACAAATTAGCCGCATTGGAAGTCTTTCTGCCGAACCGGAATGCATTTGCCTCTGTAGTGGCTTCTCTTAAAATTTATTGTACTTCGAGAAGAGTGATTTTACGCACTTCTTACTGGGGAATTTTCCATTGTATATTTTGTTTACTTGTATTTATTAAACACTAAGCGCCAGTTATTTAACTGGTATATTACAAAATCGCGTCATAATTAAGCCCTTTTCTGTTTAACCAACGCTTTTATCAAACCCCATTTATCGTGAATAATTTCAATACAGCATATAAGGCAGACTGGAAAAGTAAAGCACTTATTTTCTTAAACTAACCCACCAAGAAAGAGGCCTGGAGGTCCAATGATTTCTGAAACCGCGGCCTAAGGTAACACGTAATGGTTTGAAAGTAATGTCACTCTATTTTCTTTTTGCCTCTCTCGCAAGTGAAAGTGAGAGTTCAGAGACTGTGCGGTTTTCTCGAGTGCGTCTTAGAAGCTGCCTTAACGGAAAGGTTACTACACTACCGGAATTAAAACATAGAGGAAATTGTTAATTTAAAGCCGCGGAGTATTTTCCCCAACAATGAATAATATTACCTCTAACTTTCTGCGATAACACTGCAAAATATTTCAGATTATTTTTCAACCGAATAGGCTGCGAATTTAATGCGATGATCATGGTCACTTTCATACCTTCATCCGCACTTCATATATTTCAATTCATGCTTACAAGATCTCCCTAATTTTATGTCTGAACGCAAGGCTTTTTTAATGGAAACTTCATTCAAGGGCAGAACTAACACTAAGCGCTAAACGGAAACTGCCTTATGAAAAAACTTTTAAAATTGACGCGCTGTTTTAAAGGCCTCACTGGATCTGGATGGGGTTAAATACAAACATAAGCGAAACACTAAATAAAATTCTCACGGAGCCACAGCCTAAAAAGGCTAAGCTGCTCTGTTGAATCAGGAAGGCCAAACTTTTTGTCTTAATGCTGGTCAGAGATTCAAACAATATCTAAAAGAGAGTTTTTAGTTCCCTCTGAGACACCCGGAGAATAAAATTCTCACAGAGCCACAGCCTAAAAAGGCTAAGCTGCTCTGTTGCATCAGGAAGGCCAAACTTTTTTTCTTAATGCTGGACAGAGATTAAAACAATATCTAAAAGCGAGTTTTTGGTTCCCTCTGAGACACCCGGAGAATAAAATTCTCACAGAGCCACAGCCTAAAAAGGCTAAGCTGCTCTGTTGCATCAGGAAGGCCAAACTTTTTTTCTTAATGCTGGACAGAGATTAAAACAATATCTAAAAGCGAGTTTTTAGTTCCCTCTGATCAGACACCCGGAGAATAAAATTCTCACAGAGCCACAGCCTAAAAAGGCTAAGCTGCTCTGTTGCATCAGGAAGGCCAAACTGTTTTCCTTAATGCTGGACAGAGATTAAAACAATATCTAAAAGCGAGTTTTTAGTTCCCTCTGAGACACCCGGAGAATAAATTCTCACAGAGCCACAGCCTAAAAAGGCTAAGCTGCTCTGTTGCATCAGGAAGGCCAAACTTTTTTTCTTAATGCTGGACAGAGATTCAAACAATATCTAAAAGCGAGTTTTTAGTTCCCTCTGAGACACCCGGAGAATAAAATTCTCACAGAGCCACAGCCTAAAAAGGCTAAGCTGCTCTGTTGCATCAGGAAGGCCAAACTGTTTTACTTAATGTGGGGCATGCACTATCATCTTCACAGATCTAATCAGTGCAAAATTAAATAAAGCTTTAATCTGTAAATCAATTTTTGGTTTATGAAATTTTACTCACTTTTACCGACAGTTGATAGCCACTTGCTTTGGCAAAATAAATTTTCCTGTTTTCTTAAAAGGGATTCGATAAAACTGAAAATATCCACTACGATCCACACTTAAAAACTGAACTCTGACTCGTTTGCGATCAGGCTTAAGAAATAGTGATCTCCATCAACATTCTCCATGAACATTACACTTTCACATCATTAGCAGTTATTGAGAATTTATGAAATGATCGAGTGATCAGTGTCGACCTTAAAACGTTTTTGCGCCAAAATGATAATAGGTATCCATTTGAAGATGATACAAAGGAACCCAAAATAGACTTACCAAGTTTCGGCCGATGTTTAGAAAATTGAAAAGGGCTGGAGAGCATCACCATTCAGGCTAAATCCAGTCAGCGACCCTTAATAAAAATCATTTAAGCTTACATAATCAACAACGACGTGAATTCCCGAGTTTCTGACTTGACGGTCATCTGCCACAGTCAGGAAATCGTACGATATTCCTTCTCGAATGAATCCCTCATTTTAATTTCCCCAATTCATTAATCCACGACCAAGTACCTTTTCGAGATCTTCTCCGCACGACGAAACGCTTTCTCTGACTTCTCTGACCGCTCCCGCTATATTTTCTAGTAGCTGCAATTCAGTCCTTCTTTGATCGCTTTAAACCCGCTTTCGTCTGCATTTCATCGACGCAAGTTAAAGGTTCGTGCTAAGGTTGAAACGACAACAACATGATCTTTCCTCTTTGAAAAACCAAACCTTGATGGGTTGACTCGAGCGCCAGTACTATCTGTACTATCGACCAAATCATAAATAACTATAAAGAATCGGCCCTGCTACTTCCAAACATCATCTCTACATAAAAAGCATAAAATTTTGACTTGCCATGAATTCTATCTGTCGGTAAAACCATTTGGTCACTGATACTGCGTACGAGATTACCTTTGTTTGGCAAGCGAGGGTCCAAAGACTGAAGATGCTTTTCCCGACGAACGCGCCACTTTCATGACGGCTTTGAAATTCGCGCGAGATCGCATTGTGATACAAAATAATAGTATCTGTCTTTCTTCTCAGCTCGTCTTCCATCAGTGACGCAAAGTACACAAGTCATGACAGATTAGTGGCTATTAATTAAATCCTAATTAGGTTTTTACAAGGACACCGGAAATTGAAACTTCCTCCCTGTGGTGAATTTCAAAGTCGTATGAATCTCGTCATGATTTTTTCAAAATCACCCTCTAAATCAGTATTATCGCGACCATCAATTTTGCCATTTTTCAACGGCGAAAATCCCTTCCTGGTACATGGCTTTCATTAGAAAAATGGTATTCCAAAGAAAGAGCAACGTTTCCCATATCAATCTGTGTAATAAAATTCTGGGGCAATTGAAATTGCGAGTTTTTAGAACTGAAAACATTTACGGTACTCGCGTGATTTACGACCTCTGAACTTGCAGTTGTCGTGATCAATAGAAGCGAGAACTTAGACAGCACACTTGAAACTCTGGCGCAAATTCGCCCCTTTTCCGCCAGTTTAAATACCAAAGACGATTTTAGATTTCACAGTGGTAAGTTTACAAAAGGAAAAGCAATTTTATTGTACGAAAGTGTGCTATGAACTTCTTGACTACAACACTTCCCTTACGTGCGTATTTGTTTACTTTTGCGGTATTTGTAACAGTTATCATATATGTACAAAACGGCTTTAGTGTCGGTAACTAGATCTTTAAATGCTCTCGTTTCTCATGAGCCAAATCGTTATAGCTATAAAAAGGGAAAAGGTTTTGACCTACCGCACATTATTTGACAACAGAACCGAATCCTTTTCTTTACTGCCTTTAACGAAATGAGATTGCGTGACAAAGAACTTTGAGACCCAGGTTATACCGCGAAGACAAATACCATTCCAAAAAAGACTCTCACGCGGTGCCCTCTGTAACTATAAAAGCAAAACGTGTAAATAATCAAAATCCTTAGTTTCACTGACTTATCCGCTGGAGCGATTATGAAAACGTATCGACCAAAAAAAATATTTTCCACACGAGACTATGAAGTGGTGCGCCCTTGTAGTCTCTTACTTTCCATAAACGCCTGCTTACACATTTTAAAATACGATTATGAATTCCTTACTTGTATCCTTAGAAAAATGACATTGAGGGGGAAAAAGCGCTAATTCGTAGTCTGAAATGTCATCTGTCCCTTCCCTCCACCCCCTAGGGGCAGCAGCCCGTTTAGGGGTGGGGCGAAGAAACGTAGAACATTCCAGACTAGACATGGCGGGGCTAGAAAACCTGCGTAATTTTAGAGCACCTCTGGTGTTAAAAGCAAAGCTTTCTGTAGTTCTGGCAACCTCAAGCAAGTTTTGCATTTCTGAGCAACGTGTGGGAAAAATATAGGCTTATGTCAAGCCAGAAAAAAGTGAGCAGTTTGAGAGAAAATGTCAAGTACGACTAAACCGCGCCTGTGTAAGCGCCTCTAATGACTCTAGCAGGTGGGGGGGGGGGGGGGGGGGGTTTAATGGAGCAAAGGGGACCTAGCTCTAAGCATACCGTCTGCGCTTATATTTTTGAGCAACTCTAAAGAAGATTGCAAGCCGTATAGTTGCGTCCGTCTGGTACGCTGGAGCTGTGAAACCATTTAAGAGAAAAAAAAAAAAGGAAAAGAAAAAAAAAATAGAAGGAAAGGCCGTTCGCACTAACTGAAAGCTATTTTTTTGCATTGCTATTGAAAATCTGAAAAGGAACAGCCCCCCACCACACGTAGCCTCCGGGGTGGTACCAGGTGAATATATCACACATCCTATCGTTCCTGGTATATAACCTTTACGCAAGCGTAGGATGTAAGACACACTTGATTGCGGGTACGAGTAAGCATAATGTGAGATACCCATGCGCAAAAAAATAACAGTGGCGCTGCTAATGTTGGCTCCCCTCAAAACTGTGGCGTATTAACGTGGGGTTCAAAAGTGAGATATTCGGATATCTTCGGATAATTGATAGCGCGTTATTTCCAGTCCACGGACTTTCTCCTAAATTTTTCGAAAGTAATTCTTCTCTTAGAAAATCCAGAATTTCGAGATTTCTTGATAGTTTTATACATACGCTAATTATGAGATTCCTTTTCTTCTTTCCTAACGATAAGTTAAATCGGTCAAGTAAAAACAGCTTTCAGTAAGTTAAAATAAGCTTTTTGAAGGCGCAATCTTTGGTTTCACCACTGAGCGTTCCTGACGGACCCAAATATACGGGCTTGCAATCTCCTTTAAAGAGTTGCTCGAAACTGTGAGCAAAATTTATTGCCAAGGGAAACGCACAACTACAAAGGAGGCGGTATGCTAAGAGCTAGGTCCCCTTTGCTCAATTTCAGAGTTTCCCCTCCCCACCCAGCCTCCCCCTCCCGCCAGAGTCATTAGGGACGCTTTTACGGGCGCGGTTCAGTCGTACTTGACATTTTCTATAAAACTGCTCACTTTTTCTGGCTTGACATGTGCCATAACCTATATTTTGGCAAAACGTTGCTCAGAAATGCAAAACTTGTTCGAGTCTGCCAGAGCTACAGAAAATTTAAACACAAGAGGTGCTCTAAAGTTATGCAGGTTTTCTAGCCCCGCCGTGTCTAGTCTGAAATGTTATGCGTGTCTTCGCCCAACCCCGAAACCTACTGCGGCCCCTTAGGGGGTGGAGGGAAGGGACGGGTGACATTTCAGACTACGACTTAGCGCTTTTTCCTAAGAATACAAGTAAGGGATTCATAATCGTATTTCAAAACGAGCGTCATGAAAACAAGAGACTACAGTGGAACCTGGATTTAACGAAGGGCCAAGGGACAAAAAAAATTCTGAGCTACCCAACGACGGTTTCTTTCTAAATTCATTGAAAACACTTTTCAATGGTGTACCCAGACTACTTTTAGATCTCTAAAATTTGTTCCTGTTTGGTCATCCTAGGGGAACTTGCATTGAGTATTTTCGAAATTACAAGGGCTTCAGTATTATTTTCCCAAAAATTTTAGATGCAATTTAACGTATCACGAAAGTGAGAATTTTTCTGATCCTCTCTCAATCACATGTTTGAATCAGAACAGTTTAGGTTTTCTCTTTTCTACGAAAAATTAGCCTAACCTGGGATGTAAAATGTGAAAAATTAAACTTGAGAAAATCGTAGGGAATTTATAAGATAACCTTCGAAAACTGAACAGGAACGGAACGATCATCTAGACAGTTTTAGGTGTCCTCAAGCTATAGTTAATTCTAGGCAATATCTACTTGTCCGAAGATATATTTTACAGAAAACATTCGTTGAGTGTCCCTGAAATTTGCTCGCTACAACGAGGTTTCGTTATATCGAGGTTTTTTTTCATACTGTAAATCCTCTAAGCCCCCCCCGGGGGGGGGGGGGCTTATTTATTTAAAGCCCATTTGAGAGGGAGGGCGTAATAGAGACGGGGAGCTTAATATATTTCATTTAGAAACTACGATGGTATCGCTTCTCCATAAAGAACTAGAATACCAAGTGGAAAAGCTCAAGTACAGGAAGTTTTAGGACGTGCAGCCGAGGAACATAATCAAATCCAACTTCCACTTGGTAAATAAACCATCCCGGATCAGTCCACACGAAGTTCTACGGTCTTGACTGATTAATAAAGTCTTTCATTTATTAGTGAAGAATAGGGGTGGGAAGCGGGTGCTTGATAGAAGGGGGGGGGGGGACCTATTAACTTTCTTCCCCTGAAAAGGTGGGGGGGGGGGCTTATTAGAGGGAGGGGCCTTATTTGACAGAGGGCTTCAATATAGGTTTTACGGTATATTTTACTATTATCGAGGTAAAGAAAATCATTCGTAGGTTCTTTATATCGCGGTTCCACTGTATAAGGGCCTACCCCTACATAGTGTTTTGACGAAATAATATTTTTCTAAGTGTTACGTTTGCAGGGTAGCTCTGGCGGATAAGTCAACGAGACTCAGGATTTTGATTATTTACATGTTTCGCTTTTATAGCTACAGAAGGTGCCGCGTGAGTTTCTTTTTCGGAATGGTACCTGTCTCCGCGGTATAACCTGGGTCTCAAAGTTCTTTGTCACGCAATCTCGTTTCGCTAAAGGCACTAAAGGATTCTGGTCTGTTGTCAAATAATGTGAGGTAGGTCAAAATGTTTTCCTTTTTTATAGCTATAACGATTTGGTTCATGACAAATGAGAGCATTTGAAAGAATAGCTACCGACACTATAAGCCGTTTTGTACATATATGTACGGCAAAAGTAAACACATACGCACGTAAGGGAAGTGTTGTAGTCAAGAAGTTCATAGCACACTTTCGTACAATAAAATTGCTTTTCCTTTTGTAAATTTACCACTGTGAAATCTAAAATCGTCTTTGGTATTTAAACTGGCGGAAAAGGGGCGAATTTGCGCCAGAGTTTCAAGTGTGCTGTCTAAGTTCTCGCTTCTATTGATCACGACAACTGCAAGTTCAGAGGTCGTAAATCACGCGAGTACCGTAAATGTTTTCAGTTCTAAAAACTCGCAATTTCAATTGCCCCAGAATTTTATTACACAGATTGATATGGGAAACGTTGCTCTTTCTTTGGAATACCATTTTTCTAATGAAAGCCATGTACCAGGAAGGGATTTTCGCCGTTGAAAAATGGCAAAATTGATGGTCGCGATAATACTGATTTAGAGGGTGATTTTGAAAAAATATTTAAAAATCAGATTGAAATCTTTTGAAATTGTAACAACGTTTAGGTAGAAAGGAAGGATCATAAAACTGTTTAATACAAGAAAAGTCATGGTATTAGTTTCCGTTTCCATTCACGAAACGAGGGTATCAAGCACATTTTTCGGTGGTTTGAATGCCTCTCGAAGGTGAAAATTAAAAAAAAATTCTTATTTTGGAAAATATTAAGTCAAACGAACTGAGTCTTGTATTTTCTAAAATAGTTTCCAAAGGGCTTTGTTGTGACAAAGTTTTGGGGATTTCGATTTTTCCATCTTGCACACCTATCCGTGGTATTTACAGAAAGTCGCTCTTAAAAGAGTTGACGGCAATAAAAGCGAAAAAGTTAAAAAAAAATTACGTGCTTTCATTTTCATAGCTAGGGACGTTTTCGTTGCCCTCACCGTCGTCGTTGCTAAGGCATCCTATATTCATGAAAGTGACAGATCCATTTTGGTTTTACTTCAAGCTCCTATCAACAAATGCGGAAAAGTATCGGGATAAGTTGGACAAATTGTTTACACTACAAAACATTGCGAATGTACATGCAAGGCATTAGATTCACTTTAGATTTCGGATTCAAAATCTATAGAGACTTGACCAAATCGGCACCTTTTCAATTTGGATTCACGCACTGCATCCGCTTAATATAAAAACGACGAAACGAAGCCAGTAACAAAATAAAGTAACGAATAAGGAAAAGTATGTAGCCTTATTGTATGATCGGTAGATCATTGATGTGCATCAGTCAATTCACCCAAAAACGCGACAGAAGTTGCTAATGTTATTTCATAAGCAGAAAAAACTCTTAGGCTTACGACATTACCAAATTTTTAATCAAGGAAGTTTTTTTTTTTTTTGGGGGGGGGGGGGGGGGGGTGCAAAGAGAATTCCGCGTACCTCTGAAGAAGTCCTGGTCACGCCCCTGAAATCTAAATATTTGTGTAAGACAATGAGTCGACCACAAACCGGAAAAATGAACCTAAGCCTCCGATCAATTGAAAACCAATAACTGCGTGGTCAGCGAAGAACTTCAAAAAACACATCACCTCAACGAGTTGAACACCTGAGCCCACGATACAGTCACTTGATACTGGTTAGCAGATACTTTATTTTGACAGCTGTCAATTGACCATAGCTGAATGTCCAATATCACATTAAACTTAAATTCCCACATCCGCTAACATGAAGGGGTGGACGTAGTTACGTACAGACGGTTTTGTTAAAACCAAAATTCCTTTGATGCATAGATAAGTAAATTTTATCGCCCACGGTGCTCTGCTGCTCGAGCCTTACGCGCCACAGCTCGGCTACCAGTCCTAGTGACTCATAACCCATTCTCTCTGGGAAAAAAAAGAACAGGATAACCCCACTCTTTTCATTTTACCTCTTCAGAAGACCCTTGTTAAGTGCAAATGCAAAGATGAGGTTGCTGGTATTAATTCGTAGGAATGCGGATAAAGATCAGTTAGTATACAGTTAAATGAAAAACAAATGAAAGATAGTTAAAGAAGATTGAATTAACTTTAAAAGAGGTAATTAAAAGGCACATAACGCACGGCAACAGCTTTAAAGATATTGTACTATAATTATATTAATGGCCACATTATTCCGCGCGGCCAGAGTGTCAGGTCACGTGGAAGTGAGGCGAAGAAGTGAGGCGTTTCCTGCCTATTCGCTTCGGATACGTCACCGAAGTACATTGACCGAGAAGGCCTTGGAAAACGTCGTGCAGGGACTAGGCAATTACTGTAACAGTTGCTACACGATCATCGCGCAAACGATTCGTAGTGAAAATCATTACCGTGGCCGCGAATCGCAGGAAATCAATACTGCAATTTTAACAACAAGGTTAACATATCAGAAAAGATTGCATTAAAGGACTGGTTTAAAAATTAATGCGAAGCGATCCACAGTTCCGTTCACAAGTTTCACAGCTTCCTACACAATTTGAAGTCACAACCTCGTCCCCAGGGCTTTTCCCTTAAAACATGGGTGGGGCGGGAAAAGGCCCTGGCATCGGCTGGTCACGTGTCCCCTCGTACACCCTAAAATCCTGGGTGTAATAAATTAGCGCTATGTGAAAAGCTAAAATTATGCGTAACCTCACAGCACGCGATCTTGGGCGGCCTTTTATATCTCTTGATGATTAACGAAAAGTTTTACAAGGTTTCCTTTTTGTCACAGATACTGGCTATGGTAATTTTTTGCTTTCCTCCGATTTCTATGAAGGGGACAGCGAGCGGTAACATTTGTAAAACTTCCTTTATAGAGTGATATAAATGACAAACAAGCTATCGTACATGCATAAAGTTTGTACTGGAAAAGTTCCTTTTCGCGACTCTTTTGATATTTTATTTTATTTCTTGCGAAGTGGACCGCCGTGCACAACCTAGTTCCATTCACCTTAACTCTCAGCCATATCATCATAGCGATACGCGTTGGTTTAGACTTATCTTGTATGACCTGTATTTTTAAAAAATTCATTGACCTCTGCGAGACTTGACCGAAACCGGAAAACGCGCATGAAAAGTCTCTGGCACCCAGGGTATCAAACGACTGGTAACAAAGAAAGACTTCGGTCCATTTAAAATTGACATAGCTGTAGTTGATTCCAATCGATCGGTCAATCTTCCCGTTAATAAAAGGAAAATCCTTTGTACTTATCCTCGGAAGAGAAAAGATATAAGAGATCTTCAAATGTTTCAGATCGGCGACCTGTCATCGTTCCTGGCTGGAGGGCTGACTTGCGTTCGGCGCGGAGATTTGTTTCATGGTCGAGTTGTAGAGAAGACCAGACTACATAAAGCATTTTGATGAACAATTCTATTTCAATTAAGTTCAATTTGTTTAAATTCACTGCAGATCCTAGAGGCAAAGGCCCACATTTTTGTTTGAAATTGGACAAAATCACTTTCCGCTTGATGTTCGTACAGTAATTCCACAGTCACGCTGAATTTCAGTCGAAGTACTACTCGATAACAGCTTGTCTCAACTCAGAAGCATTTGACATAATTTGTACGTGACAACGTAGAGCCGGTACGCCCTTTCATAAACTTGTAGCATTTGAATAATACGCAATTAAATGGATCTTAAACTTTTGAATCGCACAGAAGCGAAAATATTGACATACAGTTCGCGATATTATTATTTTCCATTGTTGCTCCGTTCGACTTCTGTCAGCGCAAAACCAGCGGGTTGCATATAACAATTAGCTTCTCAGGAATATTTTGGCTGTGCGCGTGACCAGCCGATGCCAGGGCCTTTTTCCGCCCCACCCATTTTTTAAGGGAAAAGCCCTGAAGACGAGGTTGTTTGAAGTCAGTATACCTTCACAAATATCTCTTGGTCAGGAGGCTGAAAAAATTTTGTGCTATTATATTATTCAAGGGACGGTGTCGCATGAGAATCATTTGAAGATCAACTGACCGAAAAATAATGGATTTCCTTTCAGTCTGAGAAAGATGTCTCCATAGCATCATAGATCTTTTCCGAGAAACGCACGATGCATGGATTAAATTAAGTGTATTGAGGTTTTTCTGAGAAACATCTTCAATAATACACTGTTGTGTCTGTCACTATCTGTCAAGAATTTGCATGATATTTTGGTGTAAACCTTTTTGAAGACAAAGAACTGACGTTACAACTATATAATTAGATAATATTTATTTCAGTCTCATTTTTTCCTCTTTGATAATTAAGTATTTTTTGGTTTTCATAACCTTAAATCCAGCTGAAATCCCAGCAACAGATGGAAAGTAAAGTTATTAAAGTAACTTTTGATACTTTTTTCTACACGGAATACTTGAGAAAACAACCTCTTCTCTTTTTACGTCCCGAATCTTACTACTTTCAGTCTCGTCATGGGCTTTGCAAAAGGCAATGTAGCAAGGATGTAGCAAGACATGGTAGAACTGCCGCGACGATGGTTACCATAAGAAACCCCAAAATACTGGGATGTTCATTGAACGAAATTTTAAGAAATGCGGGGAAAATGATCTGGTAGGCTATAGCCCTAACCCATAACTCTTCGTTTACACTCTCGCTAACTTGAATTGTTGTTACTTTCTCTTCATAATAAGTAAATTTGCCCCGTGAAATCCGACCTGCAAAATCCGAACTGTTTTTACTTGTAGTCTTAGCACTTCGGAAACGTAAGCTGCGTAAATTGTCTAAATTTGGGTCGGAGTAATCGTTGTGTGAATCATATATAGTAAGTAGCAAGTAAAAAGTAGTTTATGTTATAGAGTCAGACGTTTCTAGATTTTAGTCGGCTAAATGTATGTAGTTGTATACGTAATCGATGCCGAAAAGCTGAACATAAATGTCCGGTCAAGATTAGCCAATCAAATTTGGCTACTTTGTTACTAAACACAATAGGTTCACCGACCAAGCCAAGCAAATTGCGCAAGCATGAAATCTTAGATGGCATTTTTATCAACCCGAGACTACCATGAAAACACGAAAAAAACAAACAAAATAGAAAAGAAAAGAAGGACAAAATCGAACGTATCTTAACCGAAAACCCCGGTCATAATTTTTTTTATCGCATGGCCAAGACAGTTGTTGTTCTTCTTCTTACAAGGACAAAGCGGAGAATCTTGGTAAATAAGGGCCATGTGGCCCGCTAGGTAGCCAATCAGAAGGCACAAATCGCTCTGTCTTGCCAGCATATATAATGATAGACAGCAAAAGAAAGTATTTCAGTTCCACCCTCTTTTCACGGGAGTCATTCTATTTTATTTTATAATTCAAGACATGAAGATTTTGGTCGCAGTAATCGCCTTGTTTGTCGTGAAGCAAATTGGTAAGTCGTTTCCTCGATAAAATTTTATATTTGAAAGCTAATTTCTAACGAAACTTCATTAACGACCCGGTTGACTCTAAGATAAAACTAAATAACAACGTAAATCTTCCTAACACTTCAAGGCAAATTGCTGAAAGTCTTTCCACAAAAATATGTCTTCTTGTCCACAGCCGCTGGCCCAGCGCAATGTTACTATTGCTTGGAAAGTGATTCAGCGACTTGTTCCGCAAATCAGCGAGTGCAGACTTGTGCGACAGACGCAAGTTCACTTGGTACAACTCACTGTGGCTCGGCAGCTGGAAAATATCGCGACTGGCTTGGAAATATCAACTTTGGGGTCGTCCGAGGATGCATCAACTGTGCTGGTATTACTTTTTTTCTTTTAAACTAAGTATAAGTAAAACGAGAGAAGGCAAAAGTTTGCTGACGGTGGACAGAAACCCTGTATGTCGGACTTGGTTTATGTAGCTGGTTGTACTCAACTGTTAATTAGTTTTTACATTTGATTAAAGGAGCTGTGTCACGAAATTCAGCCAAATTAGGAAATTACAAAATGCCCGTCAAAAAATAACCGCTTAAAACATTAAAGGAAGGTTAAAATAACACAACAGAAACAACAGATGCCACGGATGGGCAAAACTGAAGAAGATTGAAACGGATTGAAATTAGGATTTTTGAAAACTGTTCAGCCTAACAGTTTTTCAAAGTTGATCCCTGCTGCTTGCAACTTCAAAAATAATGTTCAGGAGACATATTTGTTTGTCTCGGATCTCTCATTTTGTCATTTACGTGTAATTTCTTTGCTTACTTTAAATTCCATAACGATCGAGGGCGAGTAATTGGCAAAATTAAACAAAATGAACTGGAATGCCGTGACACAACCCCTTTAATCGATTTACTTAGCTAATTTTCAGTTTGTTTTTCTGAACTGCTTGTTCCAGACAAATCACAAGCGTGTGGACTTATCTATGGCGCTCTTAAAGCAGACAGGCAATGGACTGTTCTACAGTGTGAGATCGAGTGCTGCACTGGAGATAAATGCAACACGGGGACTGTTCCAACTTTGCCTACGCCTGGGTCAGGTAATAATAATAATGAAAAAAAGAAAAACTTTAATAGGAAAATATCAAGGTATAAGAGACAACTTGACTGAAATAATTGAGTAACAAGTTAAAACTTGGACCATTGGAGAAATTTGCAAAATTCTGTATTACCCTGCATAGTCTGCGGTGCATGTGAAATTGCGTAATAATTACTCTTTATCGTTTTTGAGGCAAATTTGGGTGGACAACACTTGACTAATTGCCATGTAAATTCTGTGTAGCGGTCTTAAAACACCGGACAAATTAGTAATGATATGTTTACCATCATTCTGAAGTTTAACCATACATAGTCCGTTTTTTTTCTTTGCGATATCATGAGTATCGCAGTGACGCAATATCTTTGGGTCAGGAGACGGACATTCAGAGGTTCACTTTAAGTGTGTTCCATCGATTGGCACGTCGCATTATAGAGGAACACTGAACATCTCTATCATGACATCTTTCTGATGATCGGCTTGGGCCGCTTATAACTGAAAGCTAGCTGTAACTTTGTGTTTATGAATTATCCATTCTTTCTGAATCAGTTTGCGCATCTGGCCTTGTCTGAAAGAGAGCATGAAGGGTTTGTAACGTTCTCTGTTTGGCGTGTAAATCTGTGAATGGGCTCCTGGTTTAAGTTTGCCTATTGTTGTCCTCGCCTTATACGTGTTGCTACTTCCACCAATACTTCTTAGCACTGTGAAAATACCGAAGACGAAGAAAGAATACTTTGAAGGACTACGATTCATTGACATTCCTATCAATGACTCAGATGATACCACTTCACGCTTGGGTTCACTTGGGTTTGACTGCTCCTTATCAATAAAACGTGTCTCTTAACAAACAAAGCGGGAGAGTTTTTAGCACGCTACAGTGGACTCGGATGAAATCACAATAAAACTGCTAAAAAAATTTCTTTCATAATAATCTTGCGGTGGCTCAAAAGGAAATCACACTTCCCAGAAATCAGAACGATTCTAAGAATACAGAAACACTTCCCATAATCCGAAACATTTCCAAGAACCCAGATGCACTTCCCAGAATCCAAACCAGTTCCCAAAATTTGAAACAATTCCGAGAATCCAGAGCACTTCCGAGAAAACGAAACATTTCCCAGAATCTAAGCCACTTCCTAAAATACGAAACACTTCCAAGAATCATTTAAATCTACCCTAGCTGTCAACTTCCAAAGCCGCAAACAGTCTCTCGGCCCTGCCAGATTTAGGCCCATCTATAACCTAGTGAGCTTTCTCTTTTTATCCACACCAGCTTACAGAACAAAAAAAAGAAACCTTTAGGAAAAAACGGAATGCAAAAATGTGAAATGAGCGGTTAGATTCTTTAATAATTTGATATGTGGATAAATACACTTATCGATTAGGGGACGGACCATTAGAAAAGTTATAGGGGGGGGGGGGGGGGGGCGGGAAGGGAAATTTTCGAGCCGCAGGAATTTTTTTTCGTTATCAAATTCCGTGTATGAATTTTTTTTAGGCCAAAGAATGAATATTTTTGAGGATTAGTTGGCGTGCATGAATTTTTTTTCATTTAATTTTCCCTCGCGCGAATATTTTTTTTGTGCTATAATGTATGTATATTCAGCATACAACGAATCTTTATTTGTTGTTCTGCTATCGTAATTGTTCTTTTAGGTAGCAACACATTACTACGTCACTCTCGTCTTAATTGTAGTACTGTATAATTTTCCTGTAATTCCTGATAACAAACCTGATGAAGACTGGTATTGGTCAGTCGGAAAAATTTAACTCTAGTCTATTCACGTTATTTTATCAGTCATTGCAGTTGTCTTTTTGACAAAAATTTATAGTGTACAATGTATTGGGCTGTTTTGAAATAAGCGATGCACATGCGCTTGATCAAACAACGATCGCGAGAGACCAAAAAATTAAAAAATTAATAAACTCTAGTGAATTTACAGGCGATAATATCTTATACAAAAATTTTTAGTTTTGCCCACAGCTGCTGGACCAGCACAATGTTACTATTGCATGGAAAATGATCCAACGACTTGCTCTAAAAATCAGCAAGTTCTGACTTGTGCCACCGACCCGGCTTCTCTTGGTACAACTCACTGTGGCTCTGCAGCTGGAAAGTATCGTGACAAGGATGGAAATATCAACAATGGATTCGTTCGAGGATGCATTAACTGTGCAGGTAAGTTAGTAAAACATATCTTTTAACTGCAAATAGAATATTGAACGAAAAAATTCCTCAGTTGCATGGTTTGCTAAACTGGGGGCGTAAGCCAAATCGTCCCTCTGAATACATGTACCGGTATATACAGTAGAACCCCGATAACTCAAACTCGGAATACTCGAACTCCCCGCTAACTGTAGCCTCTCATGCAGCTCGTATTTCGAGCTCTCTTAAAAACGCCTAAGTGGGAAGCTAACTCGAACTAAGTCCAGTTTCCCTTGATTTTAGCCAGTCATTTTACTCGGTTAACTCGAACTCGAAAAACTCGAATTCCCCGCAAACTCGAACTAAATTTAATTTCCCTTGATCAAAAATTCACTGAAATTTACCCCGATAATTCTAATTCTAGTTCTTGTAACTTCACTCGCATGTCATCCCATTAACTCTTCTTTTTGTATAATGGGTAAAAACACTTATCTAACACTGGTCCTAACTTCATGAATTTGATTTTAATTGGCGCAACGAACTGATCATATTTTATCATTAAAAAAAGTGTAATCACGGTACATGAATGAAATATGCAGTTAAATTCACACTGCACTATACACTGAAGTGCTGAAAAATCAACAACTATCATATTCCAATTTAACAAAATAAAATTTTAAATTCGACGTCAGTAACTCGAACTCGCGCTAACTCGAACTGCCATTCGTTTCCCTTCAGAGTTTGAGTCACCGGGATTCTACTGTAGATTTAGCCAAGGAGCAGAGCTCTTATTACATTCTAGATTTTTGTTGACCAGAATTTGTCAGACTTTATATAGATGGTTCAGTTAACCATCCACTTCCGTTCCATTATTTAGCTGGTTCTGGCTTTGGCTACTTTCATATTTTTAGCTAAACTGAATTAAAATTCAGTCTGAAATGCCTCTTGTTACAGACAAACGAGAAGCATGTGGAATTATTGGTGGTGCTCTAAAAGTAAGCAGAGAATGGACTGTACTGCAATGTGAGATCGAGTGCTGTACTGGAGATAAATGCAACTCACAGTTAGTGCCAACGTTATCCTCAAAAGCATCGTCAGGTATATAAAATGAATTGCAGCCAGTAATTATGTATAACGTAAAATTTGTAGGCTTTACAAATTCACATCCCACCATAGTAAAAATGAAATGGCTGAACAAACCTCCCGGGTTTTGAAGAGTTAAAAGATGGTGGAAAGATTAAACTAATTATATAATTAAATGGTTAGCGAGCTTAAACACATGATACAAGGAGTGTCGAATATTGCTCCTCAGCTCCAGGGTGCCAAACAAAAGCCGTGTAAGGGCGTAGTCCAGTTAGCTCCCGTTATGGATTACTCTGAGTACTAATAATTGTTCTAGTTTGAGCTGCTTTCAGTTTTTATATGAGTTGTACTTGCATGAAGTTTGCTTATACAAATAATAGACCTAATGTCGCTTGGCGTTATATTTTCCAAACTGTCTGGGCTGAAGCTTTGAGTTATAGCTCACTTTCCCAAAACATTTCTGGAAAAAGGAGCGGCTACTGAGGTACTGAAACAAGTCGGAAACCCTTAGCAAAGAAAAATCTCTTTCCTAGTACCTTCTCCTTTTTTTTTTTTTTTTTTTTTTTTTTTTTTTTTAATTCAGTCTTAGGTTAAAGGTGATTAAAAAGATTTGCTAGGGAAAATTTTTAATGATTCAGTTCCTGACACTAAAGTGATCAAATATCCATAATTGATTTACGTTCCTGTCGATCAACAACTTTCTTTTTTAATATATATTTTTTTCCAATATAGGTGGTACCATAGACACCCGACAGCAGTTCACTGGTGTGTTAGCCTTTGTAGCTCTCTCTCTCATCATATGGCGTTACTTTTAGTTCCCAGGCTTCCTAGCAAAACTGCCTATCCAGCTTTCCATTTAATTAAGTAGCATTTCGTGCACGTTCAGGCCCCAGTTGTTTAAACTAAAAGAAGGATAGTGCAATCAACTGAATAAACCACTAACCAGTGGATAAAGCAATTGGTTTCCCCAATACTGGCTTATCCATTGGAAGCTATTTATCCGGCGGATAGCGCTCTCCAGCTTTTAAACAACCGGGGACTGTCAATTACCCGTAGGCATAGAGTAATGTTTTTATAAAAGGTTAAATCTTGTTATAGTGTAAGGGGGTGATTCTTAGTAACAGGGGTAGGACGGTTCACTATTTTTCGCGGCTTTTTGTCTATTCACTAGGGCCACCGTCACCGCGGTATTATACGGTATGGCATGAAATTTTCGAGGTTGTTTTTCGATGATCCCCCAAAATTTGATGACGTAAAATTAAACTCTCGCAAAGAGCATCTACACCGAGGTTTATTACTTTTTTTACATGAATGGGAGTCCGCACGTTGCGATTTTTTATTTACACTTTTTTACTATAACGAAGAGTCTGAGGCGACACCATCTTTTACTAGACCGATATCACCGCAAAAATTTGTTCGCCACACTAAACGCAACGCCAAAAATCTGTGATCGGCAAAAATGAAACCCTTGCGAAAATTTCGTGTCATGAGGTATACTTTCGTCGTTCAGAACAGCAATTTGACCATTTTACATGTAGTCTGCAAGACCTTCTGGGCGGTCTTATATCATTTATCATTAAAAATCTCAAAATTCTTGTCCTCACTAGGGTTTTCAGCTTGTAATGTTCTTTTGTTTGCTTGCTCAAATAAGAAAATAAACTGAGTTTTAAGGGTTATATAATAGCCTGCTAGGCACCTGTTTCTTGTTCCATATCTTGTTTCAGTTTGTTGTTGGTTCTCTCGCTTGCTCCGAGAAGATTCTCTCCGGGTACTCCGGTTTTCCCCTCCTCTCCAAATCCAACACTTCCAAATTCCAATTCGATCTGGAACGCACAGACACGTTAAAACGAGTTCTTAAGAACTCCTAAGTGCTTCGTGGGAAAACAAATTACAATTTACAATTTTTACAACAGAAAGAAAGCCATATGATAAAGGCCTTTTTAGCTTCGTTTTCGTGGTTTTTACAATAAACTACTAGTCCACTGATTTGTGCCTCGCGCGCTCCTGTCCATAATAGGCTGATTTAGCAATAGAACGGGAACGTCAGTTGGCGATGGGAAAGCGCGCGGAAAGGACTGAACGCGACTTTTGGTGCCCAATTTGCCGCTGTGCCATTGATTTGCCTGCGCCATCGTCAACTGACGTTCCCGTTCTTTTGCTAAATCAGGCTAATTTATAATACGGACCGAAAAAAGGGACCAAAATGAGAATGTAACACAGTTAAGCTATGAGATAATCCAGTTCCCTGGCCATAAAATTGTGGATTCCTTTAAGTATTAACACATGCTTGAAAACATCAAACACTACGAGGAACTGCGCGGGATTCTAATCGAGAATACACCTGTACTTCTTGAAGGAACTTTGCAAACTCGCTGGCATCTGAATTAAACGGTAAACTTCGGAACAATCATTGTTTTTTGTTGTACAAATCTCCATTTATGCCGCGCTTTTGATCTGAGAATCAAATCCGACGGCGGGAAAAATTCGACTCTGATGTCGACAGAGCTTAAGCAATAACTCTTTAAAGAAAACATAAACAAGTCTGCTTAATGCATGTAAATATTTCGGAAGTAACAAGTGATCCCAACGCGGGATGGAAGGCTGGGTGCCCACGGGAGAGGGCAGATAAATTATGGAAAGTACTGCGGTGTTTGTGTGACGGGGATGATCGAAAGGGGGCAAAAATCACATTTGTCAAAAAATCCTTTGGGCTTCTAACGAGACCCTGGGCAGAGTTGTTCAAAGCAGGGTTAAGATAACCCGGGGTTAGTGCGAAATTTGAATTCAGATATGAAAGTTTAAAAAGAAAATTCAGTCTTATTATTTTGCCTACAATTTGATGATTGGATGCTCTAAAAAAAGTAGAGAAAATTATCCGGAAATAATCTTTTGAAAAAAAAGAAAAAGAAACCCAAGTTAAAATTTTAACCCCGGGTTAGCGCTAATCGACCTTCCAACAAATGGGTCGCCCCATGTAAGGGAATCCAGGACATTCTTGGATTCTGGATTCCACGCTGTGGATTCCGGATTCCGGGTACTGGATTCCGGATTCCAGCACAGTGGATTCCGGATTCCAAAAAGGGCTGGATTCCAATTTTTTACTGTTTTAATGCTTTTCTTTGCATTTCGTTTTCGTGTTTGAATCTTGCTATATTGAAAGACGTTGTTAGAATGCATAACAAGTTTGTTTTCTTTTTCGATTTATAAATTATGGGTTTAATGTATTACACTTCCGTAAGGGTTTATGGTATAATAAGGAGGGGGACATTGGGGGACTGTCCACACCGCAACACTGCGGAAACTGAAAATAACAAACACCGCATCACCGCAAAAAACGTGGCGAAACACCGAGATCGCAATTTTAAATTTTGTCCTTCAATTAATCTAATCCAAATCTCCGTATAATTAAGGATTGAGGATCTCGGAGCTGGTTAGTGACCAGTAGAGAGTGAGACTGACCTCAAGACTCTATTTTTCACTTGCTCTATTTTTGCGAACTCTATTTTCAGTCATGCAGATAGAAAAATGCTTAATTAACAGAAACAAAAGAACTCTTGCAAATCATTCCTAAATATTCACGTTTATTCATTTGATTGCTGCATAATAAAGTACTAGGAAAAGGTACAGTCATTGCCAGGGAAAATTGAGCTGCAATTTGCAAGAAAACAGCGTAACAAAGTTCGTGTGTAACTCCAAATAAATATTTCCTATCTATGCCATATCATAAACCAGCGCAGGTTAATCAAGTCTTTTGCTATCCACTAATAGATAGATATAGATAGATAGATAGTTTATTCTGATTAAAAACGCAGCCAAAAGCTGAACCATGAATAGATTAATCGTTACAATAATAAAATCTATTAAAAATATGAGAAAAAATATAAGAAAAATGTACACATATGTAGCTAAAAATTTAATTACAGTTGCTATATATAAATGTGTTCTTAAGTCTCTTCGTCTTAGCCAGAGGGACATTAAAATTCCTTTTTCGTGTTCAGGGGCGGATCCAGGATTTTTTTAGGCGGGGGTGCACTCGTCTCTTGCTCTACTTCCACACCAATAAACCAAATAGTTTTTTTTTTGGCAGAATACCAGTTGTATTAGAAAACCGCAGGTCATCTCGGGGGAGGGGGGGGGGGGGAGGGTGCGCACCCCCTGCACCCTCCCCCTAGATCCGCCCCTGGTCTTAAATTGTATTCACAATTGTTAATATAATTGTTAATATAATAGAAGGTTCATTTTGTTTGTATGTCGTTACATTCGTAGTTTTCCTTGTCCTATCCGACCGCCTGGAACAGGCTACGTCAAAACATGTTTGCAAATTCTTTTGGAACATTAAAACAGTATTTCGAAGTAATAGAAGTAACAAAAGTACGTTAAAAGCCGCCAGTCGCTAATAGCCTCCAAACTATCAAGAAGGAAAGCTTGGTTTCTTAACATGTATTTGGACATTGTTTTTCGTTCTCTTTCCACTTTTTATTGGAATCATTGTCATAGTGCAAAAAACTAAATTCGGTTACCGCTCTTTTGTAAAACTTTCCGTGATTTATAGAGACACATGTACAGTGAGCTGTAGAACACGTGCATTACTTGTAGATATCACTTCTCAACTGAATTGCTTTCACACTTTCTCATATGACACATAAGACACGAATTTCAGCCAAATACAATAAAATACACTTCTCCTAGGACGGCATAAGCATATATACTCAGTAAAAGATTGACAATCAAAACGAGCACTACAGAAGAGTACATTGGACTCCAAGCTGACAAAAGTGTTGTCCCGGTCAGCGCGGCCCTAAAGTGACTAAAGTTGTGTGTCACAATTATTGTCTAAGAATGATAACATCGCTCAAAATGAAATTTCGGACAGTGGCCGGACCACGTTGAAGTACCAAATATATTTTTACGCTGTCACGTCTCGACGTTTTTGACTGGTCAAAATAAAGAGCAACAGTTAACTCTTGACAGTCTGCAAGCCCAAAACTATCAGTTACTTGGTCTAGTCGTTGCTGAACCATTTAAGGTGGCTGAACACAATTTTGGCAGTTTGTGAGTATATGTCATTTGCCAAATCAAGGCAAGAGAAAGGTTGCAGTTCACAAGCTAAAACTTGGAAAGTAAAAAATATACTGATGAAAGAGTTTGACTGACAGGTCAAATGTGACGTTTTCGTGGTTTCCATGGCAACATGAACGATTGAATGCAACCTGTAACTTGCTTGCCACCACGTTCAGTACAGTCCACAGATCGACACAAACGAAAAATCATGCAGCTTTGCCTTTGGCGCGTTTAGATCTATCGCAGTCAGCTAAAAATTTGTATGATTTCACAACACAGTATTACAGGTACCTTTCTCTCTCAGCCTTTTGTTTTTGCTTGTGCTTTCCCATAACGTCTTTTTTTAAAAAAATAAAAGTAGAAAAGAAAAATCCAACAAACAACAAACTACAAACTGGTCTGATCGAAGAGGTGGTGGTAGTTCACTCGAATGCCGGGGATGAATGAAAAAGTCACCCACCGCGTCCTTGCACGATTACTTTAGTGACAGCTGATTGGTACGGTTCTGACAGTTCCTGGCTTATTTCTCAAATAAAGATTATCGAAACCATGAAACTGTTCTCAGCGAAACTACTAGGACCAAATTAGGCACTAGGAGACTGTGAATTTCTTTTTTTTTTTTTCTTTTTAGGTAAACTGTTGAACGTAGACGTTTATTTTCAATTGCAAACCAGGAGGACCAGGAAGGTTGAAGAAAATGTTCACCCCAAGTGCACCTTTTCCAGCCCTGTGCCTGGTCAAAAAGCTTGCATAAAATCGCTTTTGATTTTTTAAAGTTCAGCGAGAGGTTGAAGTTATTCATAACGGTTCAATTTATACCCTAAAAAGGCTGCGCTGTGTTTCCTTGAAAACCCCCGGATTTTGTGATCCTGCAAGCCGCTCATAAGCAAGGGTTCCCTCGCTATTATATAATTTTAATAATGAGACCGTGACCTCGACCTTTCATATGGAGCTCGTGAACCATTGTTTTGACATAAGATATGCTGATATTATGTCGTCACATTCAGGTCTATACCCTGGGGAGGCTTTCCATAGATGGTTTTTCTTTTCGAGCGAGTAGCTCAATTTAATCTGGAGTGGATCTTTAGTAAGTTGGATTCCGGATTCCAATCTTTAGTAGAATTCCGGATTCTTAGTGCTGGATTCCGGATTCCAAAGCCCAGGATTCCGGATTCCAGAAGCGAAAAATTCCTGGATTCCGGAATCCGGATTCCCTTACATGGGGCGAAAATGGGCCCTGCACCAAAAATTAACCCCCAAAAATCCCTTGTCGAATTTTCGAATCTTAAAAAATTTTCATTATCGATTATAATTTCTCTATAAAACACCTCCCAAAAAATTGAATGTTTGTAATTGTTTATTTATCGTGCCATCTGAATTTGTCTTTTCCTCATCTGGTATAGTCTGAAGCTATCGCTACGAAGCCGTCATACGCACGCAGTACTACACCAACCTTCAGATTGTTTTGAATACTTAAAAAAAGCCCATCCCTACGAGATTAAATCAAGGTACCCCACAAAATTCTTGTCAAATTTTCCTACCCCACAAGATTACCGGGATAAATGGCTTCGTCCGCCATTTTCAATTTTTGTTTAAAAAGCGCTGACCTAGCAGCCCGGCTACATGCATTTTGCGCCCATGATCTGCCCCAGGGGGAGAGGAGAATATGGCTCCTTTTTCACAGGAAATTCATAAATCGTCTACTAAAACCACAGGTAACCCTGGCTCTGTGATAGTACCACAGTACGGTTCCAGTAAAATTTAATACAGTGTTTGTATGGGGTAAAAATACCATCCTAAAATTTCTAGGAAATACTAAATAAAGTTCATTGAAACTTACTCTGCACTTAATTGTTGTTGTCCTTATTGCTCTAAAGAACGAAGTTTCGTGATAATTTGCAGTAATTTGTTCAAATTCACTCTATATACAATAATAATATACAAGGTAGGAAACACGAGATGCCATTTTCGCCGACATGCTCTCATTCAACACAACCTTTTCCACGAAATTCGAACTCCAACGGAAAATAAACATGCTAGGATAGTAGAAATAGGATAGCAGCAGATATAGAAACCAATTAAGCTTTCCCAGATAGAGAAACGAATCCCACAGACTTTGACAAACTCGAAGGATATAATCCAAACAGACCGAGAATATGCTCGCCGAAGCAGCCGGGCCAGATCAACGCGCGGCCAAGAAAAATGAGGCCTGGGCACTGTACAAAAAAATTCATCCCGGGAGTCCTGAGGCGACCTTTCTGGCGACCGATACATCATTTGCCCAAAGCCACCCTATCCTGCTGAAAAAATACTTACATGTCGGCGAAAATGGCATCTCGTGTTTCCTACTTTGTATATTATTATTGTATATATTATTATTGTATATAGAGTGAATTTGAGCAAATTACTGCAAATTATCACGAAACTTCGTTAGAGCAATAAAAACGACAACAATTAACTGCAGAGTAAGTTTCATTGGACTTATTTAGTATTTCCTAGAAATTTTAGGATGGTATTTTTACCCCATACAAACCCTGTATTACTATTTACTGGAACCGTACTGCGGTACTATCACAGGGCCTGGGTTACCTGTGCTAAAACATTGTGAAATGTTAAGCAAGGCCGTCATTTCTACGTTCGGTAAAACCAAAGACCACGGAAAATTATTAGCGATTTGTTTTTTACAAAAAAACATTGACAGTTTTTTGACGTCCATTTCTGCTGCAGTTTCCGGGAAAATTGCGCACACGGGAAAGAAAAAAAAAAGAAATTGCGCCACCATCACGTCATTTTCCACGGTCTATACTCTTATCGGCTATGGCTCTCGACCAATCAGCGCGCTAGCTGTATCCACCGAACCAATAGCTTGCCAGTTCGTGAGAGCGAGGGAAACAAGTTTTGCTATCCAGTGGATGGCGATTTATCCAGTCATACCGTTATTCAACGTTTGAATAACTGAGCTCTGGTTGCTGAAAATATGATGTACGTCCTATAGAGAGTCAAATAAAGCGAGGAAAGAAAGGCAGGTACCAACTCTAGGTGTCCGTTTGACCTAGGTGTCCGTCTTATAGAGGTGTCCACTGTACGGTCACTGAACTCTCTCTAAGACAGACACCTTTGGGAACGGCACTAAGTGTCGTTTTAGAGTGATGTTCGTCTTATAATTATAGTAAACTAAGGGGAGTAAAGAAAGGCAGAAAACAACTCTGGGTGTCCGTTTGACCAAGCAGTCCGTTTAACAAAGGTGTCCATTGAGAGAGTCGACTATAATGGCAAAATTGACTGAAATGTCTTCTTGTCTACAGCTGCTGGGCCAACACAGTGTTACTCTTGCTTAGAAAATGATTCAGCGACTTGTTCCGCGATTCAGCAAGTGCAGACTTGTGCCACCGACCCAGCTTCACTTGGTACTACTCATTGTGGTTTTGGAGCTGGAATATATCGCGACGCCCTTGGAAATACCAGCTATGGGGTCATGCGAGGATGAATAAACTGTGCTGGTAATATAAAAGAAGCGCGGCTTGCTATTGAAATGATAGTTAAAATCAGAATTTAACATCAAACACACTTGGAAAGTCTGCAATGCCAATAGGATTGATTACGTAATCAGAAGTTGGTAAAATGTTCAAAATTACTATAATAACGGTCGGATAACCATACTTCTAGATTTATGGAAACCTCTTAAATTGAGATGAATTTGGGTGAATTACTCTTACTACATAAACAGGTTACTATTTCGACTTCAGCGAAATAAAACCGCAAAATTTTTGGATGGCTGCCAATTATATGACAATTCTGATGTTTAGTTATGAGAAATTACTTTTCCTTGAGATATTTAGAGGTTCTAGTCTCAACAAATCTTTGGGTAAGTGCAAACAGAGATAATGTTCGATTACACACCTGTTTATGTGCATGAGTAATACCGAGCAGCAAGAATAGAGGTTAAGACTAAGTTTCAATGAAACCTTTCTGATGATCGATACACTGATTGCGCCACTTTCATGGACTGGGTGTAAATTCTCGAGAACTCAGTGTATCTATAAAGAAACTATTCTTTTTCACTTTCTGTGCATCTGAGGTTGAAACACTCCAAGCGACTCTACCTTAACTTCTTTTCGAGTACAACAGGGTCTTGGGCGAAGACTTCTCGTTTCCTAGATATTCGGCGTATTCTTTAAGGGATTGTCATTGGAGTAAGCCGTCTGAAAATAACGAAGAATACATGCCCAATTATCACGTTTGGTAGTTAACTTTAAAACGTAAACAAAACATTAGCCTTTTTACAAAAACCGACACCGAAAGAAACTGTGGCAAATTATGTAATGCACAACATTAGCGGCTTTCGGTTCAAGAAGTATATCGACATTAGCTACTGCATTGTCATTTCTGGGCATTGGCACGGAACATGGATTTCAGTGTCTTCCGTACCCGATTTATATATAGGGCTAGGCAAATAGAGCTTGGCTACCTACCTAAGAAAACTGCGACAGCCGATCATTATTTATGGTATAAGTGGGGATTTAGGGAACTTGACTGGATTTTAGGATTAGATAAAGTGGTGTTCGCGTGAGTAGGGCTAGAATCTCTTTTCCCTGGTTACCAGAGACTGTTAATATATATGACGCGGTTTCCGGTTTCGGTCAAGTCTTTAGAGTGTTTTTTTCTCGTGAATTCGCGCGTCGTTCGTGGCTTCGGGCTTCGGGCGAAGAAGCGTCGACCTATGGCCAACACCAAAGAATCCCGCTGCACGCGAGAAAAAAACCTCTGGTACCCAGGGTAGAATCTAGTTTGTCAGAAGTGAAACACATTACGTAATGATCCTGGTAAGGTGGAAAGCATTTTCTTTTGTAGTGCGGCAATGTGCTTTTCCCACATAGGAATGTTCTCATTTTAACAAAGAGAATGGATAAACCTACAGAGAAACCGATAAAATGTATTTACACTACCTTTTGAAAGACTGTATTTTTGTGTTAAAAGATTTTGGCCAATCATAGAAGTATCAAAAAATAGCCAAGAAAAGTTATATAACTTTACGTTCCCCACAAAGGATTTCTGTGTTATTCAGACTGAGACGAGATTTTAATTTGTTATATGGAAGTTTGCATGGTTGGAAAAGTAAGGATCAATATATAAATACTTCTTTATGAAGTTTTCTTAACTTTTGCTGTTTTAGCCATGCAACAAAAGTATAGAACAGACAATAGTAAATTTAGCACCTTTCTGCTTTTCAACATGTTATAAACCGTTGTTGCTTTCCTTCTTATCTGGACCGTTACTTAACACTGATGAAGTCATAAATTGTCTTCCTATTAACTAGCCTGCGTGGCAGGCGCAAAAAGGGGAGGGGGAGGGGGAGGGGGGAGGGAGAAAGGGAAAACGGAAGGGAGCGCCTGCTCTAAGAGCCTATGTTTTTGCATAACGCCTACCAATTTTCTAGTAATCCGATTATGCTTACTGTCAATCAAGTGTCGCTACAGTTGCCATTGCAGAAAAACATTAATAGTCCTGGTCCTCTGCCGTTTAGAATTCTAAGATCTCCACTTTTACAAATTTCAAGAAGCCTTTCGAATAGATTCCTGTTCTAGCGTCCAAGTCACCCTTTCGGAGAATTAGATCGAGAGAAGAAAAGTGCTCCAGATCTTTTCCAAAGTCTTCAAACTCGATTCGCGTTGAAAGTAATTTGAATTACATGGTGCAATGTAAGTACCGCACACAAATATATCCTTAGTGATGTTTGCGTCATGTTTGTTTAAGCCACGAAATTGTTATCAGGACCTTTTCCGACCATTCTCGTCCCCAAACCCTTATCCTCTCTTGGCCGGCAAGGCCTGAGCACGAAAACCAGAAAAAATTCAGGCTTTTTTTTTCGCACCTGTAAAATTTGCGTCTATAACTGCGATAATATTCTCTATGATTAGTTCAGAAACACTTCGATTGTTTTTCACTAAGTATATTAAGAGACACCTTGTTCCATGGATCCCCAGAACTTTTCTCGTCCTCGATCATGTGCAACAGAGAAGAGGTCTGGAATCGAGAATGATGCAGTAGCGAGTGGAGGCGGTACTCTTTTGTATACGACAGGAAAAAAACTGCAAAAAATAAATAAATAAATAACAGTACTTTCTTTTCCATTCTTTTTTACGTTGTTAGATTCCGACATGGCACCGGTAGTATCAATGAATACAAAATATAAAAATTCGCGCCACAAGTGCGGAACATTTTCAAATCGATGTGCTGCAATAAACCTTTTCATTTTGTATTCCTGTTTCCGAATTTTTCGAATACAGGTCAAGTGAAATTACTCAAGAAAATTGTTTCTTTCAAATTTTGTCTCGTAGTTATAAAGCCAGGTCTATTTGCATGAAGGACAAAGGGGTAAAATAATTGTAAGGTATAAATAAAAAAACTCTAAGTTTTCAGCCTTTTCGAACTTTTCTTTTAGCTAATGCTGCAGTTCATTTTACAGATGAAGAAACGGCAAGTAGTGTAAGGCTAGATTAGAGGCTATTCGTGAAATGGAATTTGACTCAGCTACAACATTTAAAAACCAAAAGAGATCACCGGTCCAAACTCGCTATATTCACATGTGCAGTTCTTCAATAATTGATAGGATACCGAGGTAGACAATTCTTTTCATCTTATAAACTGTGCGAACAGAAACAAAACATATTAATGGTACCTGTTGAACCTGTCACGAATTCTATCACAAAAAACTCTGGAACACAACTGCAGGCGCAACATTAACCGTAAATTTTCAACATTTGAAAGGGTCTTTTATTTTTACTGAAAATCTGATATTCCAGATCATTTCAGTTTGTGTGAGGGAGTACAAATATGTGATAGCGCCTTGGACGGCTTAACAGGCGGTCAGTGGCCGCATTTGTTGGCCAAATTTTGGCGAAGTGCATTTAGCGCGCAAAATGGCAGCCTTGAATTTACGGAGCAGAAAGGTATGTAACTTTCCTTAACCGTTCTAGATAACTTGGTTAAAGCAGTTAAAAGACTTAATGTATAGTGTGTGAACCTATGTATCCCCTTAGTTCGGTTGAATTACGAAGATATAATATTGTAACTATCTGTTTGCCACTTACGCAGATTTATTTTAATTAAATACTCGAGTCAGTCAAGTACCGTATATGAAACCTAAATTGAAAATTATACCCGGGGAAAATCAGGCCGTGGCTAAAATACTGAGGGAAAACTTATCGCAAAAGCATCATTGTCGTTAAAACCAGATACTATGAGACGCACTGTGCTCGTTCGCGCTATAAGACGTTTTAAAGCATTTCATCTCCAAATGACCATAATAACATTGATATTGCATTTATTCGCATGTACTTTTTAACTTCATGCTACAGGATATAAAAAAACGATCAATATTGCTGCTATATTCTATTCACTATTATAAAAGGTTTCAAGTTTTTCCGAGTGAATTTGGTTTATTTTCGTCGTTTTTTTTTTGGTGTGTCTATGTGTGGTGAGAGTCGTTATTTGTAAGTTAGAAATCACTGAAGGTTCCAGTTCGCCTGCAAGACCTTATTCCATATTACGTGTTCAATCAACCTGCAAACTTTTCGCACAAAAGAAAAAATAATACGCTTGCAATTTATAACTTTCATTAAGAGAAATTACGTTCTTGTCCGATCATAAAAGAACCCTTGATAACTTTCACTATCTATGTGGCATGGGCTGGGTAACTGGAAGGCTTGAGAACTGACGGTCGAATTGTCAGATTGACTGACTGACGAGCAGACAGACAAAATGTCCGACTGACTGTCTGGTCGACGGAGTGAATCAATGACGGATGGATAGACCTGGAGGGCCGACCAAATGACAGAGGAACGAAAAACAGCATTTACAGACGTTGAAAAAGAAGAGAGACTGTGCCTGAAATAAAACTCATGATAAACCAAACAAGAGATGTTACTGATTGTGTGCATGTCCTTCTGCGCAGGTATTCATTCTCCTGGTAGTTTTTGTAGCAGTTGGTATTTACGTGTGGACCAGCAAAATAGACGTGAAAAATTTCGCAGTGTTTTCAAGAAAGACTGGCATCACGACAATATCAGGTAATGAAAAAGAATCCTTAAAAGATAGTTTAGACTAAGCATGGCCGCACGAGTTGGAGTAGTAAACCGAAACGCAGAGCGTTACGATCTAGTTATAATCATGTACAGACACACACCGTGAGATAACTTGCGATCTTGCACTCTTTTACAGGGCAAGGTCAAGGTTATAGTAATACAGGATTTATAAAAAGCGCACGTGAAGTAAGCGCAAACGGCAAAGTATTCCTTCTGCAAAAATGCGCGTTGTGATTGCAAATTCCCCATACAACCTAGTTCCTTAAAAAAATGGGGGGAGCGCACCTCCCATTTTCTACGGGAACTACCCTTGGGACGAGGTTACCCCTATAAAGACCCAATCCCATAGGTTATAATCCCCCTAACCTAGGGATAGGGCATCGTAGGGAATTTTTCAGACAAGAAAGGTAGGAATTCAAATTTGAAAACGTTATATATTTTGAGTGGATACATGTATTTCCTTCTTTTTTTTTTTCTTTTTAAATAGAGATCCTTGAGAAAACGTGATTAGATATCCCTTTAAAAAAATAAAACACAAAAATTGTGATGTCATTCTCCTCGCAAAATTTCGACTGAGATTTGAAAAAAAAATTGAGATTAAACTTTTGACGAGGACAAAAACAGCTATAATTATAATAAGCCGTGAACATTAAAATAGCGTTTGATTGCTGTTTTAAACCAGTTTTCAATTCGGCAACTCCTTAATTAACAATTTAACCTTCTTACTGAATACGTTCCCTTTTTCATATCAGCAAATAGCTTACCAAGAGAAGAAGAATCCTCACTAACATTTTCTTCTGAAAGAGAACTTGGGCCTGAAACCACAGTAAAAAATGATGAACTAAGTACCAATACGATGGATGAACAGATTGATATAAGAGAAGACGCCATTCACAATTCACATGAAAACAGTGACAAAATAATTGACGCATCTAAAGTGATAAAGACTGATAGCCTGATAAATCAATTGAGCCACGAAAAGGAAAGAATAGAAGAAACATCGAGTCATTCAGTCCTCCAGGACACATTAGTGAAAATTGCTATGTCTAACACAGAGAATGCCAATGATGTTGACGATGGTTCTACCGACTCGGAGTTGATCATTAAAGACGATCAGAAAGATGTGTTTGCGACATTGTTCACAAAAGATTATTTAGATCTGGGTGAATTTCCTTCAGAGACATCTTGCCCTTTCTTGGGACTAAGAAAACCCAGGATCCTTGACATTACAAGCAGACAAAATGTATCTTGCTCTCCCCATCAAGCCAATGAAAACGATTGCGCACGAGCCGCTAAAGACTACCAGATTCACAAGAAACCTCTTCAGTGCGCTGACGAGCTGCAAAAGGAAATTTGCACAATCAAGGAAACCTGGCGAACAAGCCCCGAAAGTGAGCTTAAAATACAATGTAACATATCTCCTTGTAAGGGAAATCCCGTAACGGCAACAGGTATTCACCCCTTAGAGGGTAGAGTGGATAAAGAAAAAGAGGAGCACAGATTTACTACCTCCAAGGCCCTTCAAAACTTTCTAGCGCACTTCATAATTGTAAATACCCTACGGAGTTTCAGCTTTTGCTTTTTAAGCTGCAAAACAAGCGGCAAGAAGAACATTTCGCAGATTCTTACATTTCCTCCAATATTGGAAACAGAGAATTCCGAGTTTCTCCCCAGTGAAAAAAGCGAAGCTCCTATCAACTTAAATATCGTGGTTTTGGATTCCGTGTCCAGAGCACACTTTTATCGCTCTCTCCCAAAAACTGTCGAGACACTTCGCCATATTGTTTACAACGAATCTGTAAATGCTACAGCCTTAGACTTCGAGTTACTGCAGAGCACTGCACCGTACACCTTTCATAACATCCGAGCTTTTATGTCTGGCAAGAGTAACTTCAATTACATCGAACATTCAAACGGAACATACCAAATTAACACCCTGTACCAGAAGCTTAAGGACCAAGGCTATTATACTCTTCTACAAGAGGACAGTTGTTGGTTTGACGAATGGGGTTCTCTATTTACAAATAATATATTTCAGAATAAAACACCACGCGGTGTAGGTGAGTTTGAACTAAGGTGGAATCGCTTTCAGGAAGACACAAGCAATTATTACATTGACGATTACGGCTTGACGCATACATCATGCGAAGTCTTCAAACAATACAATATCACTAACCAATTTAATCAGCCTCGTAAAATTTGTTTTGGAGGAAAAGTTTTCTCGGAGCATTTCCTTGACTATTCTTTAAGTGTTTTTCAAGGGCATATCGATTCTGGGAAAAGACAACCAATTTTTGCCTACACTCATCTAAATTCCGGGCACGAGGTTACTGGAACACGAATACGACAAATCGACGACGCATTGTCCGGGTATTTGTACTCGATTGCTCACGAAGAGGATACGATGACAATCGTTTTTTCCGATCACGGCCCGAAGACAACCAAGTTTTCGTTTCAGACAATGGAGGGGCGAGCAGAGGTTTATGACTCGTTGCTTTTCGTAATTGTCCCACAGAAAGTCGCAAACGTTCTTGGAACGACACGCATGCGTGCAATGATGACAAACCAACGACGCCTGATCACTACTTTAGATCTTCATCACGCGATTATGTCTATCGGAGACCTGGCAAGATCCACCTCAGGTTCCTATCTACAGCAAGGTATCTTTTCAGAAATACCTGCAAATCGCACATGCGCAGATTTAACCATCAAACCATCGGCCGTTTGCAAGTGCGAGGGCTGGGACCAAAGGTTTGAAGATAATGATCCTCGATTTACTTTTCTCGCTGAATTTGCTTTAGGTTTTCTTAATAACAACATTCAGGAGAACTTTAGAAAAATGCCTGATAGAAGTGGCGGATTTGGGCGATGCCAAAGACTTGTTGGTCATAGTTTTGAGAAAATCCGAAGGAGAAAAGTCGGGGAAAGCTACTTACTAACGATGGATCTAGTTGTTCTCCCAAACAACGAGATATTCGAAGTACAAATCACTCACCCTGTTGAAAAGTCCTTCCGAAAGCGTAATAAATTCCCAAAGATAACAAATGCCCGAAGGGTAAGCATTTATCGCAGGTTCGAGAAATGCGTCGATGATAGCGTGAATATAGAACACTGCGTCTGTGATTCACATAACTATGGAAGAAAACTTAGCAGTAAAAATCACTGGAGGTGGTTTGAAATCAAAAGTGGATCAGATGTTCTGGAGACCGTGTTCCAAGCAAACAGTTTTGGCGCAAAATCAGAGGTTAAAGATTTACATGAATCTTGTCTGTTGCTTGTGACGCGAAAGCGAGAAAATCTGGGGGTTGCATTCGAAATTGCGAACGCTTGCGACAAGACAAGATACAAAGTAAGATTAACAGGGAAGGGGAAAGGAAAAAATATCGTCACTAGAAAACTTCCCATCTCAATTGAAGTGCAACCAAGAACAGTTCATTTCATTATGAGTGTTCATTACATAAAACGTCCTTTTGGATTTTATTTAAAAACGTCGTTTGTGGGTTATCCCGTTTAACATTTATGGATAATTTAAATCAGTCTTCACGTCCAGCAGTCATTCTCAAAGGGAATTGTTGAAAGGGGTTGAAGGTGTGGCATAAGCATGGGTGGGGCTGGTGGCTTATGGCTCCTACCACGTGGATCGTGGATCACGTGTAGTCCTGAAGAAGAGTGCATGCTACGAGTAGTCAGTCTCATGTCCCTCAGGGCTATAATAGCGAACGAAATACGCGAGCGCGCGTAAAAATCGCCACCTGAGAGGAACGTGACATGCGGTGAGATGAGAGAAAATGAGGTCCTTCCTCCGCGTCTCGCTTCTAACCGCGCGTGGCAATTCTCCTCCTCGCGCGTGCCAATTTTCACGCGCCCTCACATAATTCATTCGTTCAACTTTCCGGAGAAAACAGAGAAACTACTCGTAGTCTAGTGCATGTTAGCCAGGACCGCAAATGATGCATGCAGTGCTATTTTGCCTGAAACAACTCTGGCAATAAGCTATTGATTCCAAACTAGTTCACAAAAGAAACAAGTAACCTAAGATCATATTAGAAGCCAAATTGGCGTGACCGCCTGACTTCTAAAATGCAGTTCGAAAATTAATTAGATTAAATAAGAATTGGGGCGATCGCTCAAGTTCTAAGGCCCTGTTTACATGGGGGCGGGGGACCCCAGGTAGGTGAGGTAACCCGCTTAGGTGGGGTAACCCGCCTGGCCATATAATCTAGATGTCTAATTTCAATTCAATTAAGTTTCGGTCTGTCAGACCGGAAAGGCCTCTCAGCCAGGACACATTTTGGCATTTAAACGTTTCAAGGTGTTACATGAAATTCACACCATATTCGAACCACAACTATATGGCATCATTAAAAGTGAAAACGGAAAGCCCGAGCATTGAAAGTTTGAAGGGAGGGAAGCAATTAAAAGTAGAAGAGCATTAACTACCAAAACAAGTCGTTTGCTAACCAGTTTTCTTTCTTTTTTTTTTTTTGCACCTAACTGCATTACCGTTGTCATACAAAAAAGAAAAAAACAAAAATATAAAAGCTAAATAGACATTAATTGCCGCCATGGAAATTACGTTTTTATATGTTTCTTATTCTGAAAACACTTCTGCAACGCAACATTGTACTTCAATTTGACAGCAATGGAAGGTAATTGTCCACCGGAAAGATGTCTTATGCTTTATAGTTTCAGACCAGTTTATTCCTACTTCGCTTTTTTCAATCACCCTTCTTTTTCTTTTCTATGACAACGTTACTGCAATTAGATGTACTTACTTAGCGACCATTAAGTAATCTTGAGAACACTCACCCCGGGATGATGGGGTGCAACATAGATTGCATATAAACGCGGGTTATTTTTTCCCCTCCTGAACGGGTTAGCACACCTATCTGGGGTATCTATCTCCATGTAAGCAGACCCTAAAATTAACGAGCCGATGATCCGAAATTGATTCGAAAATGAGTGGACAGTCAGAAGGCAGATTTTTAATGCGAATCAAACGATAGACCTTCGAAGGCGGGTAGCTCCGATTATATTCCAAGTGTGGCATGTTTCTACGTAGAAAATCAACTATCCCAGCAAAGAATTCGAAACTGGAAAAAAATATCCTTGAAAGCCGACTCTCTTATATCCCAATATCCCACAAGGATTTTTAGGAATGTTGACTGTTTGTTATTCATAAACACATAATCCTTTAATCAAGAATGTGGATACTTATACAGACACGGAAGCCTGATGAATGACGGTGTGCCTCAAGATTACACAGCTTTAAGTAAACCACACGATACTTATTAAACTCAGTGATACGTGTTTCAATTGAAACTTTTCATATTTCTCAGCTCCGTACCCCAAATATATTTTGGTTAAGTGACGTACTATTTAAATAATTCATCACGAGAGCGGAAATAAGCAACAAATAAACATAACGATGATTCTACAAGCCTAGCCTGGCTATTTCTGGTCTCATTACATTATTATTTTCCCTTCACTGATACATTCTGAGTTTCTAAGTAATGTTATCATGCTGTCAATTGCTCATTGGCAATGACGTCGAATGCAAAGTCAGTTTTCTCATCCCTGTATATTTGCCATAAAGGCATGCATCCTGAACGACCAAATGCCGGAGGGGAGGTGGGGGCACTCCCTTATTTGGCCGACCTTTTTTCCACAAAAATTGAGTTCCATTATGTTACTATAAAAAATACTTAATTCTGTATGCGGAAAGAAATTAACCAGGGTCTTAATTAAGGTCTCGTAGGGAAATGAACGATTATTGTGTTAAACAGGGTCGGGGGTGGGGGGGGGGGGGTTGAAGGCCTCGGCGGCAGACCTCCATCCAACCTTTCCTTGACTGCCTCTTCCCCTCCCCTCCCCCAGAAGAATCCCAGATTGAGATAATGAGAATGTCCAGGGGCAAGTCGAGGGCGTTGATGCCAAGCTGTCACTCATACAACCAATAATATTTCGGAGATACAACAATAATCTAGAGAAGTCAAAGGTATTATCATCTGTGAAAGTTCACTTTGCCACTGACTGTGACAAAAAACTGCAGCGGTGCAAAAGAGTATTCCAAAGATATATACATGATGGATTTCAAGATAGGTAAGCTTATACCATTCAAACGTTTTTAGCGTTTTACATGTAACTTATTAGGAGCGTCTTATATCAGAAAGTCAGTGAGCCGTTTGATCGAAGTGATGGTATGCGATCATGCACGGAAAACGGTGTCAAAATCATACTGCACGCGCGGAAATACAGTAAAACACTCTAGAAAAGATAAGTGACAGACTGAAGCTGCAAGAATAAATTTCAAAACAGAAACGTATTACAAACGGTTATGCAGCACTATGCTCTTAATGCTCTGTTGTATTGTTAGGCGCTACTCACGTGCTACTATACTGAAATCACCAATATGTGTCAAAATAGCTTGAACGGTAGCAATCGTTCGCAGATATTCGCTGCTTAGTAGTAATGCATGCCGAAATCAGCGACTACCTAAAGTGTTCACGAATGAAAAACCACACTGCTTCTTTACCTATCAACGCAGTCATTCATCCGGAAGCCAGATCTTCGGTCCTATTCGTCTGTTTTTCATTCTATTTAATAATAGTAATGCCGGAAGGTAACAAAAAAGAAAGGGTTCCATTAGTCTGGCAGAGAAATTATGGACATCTACCGCTTGTGAAAAGTTACTGTTTGTTTTCGCTTTCTTCGAGATCTTGCAAGAAATATAAACAAGTCTGCGTTGAAAAAAATGAGTGTTTTCGCAATTGCGAGTTAATAATCCGCATTCGTAGGAAAATCAATGACAGATAAGTTGTATTGATTCCCTCTGTGAATATATTGATGTAAGAGCTTTAATGCTAGAAGTTGACCTTAGGGCACAGAAGACACTGGTGCGTAAATTGCGTGTTTGAAGCCGAATTCGCCTTTTACCACTGACCGATGGGGAATTTGATCTGATGTCGTCTGTATTCCCTTCACAGGAGGACGAAGATATGTTTAACCTTATGAATTGTATATATCTTGTGATTAAGTGCCTGAAAAAAAAAAAAAAAAAGAGTAGCCAATAACGTGATGAAAATTGTTTGCGTGCAATGCGTAAGAGCCCTCTTAACGTGGTTCGACAGAATTTTTTAGGGGTGATACCTCCAAAGTTTGAGCATTGACTAAGTCGGCATGATAAAAGGTATGGGAAAAAGGTTACCACAACTGTGTTATGTCAAAAGATGAAAATTTCTTATGATCGGGGTTTTAATGCAATCGGGTCGCCATTACTTTTTTATTTATCTTTGGGTTCATCTGTACTAGGAGTTTTTTGTTGTTGTTGTTGTTGTTTTTTTGTTTAAGAAATAGCTTAAGGGAGTATGTATCTGCCATAACTGCCTCAATTATGGCAAGTTTGAACAAATTCTATGAGAGCGTTTTGGAAATATTTTGAAACAAAGTTTTCAGAATCATAAAAACATTGAAATAGTTGCTATCCACACAATTAGCTAGTATTTTAAGAAAACGATAAGCTTTGGCCACGCCGCATCATTTCATAGTGGTTTAATTCCATTGAAAGGAGCTGCGTACAAAAAAAGAGGGGAATTGCGCTGGGCGATCGCGAGTTAGAAGAATTTTATTAACCTGCATTCAGCTGCTTCCCGAAAAAATATGGGAGGTATGCCCGCTAAAAATCCAGTCCAGTCACCTACACTTTACGAAAAAGTAGGGCAAGGCTACCTTAAGTGTCTACTTCTTATATAAATGAGAAGCTGTAGTTTCCTTAAGGTTGGAATTAGAAGAGACAACCGAATAAAACTTTGTATTAAGTCTTAGTAGGCCACAATGAACACTCTAACATGATCATATTACTCTGAAACCTTACTATTATTATTTCTATTATCATTAATATTAATATCATCAGAGGATGGATGAAGTCCAATTACAGGAGCTATGTTACGCTAATTGCTATTTTCTACCTTTTTATAAAGCTAAAATGTATCTTCGCAACAATTGTGGTGGTAGACTATATTTAGGCAGTGAAACTGTTTCCTCTTGTCTGTTGCCACGAACGGCAAGGAAGGGAATAAATTGAAATGATTTAATGCTATGCGTTTTAGTGTGAAAACCAACAAAAATGTATTATTGGTCGTGCTCCCTGATGAAGCTTGTTTGATAACTTTTTCATAACTGTACACAAGAAGTTTTGTGTAAGGTTTAAAGTATTAAGGGCTCTTTCCAATTGTCAGAACTGACCGGCCAGACGTACCATTCCCGTCTTAATGGGAATTTCAATTACATTCAAAACTATCAAGCCAGATCTGTTAGTTCGATTAGTTCATGCGTCAATACAATTGAAGTAATATGTTCGTTTACATAATGTCTAATTTTAGATAGTACCCCAATACCTCTTGAAATCTTCTTGTTCAATTCGTGCAAGTACGGTTTCCAGTTCAAATTAGAATCAAAAATGAGTCCTAGGTATTTAACTTGGTTATCAGATTTAACAGACATATTGGAGATATTAAGATTCAACTTATGAGCTATTCGTCTTTGCGGAGAATGGAATACCACAAAGCTAGTTTTTTCAATGTTCAGAGATAATTTGTTAGCAAATAACCACTGGCTCACCTTATCTAGTTCTACATTTAGGTTGGTTTCTAAATTTAGAATGTTAGTATTTTCAAGAAACAGGTTTGTATCATCTGCAGAAAGGTGAAAATCCAAAATGTTGGAGCATTTAGACAGATCATTTATATACAAAAGAAAAAGAAGTGGACCAAGCACTGACCCCTGTGGTACTCCACATGAAACAGTTTGGTAATCAGAATCAGTACCAAAAAAAGAGACAAACTGTCTTCTGTTACTTAGATATGATGCAAACCAATCATTTACAACACCTCGTATACCATAATACTCCAGCATGGTTAATAAAATTTTATGATCGACAGTATCAAATGCTTTACATAAGTCTAAAAGAATGCCACAAGAATAGGTGCCATTATCGATTGATCTCTGTATCTTATCGGTCAAGAGGAGAAGAGCATGGATGGTTGAATGCTTTGATCTAAAACCAAACTGATTATTGTATAAAATAGAAAATTTCTCAAGATAGCTAATAATTCTATTATACATTATTTTTTCAATTAATTTATTGAATATAGAAAGCAGGGAAATGGGTCTATAGTTGGAGACTAAACAGCTGGACCCTTTTTTGTGAATTGGAACTACTCTGGCTACTTTAAATTGATCTGGCACCATACCAGTAGAGAATGAGCAATTAAAGAGCAGCTGAAGAGGGACTGATAAAACACTTTTTAAAGTCTTAAGAAGGGAGGTTGAAATACTAAATGGGCCACAAGCCTTGGTTGAACTTGGGGACATAATTAAATTCTCAATCTCAGTTGAATTAGTAGGTGATGAGAAAAAACTAGAGGCCTGGGGTTTATCTAGCATGAGGTGCAGCCGAGAGCAATTGTAGCCTCTTGAGTGCTCTCCAAACTTCCCAAGTGCTAAATATCTCGACATAAGCACAGCTGAAGCATGAACTATTAAATTTTCATTAACATAATCCAACCGATCAATGCAGCAGTAAACTAAAAAATTTATTACTGTAACCCGCGCTCAAAGCAGTACATGTCAATGTTTTAAGTTTATGTTTACTCAAGTCGCTTAAGATAACTCTCAAAAAGATTGTAAAATCCATATTGAGGTGCCGGAAAACTATTAATTCACCGAAAAATTATTTTTGGGAGAAACAACTTTGCAAAGAATGACCTGCACTCGAAGTCGCCCGCACAGCTCGCAGCGAGATGAGAACAACAACAGCAACAACAACACTCACCTCTTTTCCCTTCTATCGGTTAACAAACTCAAAAGTTTTCTCTTACATTTACCTTATAAACACATGGTAAACGCTTCATCGTGTACTCTTGAGCTAAAGATACACTTAGGAGGATTGCTAAGTACACAAGAACTCGAGGTATAGTTTATTGACGTCATCAGCGTGCTCAATGGGAATATGTAGCACGCTTGCGCTATTGAATTTGATTAGGCGAATATTCTAGCTATGTTATAAATCCTAAATAGTATGCACGAAGGAGGTGGTTTCTCAGCAAAAACCCTTTGGAAAAAGCCGATTTCGTTTGCTAACTGACCCCGGGTAACTGAGTGGTCTGGCAATGGTCCGACCCGCCAGTTCTGACAAATGGAAAGCGCTTTCAGTCATTACTTGAGCACAGAATTAATCAAAACAGCAGCATCCTGGAGGCTAAGGATTCACAGAAAAAAGCAATTAAATGCATGATTATTCAGATCATTTGGTTGGTATAAACTTGTCTCATTTTATATGAACATTTTGTTTTTAGATCTTTACGCAGCTGAAAGAAAGGCTGAAGCGAGAACATTTTTCAACCGCGTCATCACACCTTTCCTTGACCAGTCAGAAGACGGGAGAATATTAGAGTCTGTATTCGTACATATGATTAAAGATGAGGAGAAGAAAGGTCAAGTATTACCAGCGAGACGGCTCCTTACACCGGTGTCTTCCAAAGAAGACGTCATCGAAGCTGTCCTTAAAGCAAAAAGAGAAAAGAAAGTGCTTCGTGTCGCTGGATCTGAGCATTCTGTACGCGATGCCATTTTCCCTGAAGATGGCGTTACACTGCTGCTCACGGGGGATTTACGAAAAGTAGAAATACTAAAAGTGAAAAGAGAACCTTTCAAGAAATGGCTGTACTGTCGCATTGGAGCAGGCTGTTACCTGGGCAAAGATCCTTTGGATCCTCACTCAGATCTTAAGAATTCAGCCTGCTATCAGGTAGCTGTGCAAGGTTTTGGCTTTCCAGAGCTAGGAGGCATCATACAACAATCAATCGGTGGCTTTATCATGACAGGTTCTGCAGGGGGAAGCTTAAAGCATGGCTTTGCTGATGTGATCCAAGAGATCGAGTTCGTGGACGGGAATGGTCAGGAGCAGATTGCAAAGCCTGGGACGGACCTTTGGTCTGCCGTTGGTGTTTCCATGGGACTCTTCGGCATCATAACCCACGTGACATTTCGCCTTCCTGAAATGAAGCTTATTGAAGGAAAAGAGTCAGATCATCCATTTGATGAGTCTCTGATTGGACCCAACAAAGAAGGGAAAAGTAAGCTGAGGGAGAGTCTAGAGAGTCACGAATACATGCGAGTTAACTGGTTCCCACAGAAGGAAGTGCAGCGAGTCCAGCAGTGGGTTGGAAAGCAAACTTCCAAAGGAGACATTATTCCTTACAATTCCATCTTGTCCAACATCCTTGCCGCTGGAATGGCCGCCATAGCCTTAGCAATCTGCAATTTCCTAATCGAAAAGCCAGACCCAACAGCCATTGATTATGATATCATCGGTGCCATTTTGCGAGTATTCGTTCCCCTGGGCAAACCAAAGCCCTTTCGTGGCATCTGGTTTAAAACCTTACCCATGGATAACGAGGCACACACGGATTCGATTATCAAAGTGGATTTCACAGAGATCTGGATGCCTCTTGACCAGTGTCAGACCGTCATGGACAAACTCTCCAAGCTCTTTGAGAATCAGAAAGCCGCTGGCAACTTTGCTACTGAGATCTACGGCGCCAAGGAGTCTCCATTCTGGCTGAGCATGTCATACAACCAGAAAATGGTGCGTGTTAATCCCTACTGGTGGCATTACAACAAAGGCGACAAACGGGAATACTTCTCCTATTTCTGGGATGTTCTACTGGATATTCCTGGGACTCGTGTGCATTGGGGAAAGTACCTCCCACATCCCCGTAAAAGATATGGAAATACGACATTCAACTTGGCTTATCTTAAAAGTGTGTACCCTAAGACGGATGACTGGTTGAAGCTTCGCGAGAAAATGGATCCAAATCAGGTGTTTGTTTCTGACTACTGGCGTAAGATTCTCGAAATACCAGCTAAGAGCGAGTAGACACGTATGTCATGTGCTGTCTCTAATGGCATTCTTTGCCATTCTTAATTGTTTGGCTGTGACTGAAAAGCAAATGAACAAACTTAAATCTTTGAAAATATTACTTCCGTAATGTGATTCAGCGATAGAACAATAACAGGTAAAGTCATTTTGATCTCCAAGGTAAAACGGTGTTAAAAAGAAGCAGCTGAAATTTCCGCTGTAACATGTTATTTGTCATGTAGCAGCTGCTTGGAAGAGAAGTCACCAATGGTGCGTTTCCCTGACCCCAAACAAAACTAAAAAAATTGGAAGAATAACAGGTCATTGTTCCCCGCGACCAATTCGGAGGGACCTTTCTACCAGCTCCTACGCTACCCCGATTATTTCTGATCCGTTAAAAGTTCTTTATTGATCATCCCAATTGTTTTGAGAATCAATTTTGATCAGGTCTCAGTGCGAATTATGTCTGCATCGTGATTCTAAATAATATGTAGTGATTTGTAGGTGAGGCAATAGCTCCAGAGCAGTTTTGTTATATTGACTGGGTTGAAAAAATAAAATGGTTACCGAAAAACAGATTGGCAAGCGGACGTTTCGAGCGCCAGGCCTTTGTCACAGCTAGTCAATTGAACAAATATTCTTAATTTCAAGAAACCATTTTTCCCATTGATAGCGATTTCATATACCACATCGACTCAGTTCAATTAATGATAAAAAGTAGGCCGACACTGTTATAACACCTACACTCCCGGTCACAATTGTGGAAACACTTCCCGAAAACACAGGCTCGTTGCAAGAGAACCTCTCCTCCCTCCCTCTCCTACCCAAACGTTGATCTCCGCACAGTTTGCTTTGGCATAAACGTCTTTACAATCAACATTCATTTCAACAACTGTGATCAAGATTGTTAGTGGTAAAACGATTGCCATTTTATAGTTTTGTTCGACATTTCCCAAATTACAAACCCTTCCACAGTTTTGTCGTCGTTTCGTTTTGTTTTTGTTGTTGCTTTGGTCAAGGCAGACGACATTCCATAAGGCGTGAATTACTCTTGCTCAACACCAAAACATTTACAAGGGTTGTTAATTGTTTCGATGCTGCTATACGACGAGATCTTTATGTACTTTTCTTACACCAGAGTTAAAGGTGATTGCTAATACTAGTCAGACGATCGAGTATATATAGTAGTTGACCATAGTTTATACATTAACGAACGTTTATCATATAATCTCGTTGACATAACTTTAGTAATGTCTTAAATAAGAAAATGGATCTTTTGAAGCCACTTGTAATCGACTCAGATGCCTAACCAGACTCCTTAGTTATTCTATTTTCTCGGTGTATTAGATTTGTAATAAATATACCGCACGTGCTCTTCAACGTTTGCTTGACTTTCTATAAGACTCCATGGACCTACTTAACTGCCAGGCCATGTTTACGCCTGTCAAAACCCTTTTTTTACCTTGGGATTCAATTCGCGTAAGGTTTGATTGGATTGGCCATCAGGGATTCTTGTGAAACCCAGCTTAGGTATGCTTGTTAGACTGTACTGTATCGGTCGGTCGTGGTAAATTTGCCCCGTTCCAGGCTCTCAGATGGTAGGGGCGTAGCGAAATAAGACGCACGTGACCTAGGAAAAGGGGGCACTCCCCATCCCTCCCCCCCCCCCCCCCTTCCCTGCGCATCTTTCGCACTGGTTATCACAATCGCTAAAAATAATATCTTGAACTCTGAACAGTCCAGAAAGCCCAGAAAGTCCCCTTTTATCAGGTAACCTTTCAATTTGCTAAGTCATCCTGCTTTGCAAGATGATGTGGCTGTTCGTTAACGAAACCAGACTAACGAATGATGGCTTCATGATAATTTTCTTTTTTAAAAACATAGAAAACGCTGGTTGAGCAGGTTTCAATGTTAGTTCTTCTCAACGCTGCGCTTTTCTTAACCTCGCAGCTCACCAGCGTGCCCACAAGTAGGCTTTTTTGAGCGACGAATCGGGGAAAACGAGCGATTTTTTGACCCAACTAAAACGTAATTTTAGGAAGTCGGTAGAACCACACGTTCCTTTACTTCCGCTTACAGAAAACAGTTATATTTCAAGCTTACGTGACTTAGAACAAAACCCGTAACATCATTACAGGGAATGAATAGAACTCTTTTGATCTTCCTTACTTCCGGTTCTCAGAGTGAATTCACAAGAATGACAATCACGAACACGTGACTTTGCCGGTGGTACCTGCTTGGTGTTAACAGCATAACATTGATCGGTAATCAGCTAGTCAAATTTACCAATTAGTTTTTCAACAGAACATTTGAGGAAAAATCGAAATCATTTTAGCGCAATGGAAAACAATGGCAGATTTCGTCTTCCATACTGCTAAACTGGTCGCGCCTAGAAGGAAGGGCAACGCGTTGCAATTTACGTTTGTTGTTACCGGCCGCAAGAGTGAGTGAGAATGACAGCTTCGGGGGCAATGGGACTGTTTGTTACACGAAGTAGAAAGGTGATTGTTTTTTCGTTGTTATTTGTTTCGTCAGTGTAAGAACTGATAGCTTAAGACAACGGGTCTAACTATAAATGTACCACCGCCAGACTCCGCCTAACCTACTCCGTTTACCGAGACACCGTTTCAACAGAGATTAAATTGGAATTGAAATCAGTTTTTTTCGAAGCACTTTGTACAGAGTCTTCACGATGAGTAAGCGAGTTAATTCAAGTGTGTTATGACATTTATAAATGTTGTTCTTTAAGATTTCCTCAGTTCAGTTCTTTCATTGTTCTATTGCAGATTAAGGCAGATCGCTTGTTTAAACCACTCTATTTACTTTCATTAATATTTAATCACACGTAAGAAAATTCGTCAGGGAAATAGACGTATTCCTTTAACTGAATCCATATACTCAGTACAACCTCTTTCTTCTTGCAAAAAAGGATCGAGTAATTCAAGAACTATTCGATTAAAACTGCAGCATGCCATAAAAAATCTCCAAGTGGGCCATAGAATAACAAGGACCCCTTGGTCGCTAGACAATAGCGATCACGCCTTGTATATTCCTTCCAGGAGGACGAATAAGCTTACTTAAAACAGGACCTTTAAAGGTATATTAGCTAACCGAGAAAAATCAGCTTTAAGACTAATTTGCTGAATCTCAAAGCGTAAAAACAAGTGAACAGTATTTCAAGGTCTCTGCTAAAAGATAATATCCGGAACGCACTGGCGTTTCGACTGGTGGCTGGTTGCCGGAACATTGATTCACTCTTGACCATTCAGTCATGCAATAAGTTGCAATTGTTTATTCATACATTTTACTTATTTCAACCCCCGGCGCCAAAACGGCATCCGTTGTTATGTGGTGAAATTATTTTCACATGAATGGCTGTGTTTTCGTGAAGCCTCTTTTTGCTAAAGAGGAACGGTGAATGACGGAAATGGGCCGACTCGTTTGTTTATGCCATAAACAAAAGAAATACAGTTAAAGTTTCCTTAAAGGATCACAAGGGGCAACAACAACGGCGATGGCTACGAAAACGTCAATTACAATCTGAGTGTGTTCGAGCTGCTTCAAACTTCATTTTCTTTATTTCATCTGGTTCAATTCGTCAAATGTTGGCGAATTTGTCTTTAGTTGCATTCTAAGGGACTGTATCAAAGTTCAGGGAAAGAAAAAGACGGTCGTTGCCAGTTGTGTTCATATCCCCCGTCTTTCCTCGGCCCCTCGCGCCTTCACCGGTAGCTCGCGCGGCTCCCTTTGCTCGCCCAAATACGACAGCTTGCTCGCAGGCTAGCCGACTTTGATATAGCACAGTTTTATGAAACCTAAACTATACACAGCCTGATCATTAACACTGTCCCGCAAAAACAGTGTTATTGTTAAGTGTCAAGCTCGCGTCATCCGCCACCTTTTCCTCATACTGCCAGTTCAGCGACGCTACAACAGGATCCGCATGACCTTCAATCAGCCATTAACAGAAGCTTGGACTATAATAATTTGTGTATGGTCGCGTAAATGAGCCTCGCTGTTAATTTTTACAGAGGGATCCCCCTTGTATGTAATGCCAATTTCCAATAAATTTTTGATGACATAAGGTCAATAATACGCTTCCTTCAAAGGCTTTTATCATCAATGTTTTCAAGAACTAGGGTCGCAACTTAAGCAAGACTGGGCACTGCCCTGAAGAGGATTTCTACTGATACAAACAGTTGTACTATTTTGATGACACTGCCACTTTAACATGCCGTAGCCAGCTACTTAGCATGCTTATGGGTTCAATTCTTAATTTATGTGACTTTATTTGTTGCAGGCGTTTTTTCTCGCTGCAATCGCTGTTGCTGTGGTGGTCTATCTCGGAACTGTTAAAGATTACTTTAGCTTGACAGAGTACGCAACGATGGCTCCCAAAAGAGAATTCTTACACAAAAGTAAGACAGTTGAATGTTACCTCACCACATAACGCCTAGTGATCTTGTAGATATCTATTTCTCTCATAGTCCTTGTCTTAGGATTTTCATATGAATTACTTGCTTTTATATTTTTATTACAGATAACAAGATAGCCAATCATCAACTGAGGAACGACACCGAATTTGCAGACTTGATATCTCCAACAAAGAGGAATCATATATCCTCGCTCAGAACGAGTCAAAAGGGTCAAAATTCATTTCAGAAAGAGGAAAGAGAGACATTTAATGACGACAGTGATAAAAGCGTAGGCAGAGCAGCTGTGGTAGTACCGAATAGTGTTGATAAGCATAAAAAGGAAGATGATAATAGCGGCAGCTATAATCACGACGATGACGATGACGATGACGATGACGATGACGATGACGACGAAGATAATGACGATGATAACGATGACGTAAAGACCGCCCGAACTGTTATCGATTTCAGCCATCGAAATTTTGATAACATCGAAGGTAGAACTGTTGAAGATAAAAAAGACGAGCCTGAAAAATCCATCAATCGTGATATCATTTTTTCAAAAGAGAAATCAGACGACAATTCACAAAATCTTATACGAGTAACAAAGGCAGCTAGGAGCACGCAAGCTCCATCACAAACGGGAGTAAGCGAGGCAAGAGCAACTGCCTCCAGCCGTTTTGGTACAATTTCTGGGACGGACAAGAAAGATATTAGTGCAACAGAACTATCAGTGAAAGAAAACAAACCAGTAAATAAGAGGGTGTATTTTGAAATAACCAAGAGAAAAACACTTGTTCCAGTGGATATTTACCCGACTGTGTTTAAAGCTTTGAATAAAAACTTGAAGCAGAATAAGGCTAACCATACAATTGGATATCAGATAAACCATTCAATTTCACCGCTTACTGGGTTGACAAGGAAACCTGTTCCTCAAACAGGTCTACTATCCATGGTATTAAATGACACATTGGATGACCTGAATTATTACAGTAAACCATCAGTTTGCCCAGTTCTACAGATTCGACAATCAAGACAGTGGAGTGAACACGTAAATTGTGTTCAACAGAAGATTCCATCTACATCTTGCGCCAGGGCATCAAAGGAATACAGTGCCAAAGATGAACCTGTAAAATGTAGTCAAAATGACTGGAACCAACAGCTTTGCTCTTACAAAATGACAAATACGTTATCGAGCCTAACGGAAGCAACAGTTGTATGTAATACAACAGTTTGCGGGACACACCCCGTGTACGTCCTCGAGTTCAGTCCTACTTACGGGATTCTTGAAGAACGTACTTTTTGGAAGCGATACTTCACTAACGAAGGTCTTGAAACTTATCTAAAGAGGTACGCAATTGCGAGCTCTTCACACGGTTTTAATTTCTGCATTCTGGCATGTTTCAGAAAGGATCGGCTGGGTATCATCGAGCAGTTGTTCACGTTTAATTCGCTTAATCTCCACAAAGCCACTGATGGTAGAATTAGAGGCTTTAACCTCAACATCATACTGCTTGACTCTGTGTCTCGCCCTCACTTCTACCGCTCACTTCCTAAAACAGTTACCACCTTGAGGGAAATCGTGCATTATGATTCATACAACGCTACTGTTCTTGATTTTGAGCTAATGCAGAGCACTGCTGCGTACACGTTTCATAACATTAGAGCTTTGATGTCCGGCAAGACGGACTTTGGATATTCTGGTGGGCACGTAAACGAAACGTACGGCATTGATGTTCTGTTTGGAAAATTTAAGCAGCTTGGTTATTATACTTTACTACAAGAAGATAGTTGCTGGTTCGATTCTTGGGGATCTTTATTTACTGACAATAAATATCAGGGTTCCAAACCTCAAAATGAATCTGAATTTGCTAGACGCTGGCAAGAGTTTCGAGAAATGGTGAAGCATTACAATGTGGACGATTTTGGTTTATCACACGCCTCCTGCGAGGTACTCAAGCGTTACAGTACAACAAACCAATTTAACCATCCAAAGAGAGTTTGTTACGCAGGAAAACCTCTAGCTGATTATTTCTTAGATTATACTGAAAGCATTTACGATGATTTGAAGGCCTTGAGGAAAGACACAAGAGTGCTAACATACACACACCTTAACACTGGTCATGAAGTTAGTGGAACTCGCATAAGGCAAATCGATGAACGCCTTTCGCGATATATAGAGAAAATGGCTTCTATGGAGAACACACTGACCGTTGTTCTTTCTGATCATGGCCCGAAAACAACAGGATTCTCATTTCATACAATGGAGGGGAGAGCTGAAAAATATGATCCCTTTCTTTTTATGGTTTTGCCGGAGAAGGTTGCTCGAGCTTTGGGTTTGAAGACAGTGAAAGCATTAGTGCAAAATCAAAATCGGCTAATAACTACACTAGATCTTCATAAAGCTTTCATGTCTTTAGAAGTGCCAGGATCACGTGATCAAGGAATATTCGGTCTGATCCCTGTCAGCCGCACATGCGCTGATTTGTCAATGAAACCGCTGGCTGTATGCAAGTGCGAGGGCTGGGAAAAAAGATTCCCGGATGGTGACAAACGATTTATGTGGTTAGCAGAGTTTGCTGTTGGAAATATAAATAACAACATCCAAGAGCAATATTTGAGGGGAAGCAAGGAAATTAAAGGTTATGGTAATTGCCAGCGACTAACTGGTAAAAACGTCTCTAAAATTCGACAGAGGTCGGAAGGAGGAAACTTTTTTACGACAATGGACGTTACTGTGAGCCCAGGAAATGAAATTTTCGAGGTTCAATTTCAACATTCTCAGAACATGAAGGAAAGATCTGCGTTTATAAAAATGACTCAGCGCGACCGCGTTACAATTTACAGACATTTCAGTAAATGTGCGGATACTACGGTTTCCTTGGGATTATGCGTCTGTGACCATGGCAACTACCATAAAAGACCAACGAAACAAAAACTGCATAAATGGGTTACAATAAAAACTAGACAAGATATGCTTGAGCTTATATCTTTGTCAAACAGCTTTGGAGTGGAAACTAAAGTTAAAGACATTCACGATGGATGCCTTCTTCTAATGTACAGAAATCACGGGAGAAGGAGCACAAGTTTTGAAATTTCCAACACCTGTAACGATAGGACCTACAACGTTACTATCTCGGTGATAAACGCTAGACAATATTTCCTCTCACGTAGAACTCCCTTTTCAATTTTAGTTCAACAAAGGACAGTTTATTTTCTATTAATAGTCAATCGATTTAAAAAAACTAGACGTGATTTTAGGCTGAAGGTCAGTCATTTAGTGAAATATTTGAAAAGATAGTGAGCGAAAAGTCTATTGAAGGTCCTTTACGCCCCTGGAGGGCATATGCAAAACGCCTGGATCACACTACCTTTTATAGCAGTTTATCTATTTTGAGTTCATTGAGATATAGGGTTCAGCTCAGCTTCATGATGTCATAAACGTCTATTATTTGATGATGATTTTGGTTAATGCCGAGCTTAAACTTCAAATTGGCAAAACGTCTGTCAAAAACAAAGACCAAACGACCTTAACACAACATCATCTTAAAAATATACACCCACTGCAACATTTCTTACGGTAAAGAAGGAAAAGACGCTGCCCCGTTTAGTCCTGGATGCATTGAGTGTACTTCATTCACTATCAGACAAGTTATTGTACTCTCATTCTTGGCCATAGGCCCATTGAGAACTAGTTTTAACATTAACACAAAAATTCCAGAAAATCTGGAAGCAAGATAATTGATTAATACATCATGTCTGACACATAAACAAGCTCCTGATACTCTGAAAAGGCAGAACTGCAGCTTTCCAAAGAGAAGTTTGTTTTAGTTTCATTTGGAAGTTCTGTCATGGATCTTTAAGGCATTTTTCTCAAGCCCTCCACAGGCATGCATTACTACCCCAACTATTAGGCAAAGCTTATGGCAAGGTCTTCCTGAAGGAAAATTTAATAATTTCCCCAAATTTTTGACCAATAATGGTACGGTGATATTAAACTGGTTTGTTTTGGATAGTTTTATTAATTTGGCAGGATGCACCACAATTTTACATGTGACAAAGAAACATCAAAGTTCCTTAAAGGGATATATTTTTTGAGTAGCTATAATGAGAAAAAAACACAAATTGAAAAAAGAGGAGTCACCGTTTTTGTTTCATCATAAAAAGAGGACAAAGGGGCAATTTTGGCTTCAAATGATCATTTTGCACAAAAGGACTGGGGCGAGTTTCAAGACAAACACATATTTAGCTGGGTAGAGTTATCAAAATCACTATTAAAAGCACTTGGACTACAAAAGAGACCTCTGTTACCTCTTTTTAGGCAACTGATAAAAATCACGGCCATCTTTGAAATCGCAGTGTTATGCATAGTATATGTTGCGCAGTGCAAAAAAGGGAATTACCTTAAGTTAGAACAAAAGCATAACCAGGAGCTTACAGCTTACAGACTTGTAAAGAAAAAATGATGAGCACCTTACCATTTTACTAGTAACTGGCAACCGTTTCAGCGAAAAAGAGATGTCTTCATGGAGGCTGCTATTTCCAGTTGCCTGCTTGGCCCTAGCATGTTAAGAGCAAACAAGAAAGAGACTGCTTAGATATACAAATGAAGGCAAAGAAGGTTTGCCAAACAGGTTTAAGACAACAAGGAATCGAAAGAGTACCTTTCTGTTGCATTAACTAGTGTAAAAAAAATCCTATAGGTCTGGTTCCTGAATGGCCGATCAGCGCAAATCCAGGATTAAAATTTTGTTCTGTTTTTGTATTTTACCTTCCTATGTATTTCTTAGAGGAACATAAAACAATTAATGACCAGTCCCAAGGGAAACAGTTAATTTTGTTTCCCTCGAATCTCAATGAGATTTGAGGGACCAAAGCAAAAATAGCTGTTTCCTAAGAGACCAGTCATTAAGTGATTTGTTGTAAAGCCCACAAAGAAAAACGTTTTTGTGTATAAATTCATGAAAATAAATCTCGTGAGTGGTCATCATTCGCAGGTAACAGTGCACTGTTACTGCACTGTTACCCTCTGAGGTCATATATTTTGCAATGTTGTTCGCTCAGAGATTTTGGTGGGAAACAGTTTCATTCATAGATGTCATGTGACCTTGAAATAACCAATGATAGTGCGCACACTTGGAAAAAATTTCCAGCGATATAACAGTTTGTGTTATCATTACTGCACTTGGAGTGATTAAGGCTAAACAGTATTTTGCAGGGTTTTCAATAATATCCGGTCACCTGCGAAATTCACCGGCTATTTCAGGTAAACTTGACGCCTACTTTTCTTTGGAAATTAGCCCAGTTCTGTTCAAACACTCCAATTTTTGCTCCAGAATGCTGAAAATGCATTCTAAGAGGCCCAGAAACTCGCACCTTTGCCGCAAGTTTTTTTCCTTCTCCACCTACTCCAAAGCTTTTGCCACCAACTTAAAATCTTATTGAAAACCCTGATTTTGTAAGCATGAGTGGCATGTTCTTAGACAAGAAAACCTTGCTTAAAATTTGGCTTGATCCTGGATTAAACTTAAATTGAACATTCATACAAACTGAGATGAAAATTTTTTCATCAGATCATTTTGAAAAAAGGTGTTTCATTAAAAGGTTACTTTGTGCAACTTTACACTGTAGTAATACATTTTTTAATATTATTCCTTCAACAGAAAACATGCACTTGGAATGTTGTTGTGTTCATTATTATTATTTATTATTATCATTATCATTATCAGTATCAGTATCAGTATCATTATCATTATTATTATTTTGATGCGTCGTAAGTTCTTTAAATGAAGCAGATATTGACCAGGCTAGATATGAACACATTAGGTCTGTGGTAGTTTGTGGGCTAATGAGGCAGAAAATACTGGCAAGAAAATGTACAATTTTTCTTAGCCAAAAAAGGAAATAAAAATGTACAAATTGTAACGAAGTGACTGCATTACTATTCATTTCTGACTACCCACCACTGGGTCTTTAAGGATACTCTGAATGTTCTGACATCAAATTTGAGATCTGGAAGAGAAATATGGATTTCTAGATGGCCTAGACATATCGCTAGATGGACTGGATATTTTGCTATTTATAAACTCTCTTAATATTTTCACCCACAGCATATTATTTTTGTTGAGCTTGCTTAAGTTGGGGAATAGACGCCACTCTCTTATAAACACCTCCTATCGATTTAACATCCCACTTGAACTACTAAAATTAAATAAACACCATGGGGGGCCAAGAGATCACTTACGGTAAAGCAAATCTTTACCTTCTGTAAGCTATGAATGAAAACATACATTTGGGATCAGGATAAGGCCATAAAATGCATCAGGATTGCAGGATTATAACAGGAAGACTTTCAAAAACTGATAAAACCTTTTGCATATACCCCGTAATTAGGGTGTACATATTAATAGATCAATATCAATATATTGAAATGGCCCCTGGCGCCTAACTTTTGCCCTCGGGCGACTAGAAAATCTCAGATTTTTCATACAAATCATATGCTGGGCACCCTAGATTTTACAGTTTCAGAACACTGGGCTCCCTTCAGTTTTCCTTAGAGCACAGCCTTGGGGTGTTTACAAGACACTGGGGCGCCTTTTGCCCCGGAGCAAGTTCACTCCGGTTCCCTCTCATGGCTCTACATTTGTTTACATGATACCACCACAAAATGTCATGCCGGTGCGAGTCACCCTGGCATGAGCTCACCCCAGTTATTGTACCGCGGCAAAAATTTCACTCTGGTATGAAATCTTGCAATGGTATCATGAAAACACGAAACAGCCACATGTTTCAGTGTGAAATCGGTCTTCCGGTGGACTGGAACGGGTAGCGCATGCATAATGTTTGCAACTTTAAATCACACATATATTTTATTGACATGAAGTGTACCTTCAAATAACAAGATATGAAATGACCCAGTCATCATGTAAATGGGATACAAAATCAAAAAGTCAACCCAGTATGAAATTTGCACCAGTGTGAGTTTTCTCATGTAAACACCCCCTTATCCACGGCTAGGGGAAATAAATCAAAAGACATGTACTGTTCAACACTGAATCTCATCGTGATATCTTTTTTGTTATTATTACTATTATTTCCTCAAGCCTTGGAGCCAAAAATGAATTTTTTTAAATTAATTTCGATGTATTAAAATACATCGAAATTGATAGCAAATATCACTATTCAGGGTCTATGCAGAGCCTTATGAAATATTTTAAGCCAAATATGGGACACTATTTTGACGCTTGATTTAGCACATTTAAGTCGAGACAAAATCGTCTAAATATATTCACTGAAATATTGCTTACCTAAGCTTAGTCCAGAGCTGAATGAAAATTACTCCGACAGTAAAGTAAACTTTCCACATCTGAGAATGAGCTCGAGCTGGCTAAAAGGCTGTTTCTGTCCTGGGATATGGCCATTTAAGTAGAGAAATTTGTTGACTACAACAAGAGCATTTCACAGACGTGGTACAAGCTCATTTGGTGGCCATTTTAAATGCTAAATCAAAATCCTAACGAAAGACACTGAGATTAAATTTCGGCGGCCATTTTGGTAATATGAGGTAGTTAATGATAACATGAAAAGTCGCTGACCCAAAATACAGGCTGACGTTTCCCAGCCAAAAAACGCGGGAAAATTAGATATGCAAGAGCCGTGGCGTGAAATGACACGTGAATATATCTAGCCGGACTTTTTAAAACGAACCTGGCAAAGGTTGCGCCAATTTCAGCCATTTAAGTGAGAAAGGGCCAAAAGGAAAGGGTTTTTATGTCCGATGAGCCTGAAAGGACTAAGGAAAGGAAAAATAGAACGAGCGCGAGCGAGGAGAAAGAAAGTAGGAGAAGAGAAAACAGCAATCTCATGGTTACACTCTTTAACAGTGTTTGTATTGGTTAATTTCTGTTATGCGACTTGAGAGAGTCTATGTTCGAGTTGTAAGTTAAAAATATTTCAGTTTTATACCCGCCTCTTTTGGTCTATTTTCAGTCATTTTGTGGCTGCTCAAGCTCGCTCGACGCTAGTAGCGTCGTCACAGAAAAAAAAACAATTCTACAATTCTTGAAATAAGACAATTCCGTTGAAAAACCCAGAGAAAATGGGCGACGTAAACGACGTCCGCAGGCTCATCATTGAAACGATTTCACATTTCAGTGATTCAAGATTTTAGAGGTGTCCTTCGTCACCCGTTAATTTCAGGTTGTTTTCACGTTTAGTCAGTTGTTTATTCCATGGTTTGATTTCCACAGAAGCAGGCGCAATTGTTAAACGAAACTGTAACACCGCCCATATTATATCGTGGGCAGACTGCGGAGTGCGTCGACTCCGCGCATAAGCTGTTGTGATTTTCCTGCATTGTGTATTTAGCTTAGCAAAGGCTTCGATCTGTAATAAAAATCGGAACTTAAAGGTAGAAAAAAACAAAAGCTCATAAATGCTCTCAAATTCAAAACGTTTCAAAAAATCCGTTACAACGTGGAAGAAGAAGAAGAAATTCAACGATCGATTTTTTCAGAAAAACAAGACAAAATCATCCAGGCATCCTGTTAAAGCAATGACCAGCACCGTACATACGTTTTTCAGTATGTGACAATGCCGGGCTTAAAGACTGATGAAAGCATAGACAACAGGTATTTAGACCATACACCTGTTTGCCGGTTATTTTTTATGATTAATAATAGTTTAACAGCATCTCAGGCACTTTCCTTTCGAAAAAGTCAAAAATAATTAAAAGTGCTACACAAACAGAGGGAAGTTAGAAGAAGCACATAATTTGAAGTGAGTAGCTTGTACATTTGCAATCATTTATGTTTCTGGTGTGATAACTGAAATAGCCATATCCTTTCATTCAGATTCGCTCTCGCAAAGGCCACGTTTACCCGCTGAAGAAATGGTCTTGTTTCATATTGGTGTTTTCTCATATTTCATGATTATGAATCACGGTAAGTCTCAGAGCAAAGTGTGTTAAATTGGAATGATCCACATCAGTATTTAAGATCCAAACTGATCACTGTCATAACGGTCTCTTTAACTAACCATGCCTCGAGTGTTAGTGGATCTGCATGAGATTCTTCGTTGAAAGGAACGTACGCTGCTAATTGAACTTATTGTTATGAGATGATTCTTTTCGGTGGAGCACACTTATGTTTGGATTTCTTTGTTTGGCGTGTGTGTGTGTTTTTGCGAGATACTCATAACATTGAATAATTTACTGATATAAAACAATACATCTTCAAATCAGATTCAAATGAACACTCGAGACGTCGTGGTCTGGCTCGGCAGTAGCCACGTAATTGTATTTTCTCATACATAATACTCAGTGTAAACCGTTCAGATTCTTCACCCTGATTCTTGATGAGTAAATTACATCATGAGCCGGTCTTAACCATTTCACTTGTCTCGTAGTTAGAGGCTCCAAACTAGCTCGAGCATGACTTTTTTTCAAATTCATGAGTCTTCCTTTTCTACGAGCGGATTTTCGATGTCGTTTTATCAGTAGTCGAGGGTTTCAAGTATAAATTAGCACGAGGCTTAGCATTTCCAATCTCCTGCCTCTTACAAAAAAGCTTTTATTTTATTCTGAGGGAACCAGGAATCATTCTTACTTTCTTTCATAACAGTTTATACTCGTATGGGGCCCTGTTACGATAAATTCGACCGACAAGTGACATGCATATGGCCTTTAGCTTCAAACAGCGGCATAAGACAGATGAAAATGTGACAGAATACACATTGAAAATGGGTTCCACAGAAACAAATACAAACAGATATAAAATAATAGTAAAATACCAAGAGGGACATCTGGGACTTCCTCAATACGTAATTGTAAAACGAAAGGCTTTAAACTACAGACCGGCGAAAGGCCCTTTCCACCAAACCACTCCTTCCCCCACGACCCCTGAAAAAAGGTGAGCTACCATGTAAGTTTGTTAATGGCAACAGTACAAGCAACGGTGTATTTTTTTTTTTTTTCAGTTTTTGCAACTCCTAATCAAAAACTTTACGCTAAGCCATCCAAAGATGACTCTGAAACGCTTGAGCAGCTCGCAGAAGAGAGCCTTGAATTTCAATCTGGAGTAAGAGACTTGGAGGACACAATATCTGAGGTAAGAGTCCGTAGTATACGCCATGCATCACCCAATAAAGGATCATCACCCTTGAAAAAGTTCAGCGACGAACGTGAAGGTATATTTCGTTTTGATACAGCTCTGACTCGTTCCCAATCTATGAAAACTAGAACTACTTTTGCGAATTCCTACTGCACACATAAATTATGGTTGCGTCGTTGTCTTTAGTTGCCGTTGCTTTTTTAAATTATTGTTTACTAAGCAGGCCACTTAGCATCACATGCCTAAGTAGGCATATTAATTTTGCCTGCTCCTCGGCTGAAATATACTCTTTGGCGATCGATTGATAATCTGCGAGGAAACTCTTGGTGGCCGGCTGGGTTGGCCCGGAGAAAGCGAAAACGAAAGTGCCCGTTTCTTCCCTCAGTGCTTGCAATCTAATTTATCTGATTGTTGTTTGTTCGTTCAGTGTTTCTTTCTTTTCAGTACCGTCTGGAAATCGGAAATTTGACAACAGAGCTCAAAAAAGCGTATGAACAACTTGCGTCATCCCTGAGGAGCGCAGAGATTCGACTTCGCGACGAGGGAATAGAAGAAACAAGACAAAAGCATGAAGGAAACTTAAGAAGACGAATCCACCATCTACAAGCCATAGTTGATGAACACAGAAGTTTTCTGAGAAATTATCGACAGCGACATATTGAGGAATTGAATAGAATTAATAGAGCAGTTATAAGGGCAAGGGAAACGCTACTAAACGAAGTGAAAAACTAGACACTGGCGAATGATAAAGACATTTTCAGGGTAAACAGTTAACTGTCGATCTAGTATTAAAGCAAATGGTCAAACTGAGATCCTGATTACATGAAATGGGCTAGCCTGGGTCGGTTTGATAAGTTCCCGGGCTATCTCCTTGTCAAGCAATCACTACGATGAGCTTTGTTGCGTTTAACTAGAGTGTGGAGATTAACGTGCGGCAAACGGGGCCAGTCCGGCTCATGTATAAATCAGGCTCTTAGGTTAGGTTTTCGGCCATTTTACGACAATTCCAGATTATTTCAGAAGATTTCTGAAGGCTACCGACAATTCCCGAAGACTGTCGAAGATTTCCGAAGACAAACGAAGAGGCCCGACCATTGCCGAAGATGTCCGAAGAACCCTCCAAACACTTAACAGGATTTTATTCGGAAACAGTAACCATTAAAAAATGGCCAATTTAACAGCAAACGTCCCCAAAAATTTATGGGCAAATAACACTAAACACTTAACCCCATTAACACCCTCACGGAAGACCGATTAGTGTAAAAATGTATGAAGTTCCAAAATATCTGGATTCGTCTGCATGATCTGGACGTAGCCTTAAGGGTCTGTTTTACATGGAGGTGGTGGACCCCAGATCGGTGAGGTAACATGTGGCGGGTCACCTCACCTATCATGTAAACGTGATCAAATTAAAATAGAGATTATAACCTCACCTACCTGGGGTCCTGCACCTCTAGGTAAACAGGCCCTTAGTTCCTCTTGACAGAGTAAGGTTGCACTACTGAGTGTGCGCGAATATTTCACTTAAATCAATTACATCAATTACTGATGAAAACGGGGAACGGGCACGTGGGAAAATGAACAACAGAACAAAAATTAACTTGAATTCTAGCCCTGTCAGTAACTTCATTTTCCAATCCACTTCTTTGTTTCCATTTTTCCTTTTCCTGTTGCCCGTGTTCGCCCTCCTCTCTCCGTTCCCTGTTTTATCCCTTATTCCAGTCAGCTTACTCAGGCCCGAACTGCGGCTGCAAAAGAACTGTCCTTTAGCAGCGAGATCCCGTTTTCCTTCTTTTTAGGGAGACAGAGGTTCCTTTTTCGTCGCTCCCCTACAAAAAAAGTCTGCTTCTGTTGTACTTTATTTTTTATCTCAGGTTTTTTTATTTTTCTTTTGTTTCAACTTCATGACTCTTAAATTACCATAGCCCCCACCCCTCCCAAAAAAAGAACTAGAAACAAAAATTACCTGAGATAAAAATATTAACTACAACTGCACTTCCACTAATAAGTTTTACCTGAGGTGGCCTAATTGTCTACGAAAACTCGCTCGTGTGAATGAGTATTGTCGTTGATTATTCTATTAACTCAAGTTTATTAATTTATGCAAAAGCAAAAACTTTTCCCACAGGGAATCTTTTGTTCTTAGAGGTTTTTTCCGTTTACGTAGGTCTTGATATGAATTAATATATGGCTCAAATGGATTGTTTCAATCAATAAATTTTGCTCGATAAAATGGGTTCTTCTTGTGTCAAAGCTAGCAAACATAGCTTTAAATTTCCTAATACACCCAGGAATAAAGCAAAAGCAAAGAGGTAAGCCTTAATAACTACACATTAACGAACAACTTATCAACTTTTAAAGAGGAAAATAACTTAACTGAAAACCATTCATTCAGCCCTGACTGACGCTTGCCTTCCTGCTACGAACATGAACGACTGCACGTGTAACTCTGCAGCTCGAAAAATCTTTAATCAGCTGGTTCAAAAATACGTTTACGTACTTTTTCATGCAGAGGATGATTACAGACATATGATTTTCCTCGCTGAGAGAAAGAGATCTTTTGTGCTGGGAGTTAAAACGTCTACTGTGCCGCGTGCAAGAGCAACTCGCAATAATGGTTCTTTTTAAAACAAACTTCACTAGTTAATTAACTGAGGATTAACCGAAGGGAAACCTTGTCCACTATTATTCTTCCTCAAGACTCAACTGAGATTATCAGCTATTCGGCTAACTTCACGAGGGAAAGAAGAGCATTTAGATCAGACCTAGTCATCAGGGGATTGATTCACGCTTTGTAAACTTGCTTTATTTGATCACATAAATTAGTCATAAACAAAGCCCACAAACTTGTACAGTACTCGATTTTTATCAGTACCACCCATAGGTGTGCCTGATGGGAGCAGCTCTAAAAATCCCCTCTACCATACTTTTTGAATCTCGGAATCAAACACAAAGAAAAGAGAAAGATAGATAGATATTTTATTTGAAAAAAAAATTAACAATCTACCTTATTAAAATGTTACGCTTCGAGAAAATTATCGCGGAATTCATACTATGAAATAGTTTATTGAAGAAAAATATTTGATCAAGCATAAGAGAAAAGACAGTTTTGGTGTTTGGAAAGAGGATTTGGTTTGAACAAATACAATTACGACGAATGCTAAAAAATAAAAATCGATCCGATTGATGCGTGACGTAACACTCAGGTGCCTCCCAGTCCCTCGGGCGTGATAGTAACTGGACAGAAACAACAAACAAGTCTGCATCACTTAAGTCACCTCCTTGAAAAATAATGCTTTCTCTCGATCGAAATCAAATCTTACAGTTTCTGTATTCTAGTGATCAAGAAGCTTTGCTTATCGGCCATACAGATGTTCTCTCGCGGACAAAAGATCACGATGAAGGCGTTGAGGTAAGGATGTATGTTGCTATTCATGGCAGCCAAAAGCAATCGCTGTCACTTTTCGCGGGACTAGTTTTAGTTAGGATACAAATTACTAAGACGTTTTTCACTGTAGACCCATTGAACCGAAATTGAACTCTGAAATTTGGCTTGAAATTTAATTATTCATTACGTTATTTCGGTAAACTTTACTTTCGCGAAAATTGTGGAAAATTGTGCGAAATTCTTGCGCTTTTGGTTGATTGAAAATAGGAAGTAACCTTTGAATCTTGCTTAAGGAATAAACTTAACTTGGAGTCAAAGTATACTAGCCTAAAATAAGAAATAGCCGGCTATTGACATTATACCCAATGGACCATGATATGCTAATCGACAGAAATGATTTTCGATTATCTTACTACAACAATAGCAATTACAATACCCAACTCCACTTTGACAGGCTCCATGTCTAATCCTTGCTTTATCTATCCAGAACAAAAAAGCGAGGAAAACGAAAATTTTACGTCGTCTATGCTCTGATCTGAACAACCGGCTTTTAGTTTTGACCATTCACATTGGCACATCAAAGTGGCTACGTTTTTTCCTAAAACAAGAACCATAATCCCATAATGGCTCTTGGCTAAAAGTAGTAAGCTGCAGCCGTGAGGTCAGCTGGAAGAGGTAGAGTTACCAAACGGAAACAAAAAGTGTATCAGATCACCGGAACATTTCCTGTAATTTTAGACCTTTATAAAACGAAATAAATACTTTCAAAATATTTCGCTTTTGATGAAATAGATATTGCTATAATTCCTTTTTTAATTCACTACCAAAACCTCCTTTTCTTTCATTCTGAGCTAAACCGCTATGGCATTTTTACGGCATATTTTTTCTGGTAATTTTTTTCTCCGACAGGCCCAGCAGACTCCAAGCCCCACAGAGCTTCTCCCCGATATCATGGATCCAAGACTAGTGCAAAAAACTGTCCGGATCTTTCTAAGTTCAACCTTTACAGATACAAGGGTGGAGAGAAATGAACTCATGGAGGAAGTGTTTGAACCAATTCGGGAGCTTTGTCAGCAACATGGTATTGCTTTTGAAGTAGTGGACCTGCGATGGGGTAAGACAGAACAGTACCTCTTATAGCTTTAGTATGTATTTTATTTTGTGAAGAAATGTAGTTTTTCTTGAAGGTTTTGAAAGCGAAATTAGTGAGCAGTGGAGCAATAATTGATAGCTTGGCGTTAAATTGCCTGAAGTTGGAGGTTTTTTGACAAAAGCAGAACAAGGAACAGTCATACAAAAAAGTCTTCTCTTGATAAGATTTTCTTATCTTTTCTTCTTGTAGTTATTATTATTATTTATTTTTTCATTTAGATGATGAGGGGATGGGAATATATTTCTTCGGCGGCCGTTTTTTTCCATTTGAACACTCAAAACGAATAAAACAGTTGTTTTTCTGCTACTACAAAAAAAACGCCTATGAAAATTAATTTTAAAACTCTGAGCTGGAGAAACTTCAGGCGTTAAAGCACCGGAAACAAGTGGTTTCCAATCGGTTTCAGTAACACAGTGTCAAGAATTAATCTTTCGTTACGGAAGTAGCCGCTGAAACACCGTTTTAAAGTCATTTCAAAACGCTTGACGATGTGTGTGACAAACGTGACAGGGCTATTACCTGCGTGTTATGTCGCGATCCTCGCTTAAAATTAATGTTGTCTGGCCTTTGCAAAACATCTGTTTAAAGGAAAGTGAAGTTTGGCGTAAAGTTTATATTTCAAAAAAGAAAATACTGTCACGCTTGTGTCACAAGTTAGGTTTGCCGTCCTCTTTCCTCTCCCGTCCTGTTGCGTATAAAAGTTCACTGATCACACTACAAGGAGCCGTGTTAAGTTCAGTAATCTATTTGAGTTTTATTTTTTATTTCATCTACCAGGGGTTCGTCAAGAGTCCGTGGATGATCACCGTGTTGTAAATATCTGCATGGAAGAAATCAAACGTTGCCAGGAGACATCAATTGGTATCGCTTTTATTGCCCTCATAGGCGACAAATATGGCTGGAGACCACTTCCCCCGTCAGTCGAAGCTGACGAATTTGAAGCGCTTTTTCAGCTGATTGACCAATCAGACCGCGAGCTGATTACTCGTTGGTATCTTCGTGACGACAACTCGGTTCCGCCTTGTTATTTGTTGCAGCCAATCTCGACGCAGTTTCCCATCCACTCAGCAAATAAAGAGGAGATGTCAAATGCTTGGGCGGACTGGGGCAAAGTCGAGAAGAGGATCTGGAGTCATTTGCGGTCAGCGGCAGAGAAGGCTGGTCTGAAGGAAGAAGAGAAGCAAAAATACACAGTTTCCGTGACTCAACTGGAAGTGGAAAGGGGAGTGGTTACAGATCCCGAGGCAAGCCAACGTTCCCTTGTTATTGATCGAAGGTTTGATCAAATTAATGAAGAGGATAAAGAGGCGAGAAATTTCGTTAACATACAGGTAGGATCATAGATCAATTTCGATATATCAAAATTCATACTTAGCGAGGAGACTTGAGAGAATGAAACAATGAATGTATCATTCGTTCCTGAACCTCAAGACTAAAATTTTTTAGTTTTATTTCCCAAGCATTGGAGCCAAGTGTAGTGAATTTCAATATATCAAAATTTGCCTATTTCAGCAGGCCTGTCATATACCCTTCTTCCGTTATTAAGCGCTCATGAGTTGGATATTCAATTTAATTTTGCGTGAAATTTTGTCATCGACCCTGGATATTAGTAAGGTAGCTCAGCGAGAACGTCACTTAAAAAAAAAGTGCATTCACGCTGTCTAAAACTGTTCATCGCTCTCATTCTATCTCGTTGAATATGAATCTTGTTTTCCATCTTGGAGTTAAAGTTTAAAGATCTGTAGGTAATATAACATATAAAGAAAATCGTTGTCTGTGTTTACATACTCCATAAAAACGTGAAATTAGAACGTTTCCCGTCGTAGTCGTGCGACGGCAAAGAATGTTTAAAAAGCGTCCTATTCCTATTTTTTCAACTGTAGTAGGGCATTTTTTAATGAGGAATTGCTACAGTTCGGACGCGAAGGTTAAATAACATAGACTAAGATAGTCGCTGACTTTATTCTTCCTAGGAGGTTGGAGGAAAAGATCCAGAATGCCTTGAGCTGCTTTCGGAGCTGAAAGAACGTCGCATTCCATCTTCGCTGGAAGTTGGACGGGTACTTAAGTTTACTAACTTACGATGGCATCACGAAGGACTTCATAAAGGAGAACATGGAGATTACATCAAAGGTCAGCAGCTCTAACAGTAAGAAATACCATTAAGGATCAGAAAGGCCGACCATGGTGCAATATTGCGGGCAATATTGAAGCTCTGACAGTAAGGAAAACCATTAAGGACCACGGCGCAATATTGCGTGCAATTTAAACTTGTAGTATGTGTCCACCCCTAGAATTGTTCGAGTGTCATATTGAACAGTAGTTCAATTCACCGGAAGAAGTTTCAGTTCTTCTTCCGTAGCACTGCACTTTTGTCACGGTAAATTGAAAATTATACGAGGCTTGAAATACTTGCTCTAACCACAGGGTTGGGGATGAATCTAGTTTAGGGTGTACTTTTAGCTTCCTTGAATCTTTTTCCTATTTCAAACAAAATCAAGATATGAGATTTTTACTACTTTGACCAAAAAAAAATAGCACAAAACCTTATCCAGTTCACTCCAAATGGCCAAATTCTTTAGTCAATTTTACACTAATAATGCCCCAAAACTATACCCTTTGGCGCTTCACATACAAGTACACGGCTCTCAACACACCTTAAAAATATATCATGAGTGCGTCGAAAGACCAAAAGCGTTAATTCAAAGATGTCTTTTTAAATTTCAATCTCTATAGAAATGTGCAACCGCACTAGAGAACTCTTAACGTCACGCATTCATGAACTGCTGCAAAATCTCGGTCCTTCAAATCCAGTCATGGAAGAGATCACGCGTCACGCACTCTTCTGTCGTGATCATATGCACTCGTTCCAGGGTCGCGCTGATATTTTACAGGCCGTTGACAAATACCTTAGCGGCCCTGATCCCATGATGCCCTTAGTGATCTATGGTGAGTCAGGAGTTGGAAAGACGTCGCTGATGTCCAAGATTGTCATGGAAACACAAACAAAGAGCAAAGAGAGAAATCTCGCAGTCATGTATCGGTTTTGTGGAACAACACCAGACTCATCTACTGGTAAGATAGTCATTATATACCTATTTTCCATTCTCTATTCATCTTCCCCACCCCTACCCTCTTTCGCTGGCGGTCAATAAATCCCCCGCACTCGCCTCCCGGTAATGTGGCCCGGGTTCAAATGCCGGAGCCTCGATGCTATATGTGGGTTGAGTTTGTTGTTGGTTCTCTCCCTTGCTCCGAGAGGTTTTTCTCCGGGTACTCCGGTTTTCCCCTCTCCTCAGAAACCAACACCTCCAAACTACCAATTCGATCTGGAACGCACGGACAGGTTTCAAGGAGTTCATAAGAACTCTTAAGTGCTTCGTGGGTAAACAAATTACAATACAATTACAATCCAATTCTATCATGCGCGCTCAACGGACTTTGAAGAGAAAATAGAGTATCTGTGAACAGGCTATTTCTTGTTGTTAGGAGGCATGCAATTACCCGTGTACGTAATACAAAATCAACAATACCCACACCACAAAATCTCTAGCTAACAGCAGTTTCTGTAACACCAAGAAACTCTACTCCTGATCACGACGAAGCCACATAAATAAGGATGGCTAAAAGCGAACTGAGGCTCGATAAAAATATGCAACTGCTAGATCCTACAGCTTGAGCGTTATTGTGTATTAAGTCTTAAAGAATTAACTGATTATGAATCCTTAAACTCTTTCAGGTAGAGCTGTCACGGAGAGTTTCTGTAAACAAATAAAACTCGTTTACAGCATCAGTGAACAAGTCCCAGAAGATTACAAAACCTTGTGTGAGGCCTTCCCTAAATTTCTGAAACATGCGACGGAAGAAAGACCGCTGTGCATAGTGATCGATTCTTTAGATCAGTTAACTGATGAGGACGGCGCGAGGCGCTTCTTAGAATGGCTTCCGCGTAAGTTACCTGCGCATGTGCATATGATAATATCTACTCTGCCAGAGGAGGGTGGCTGTATGCAGCGATTAAAGGCGTTTGGAATCCCAGCTGGACAGTTTTTACAGGTAAATGAAAGTGGGTAAAATCAGTTGTTACGACTGTGGTGAAAGGTAAAACGTTGTTTCAAGTGAATTATGCAAATGATCGAGGTTTTTTTTATTTTATTTCTTTATCAGTAAGACGTTGTGTGGAAATACACAATTTATTTGTCAGCCCGGTTGACATAATTTGCTATTCATAAGCTTGTTTAAAGCAATTGCAATCTTTCAGTCCTTGACATGATACGTCAGTTGTTTTGTCGTTACATTTTTCCACCTCTCTTTGTCTCTGTTCTTGATGAGAAGCTCACTCAGCAAAGTCCTATAAGACTACAGATTGTGGGAAAAAATAGTTTCCAATAAACTGATATTTGTTGTACACTGGACAACTTTATAATCCATGAAATACAGATTGTATTATAATCATTGTGAATTTAGGTGGCACGTCTCGACAAGCATGATGGACCTGTCATTCTAGACGCATGGCTTCAAGCAGTCAACAGGACGCTGACCCTCAAACAGCGGGCGCTTGTCTTAGAAGCCTTCGACAAATGTCCACTTCCTCTGTATTTACACCTCCTCTTTAACAAGTGTCGATCGTGGCCTTCATACAAGTAAGAGCTTCTCGATCAAGTTACAGCTATCAGTAATATTGTACCCTGTGTACAGCCGCCCCCTCCCTTAAACGGAATGCCCGATTTTGTTTGAGGGGAGGGGCCGTGCTATTTTAACGCGTAGCCGTATAATTCCTCTTTAATGTTGTTCTCCTTCATCCTCGTCCTAGTTTTACAACCAACATTTGAGCAAAGAACAGACCTCCGGTTATAAAAGTGACAAAATCCTGCTTATACAGCGCATTACTGCAACACTTTGGCTCTTGTATTTAAACTAGCTATTCGATAAAGGAGATTGTTAAGTAAAACTTGCGCTAAACATAATTGGTAAGAAGTGAAGGGATCATCAAAATACTTTAATTATCAGGTGTAACTTGTTTTTTCCCTTTACTCTTGCAATCAGATAAAAACACAAATTCAAATTAGAATTGGCACTTGCTCTCAGGTTTAAAGGCTATCGCAAATTACTGGACTAATCAGATCTCCAAAAAGGAACAGACAAATACCTGCCAGCAAATCATGACTTGTTCGGTATTTTATTCGTTATTAATTAAAAGTGGCATTACGATTCGTTTTAACCAATCAATGCATGGAAATGAAGAAATGCAATACTCGGCAATACCAGCGCAAATAAGGAATAACCTTCAACACTCTGCTGGCAGCTTAAATTGCATTTGTTTTATGTAATTCCAGAGATACCGCTGATATCGTTATTGAGGCTGACGTTATTGGGATCATATACTCTCTCTATGAAGACCTCGAAAAGTATCACGGCAAAATGCTTGTGTCAAGAGTCCTGGGTTTGCTTGCCGCCGCGACGGATGGGATGAATTCAGACGATGTTCTCAACATACTGAGCTGTGACGAAGAACTTCTCAAGGACGTGTTGGTTTGGCACGAGCCACCGAAGCGCCGCTTACCACCCCTACTACTGGCTCGTCTGAAACACGACCTGGGTCCTTTCTTAGTAGAAAGGGGAGCCTTTGGAGTGTCACTGCTGGCACTATTTCACAGGTATTGCCGTGTCTTGTGTACTAGGACTACTGAAACGAATAATGCCCCTTTACGACCTACGTTTTGAACTTCCATCGGTGTTGGAAACAATTTCAAAATTGTAATTACCTTCTTTCAAATGTCAGGGCCAAATCTGGGGCCATAAGGTTGATCAACTAAAACGTAATTTTTCAGAAATACCGAATTTTAGGGCTACAAATGCTTCCAAGTTAAATAGACAAACGAGGTTTTAAAAGTTTCAGCAAACTGATCCAATTAAGGTTCTCAAAGACATTCCCCTTGCACCTGTTGAAAGCTTTTTAATTGGTCTGTTTGTAGACAGTTCATAGAGGTCGCAAGAGAGAAGTACTTAAAAGGTTTTCGTCACAAAGAAACACACAACAGCATCGCTGACTACTTTTCTGGGGAGTACCACAAAAAATATGGAAACGAGCGTAAAATCCCTGCCCAGCCTCACGCATACTCCACGGTAGCTCTTAACCTGAGAAAACTAGACAGACTACCAGTCGCTTTGCTTGAGTCGCGTGACTTTGAAAGGCTGCGAAGTACTCTCGGAGATTTGAAATTTGTTCAAGCTAAGTGCATGGCAGGAATGGGATATGAGCTTCTGGCAGAGGCCACCAGAGCTGTGAGTTGTGCGGTTGATGAACACGCTGACAATGAGGTGAGATTAGATAAACTTTGAGAATATTTTCACCATCGATAGTTGATAGTCACTTTGCTATTTATCGCGACTTTTAGACCGCGTAGTGGTTATATTCATCAGGAGATGGTGTCAAAGTACTAAGTAGAACCTCTTACGAGTACCATTTTCACGTAGCTCATAATACAACTTGTTTACTTCTGCAACATAAAAGTTGTTAATTAGCAAATTAACACTGTAGTCTGTTGTTTTATGATTGTTACATTACGGACCTTCATCATAGTTTGTGAGTTTCGATCCAAAGTATTGTTGGCTTTGTTAGTGTGAGAAACTGTTCTCTTAGCGCTCCATCGTTGTACGGATCAGCTTCTGTGTGTTGTCTGATTAACGGTATCACGTTGGAATCTCAATTCAACTGCCTCTATTGGTTGTCGTATCCTTGCGAAAGAGCGGTAGAAAAGATAGCTCCGTTATAGTAAGACATTTGACAAATTGGGTTTTTGTACAGCGCTTTGTTTTTCAAGGATCTTACGCATACTTCTAAACGCTTTTGTTTACAGATCGTTGAAGATCTTCAGGACATCTTGGGATTTCTCCGCAGTGAAATCCACATCTTGAGTAGAACACCAATCCTGACGTACCAACAAGCTGCAACATATCCCCAACACCAATGGGTTGCAAAACAAGCCCAGCGCATGCGCCAAACGTTTGACCAGCCATACCCTGACAACATCCCCACACCAGAGGGGTGGGTCGAGTGGATGAACAAGCCTCAAGTTCCAGAAGCCTTTGAGCTTGAACTCAGTGGTCACTCAAAAAGCGTTCTTTCAACGTGCTTTGCAAAAGACAACAGGGCGTTGTTGTCTGGATCAGCCGATGGGACCATCCGTGTTTGGGACAGTCAAACAGGCGAGTTGCACGCCCAGCTTGAGGATCATCAAGGACCTGTAACATGTGTGAGACTGTCGCCAGATGGCAACGTGATGGCCTCAGCTTCTGCTGATAAGACCATTCGACTATGGAGATTTCCAGCCAATGAGTGTTTCAAGTTAGTATTATGCAAATCAGTCAGTTTTCCACCTTTTCTGGCTTCCCTCATATAGGCATTAACTCACTGTTGACTATTATAATAATAGTCTTAAAATTTTAAACACAAAAGAAAATAGATTTAATGCACCTTCTAGCGCCAAAGTTTTGATGATTTATCTGTCTCACATAGGACACCGAAGAAGACTAGCAGAGATTAGAGAACCGAGTCGCGCAGTAAAAAATGCGTCAGTGATTCACAAGGTCAAAAACTGAGAAGAAAGTCAGTGGATTATTTTGACCTCGAGGTTTCACTATAAGAATTAAGGTTAAAAACAACGACGTTTCGACAGTTCTATGGTCATTTTCAAGTTTAGAAGTAAAAAATTAGCAAGTGCTTGTACAAAATTGTAAAAAGGCTCAGTGAGATACTGACTTAAAACTCTAAAATATTTACACAGAACCATTACAAGAAAATCACAGCGTGAATGATAAAAGAAAGTTAACGCTATGAAACTAAAAGGTCGTTCTTTTTGACGTTCATTTTTATAGTGAAATCAGTTTCGAAAAATTTGTTGACTCGAAACCTCGAGGTGTTTGACACTGTGAGGAAATATTTTGTCGAATGTTGGATATTAAAAAAAAAATATTTAGAAGGCGAAAGTTAGGGACGCAAAAATAAAACGGCACTCATTAAACAAAGATTTCTTTGAGCTTCGCTGCTGTCGCTTTCAAAAAACGGGGGGCAGAATGTGTTCACAATTAATTGAAACGCAGTTTGAAAAACTGGAGCTGTTTGCGTATAATTTCTTCCAAATAACATTTTGTGAATGTGGCAGAATACTTCAAACTAAAGTTATACAAAAGTACTTATTAACTTCTGGTGAATGTTTTAAGGATCATCCAGGGACATGAAGATCGAGTGACATGCATTGCCTTTTGGAAAGACGGAGATAAGTTGCTGTCTGCTTCCAAAGACAAGAGCCTGAAAATATGGGATGTAAACACTGGAGAGAACCTAGGAACGCTCCTGGGCCACAAAAGCTTCCCAATGTCGTGCGCTTGGTCCCCGCTGGATGAGTCAGTTGTTGCTTCATGTGGAGATCAACTGGAGCTCTTCATATGGGACCTCAGTAACATGTCCATCAAAAGGACCTTGCAAGGACACCAGCGAGACGATAACCCAAATTTCCCCATTAAAGACGCTTTAGAGGGCCATGAAGAACTCGACTACAAATCCCTTATTTGGTCGGTATGCTTCTCTCCTGATGGAAAGTACCTCGCTTCCGCGTGCGTCGATAGTGACGTCATCTTGTGGGATGTAACGACAGGGATGAGAATTTGTACTTTTAATCTCCCAAATGACGCCTCGACGATCGCTTTCGTCCAAACTGATCACGGCACGCGATTAGCTGCAGGATCTTCGGCCCATCATACAGTCACTCTATTTGATGCAACATTTGATGACAGAAGTGATGAAAGCGTCAGCAGCAGTTCCAGGACCCTAGCTTTGCTGGGCGGCCACTCCGACTGGGTGCTGGATGTCGCGTTTAATGGCGATGGAACTCGGCTAGCGTCGGCGGCTCGCGACAAAACTGTTCGTGTCTGGGACGCAACAGCAGCGGAAAAGTTACGGGAGGCACGTTTCCATTCTGAACGCTGTTGGAGCGTCGCGTACTCTGATGACGGGAAATGGTTGGCTTCTGCCTCTGATGACTTTAAAGTAAGAGTTAGTAGTTGTCACGGCAACGTCACTCTTGAGTAAAAGTGACTCAATTCTTTCCAAATTCTTCTATACTAGAGGGTAATTTAGTAAAGCATTATCAATCTTTCTGACTGCATTCTAGAGTAGTCGTTGTTATAAACCCAATAGCAAACTCATTACGCCCTAAATCAATAGAGCGCCTGTAAGGGCGTTATCCTATAGGATTAAAATTTTATCTTGAGTTTCGGTTTACTATCTTATTGACCGTTTTGAACTGTCAGTTTGAATTAACAAGGTTGGAACTCAGGTTAAAAACTCGAAAAAATCTATTGACTGCGGCTCTAGATGAAGAATTTAGTTAAACATTTAGCTTATCCCTGAGTATAGTTAATTATCTTTCTAGTAATTCAGGCTTGGTCTGAGAAGAATAGATCATACTTAGTATATTTGCGATGGCAGACTGTGTCTAGCTATAGCCTACAGACGTCGAGTCGGAAGTGGGATAAGCGGTTCAAATGCAACTGATATTCTGATAGTATTCCTTAAACGAGCCATGATGACCTCAAGCTATAGCAGTTTCAGGCCGACAACACAAAGGTTACTTTCCATAGTCCAGGTCGTCACGAAATCTTTATAGTTGCTGGGTATTGCAGACTGTTTCCCGTTAAAAAGGAAAAGTTTCAATTCCATTTATGCCATTCAGGAATATATTAATTTGGATGGACAGTCCTAATTAATAGTAATATATAGATTTAGCCAGGGCTAAAAGCGAAGCTCTGGTTAATAATACTTGCAAACAACCAAAAAATTAAATCGTGTAATGCTAAACGGGGAGGGCAAATGAAAATGGCATCAAGATCAATAGATCTAATTAGGAGAAAAACAAATTGCATGAGCAGCACAATTTTTTTCTAATTAGCAAAAAAACAAATTTGCACGTGCAACACGCTTTTTGTCTTTCTTTGCCGTTGTTTTGCACAACTGCAACGCTGTTTTTGAGGACTAGAACATCAAAATTCCTAGTTACACACTATTTTTATGGAGCAATTGTTGTACATGTATGTGTTTAACCCAATATTTTGTCTTCTGTGTTCATGTTCGCTTATATTTTTCACTGCCGCTCATTTTCACCTTGCTGGCCGCGAGCATTTCTCATTAGGGCCATTTATAAGAGGAAAAATAAGACGCGTCTTACATAAGACGCGAACTGTACCATTTATACGAGCATGTCTTATCTAATAAGACGCGTCTTAGCTAAGCCGCGTCTTATTTTAGACGAAATGTGCCGTTTATACGGAAAGTTCGCGTCTTATTTAAGACGCGTCTTATGTAAGAAGCGTCTTATTTTTCCTCGTATAAATGGCCCTATTGTCTCACAGCCGCTTTGAATTTTCATGTTTTTCTTCCTACAAAATTCGTTTCTTTTGTTTTCAATCACTCGCTCTAGCTCTTTCTCTGTTATCCACGTGAGTGTAAACATCAAAAATAACGTCCAAAAAGACACTACTTCGTTGTTGTTTTTTCTTTCTAAAAGTCCGGGCGGCCATGCGATTTCTTTCCAAATAAAACCTTGAGTTGCATTTGGGTTGCCATACCTGTTGATTGAAATATTTTACATGGGTATGCCTGTGGTGTGGACGGACGGTCGGGCGGTCGGTCGGTCGGTGTACGTTCACGTGATTACCAAATTTTCCCGGATGGGTAGTTTACCACATTTTTTTTACTCATGGTGCTGTGCGCTCTTCGCGCGCCAGAGCTCCACTATAAACCTCGTTGTGACTGCACCGATCTGGCCTGCTATTTTCGACTATAATAATCTTACTAAATAGCCCTTAGACTCGCGCTTCTTTAGCCTATTTGACAAAGGGACTACTCAGAACTTCGTTACTTCTCTTATGCGTTGACTTTACTCTGCAGGTTTGCGTGTGGAACATGGAGACCAACGAGGTTTCACTGATCTATGAGGGGCACGAACAGAAGAGAACGTTTTCTTGTGGAGTGCGGGCCTGTGCGTTTTCAAGGGACTCAACCGAGGTGGCCAGCGGTGGGGACGAGCTCAAAATTCGTATTTGGTCACGAGAAACTGGTAAGGACAACATCGTGCTGCACTGCGGCGAGTCCATGCTGCCTTGGTGCCTTCGATTTTCTTTGGATGACAAGCGGTTGATCTCTGTGGGTGAGTTTACCAATGGCGCCATTGTTTGGGATTTAGAAACGCAAAGCAAGATTACGATTTTGGGAGGTCACGACCGTTTCTGTCAGTACACTGAATTCTCGCCTTTAGGGAATTTCATCTTGACCAGTTCCATAGATAACTCAGCTAGAATATGGAACAGCGTCAGCCTCGAGCACGTGACTACAGTGACACAACCTGACTGGGTGACCTGTGCCACGTTTTCTCACAACGAGAAGCTGTTAGCCACGTGTTCAAAGGACGAGTTGGTTCGCTTGTGGGACACCAGCTCTTGGCAGGAGCTCTGTGCATTAGCAGGGCACGCGTCTGAGATAAGGATGGTCAGTTTTTCGCCTGATGACAAGCTCCTTGCGAGTGGGGCCTTAGATCAAACCATTCGCATTTGGGATTGCAATACTCATCGCCAGGTTCAAGTGTTCTACGCGGCCTCTGGAATTTGGGGGTTGGCATGGCACCCAGACCTGTGCGATTTGCTCACGGCTGGTGATGCTGTGGGGTATCTGTACTTCTTGAAACTTCACCATCGAGACAAGAAAAAAGAGGTTATTAAAGAGTAAAATGTTCTCAGAGATGAGCATAATATAACAAATACTACCATAGACTGTTCCAGTCTACTATGTTACTAAGAAACATTAGCTGTTTTACAAATATGGAACATTTCTACGATTTCGTAATTTTTTGCCATTGTGAATCATAATGCCATATTTTTTGTTCTGTCGAGAATTTTCGCAGTCAATTGACTATAAGGCTTGAATATCTTTTGTGGGCGAATAAAAAGTTGATCGTATATCTTCTTGGAAAAAAATAAATAACTTGATAAACGTTGCTTGACTAATTTTTCATACCATTGTCACAGGAAAACAGACATAGAGTAATAGCGGCGATCTATCAAAGTGCAAGTGCTACTTTTAAATGTTGGAATCTGTCATGAGCCCATTTGCCAGTTAGGGTCCGAAGCCTTGTTTTTTTAAGACTAGGGTAAGTGTATACCTTTTGAAATATGAATAAAATCTTCTATTTTCACTTAAAAGAACTTATTTCAAATTGAAAGAATTTTGCTCTTGGCTTGATTTTGAAAGTTGGGGTTTAGTAAAGTGACTCGGAAATGACCTATAAACATTAGACATTTTAAATATTCTTTTTCTTTTTTTAAAGACGGGTATGAACTCTTTCATTGTACGACTTGATATGGAATCTCAAAGGCCCATTTCAGACGCAATACTCTTCATAAGCCAAAGTTATTCGAATAGTCCATTTTACCGATACGGCAGCCATATTGAATTAATTGTATTTAACGATTATTATGGGATGCTCATGCAGGGGGCATGAGCACGATCCGATATACTCGCATCGATATCAATATTTACGTGCGCTTTTTGGGCCAATTATTCTAGAAAAAAATTGTAATACGAAAAAAAGATCGTTGTGCCGTGTTTGGATGTAATAATGATCGCCTCTTTCCCGAGAAATATACATTGAAATTCTCGTTTTGCTCAAAAAACGCGCGTAAACACTGAGCGGCTGCCCCCCCCCCCCCCCCCCCCCCCCCGGCATCCCATAATACTCCTTAAATCTAATAAATTCAATATGGCCGCCGTATCAGTAAAAAGGTCTATTTGGGCCTTAGTAAACACTCCAGATAAAAATATGCCTATTTATCAATAATCTAAACTTGAAATGAATTTAAAGCAAAAAAATAAACATACTGTAAATTTGCCAAATTTCGTATGAAAACTTTACCACTCAGTTCGGCACATGAAAAGTTTGGTGTATGAATCAAGCAAAGCCTTGGAAAACTAATGAGAATTTACCCTTTTGGGGGATTCACTGGAAAGGGACTCGCGCATCGAAACAATCGCGCCAGAAAAAACCGTGTTCTCGTTCGAATTTATTGTATAACTTTTCACACATTAAATCCTATGCTTTCGTAAATATTAAAGCAATCTGAGTATTAAGGAAATGGCAAAAGCTTGAGGCTCTTTGTTTTGTTCCTTGCACCATGGTTAAAAAGCAGCGGCAATTTTCATCTTAAGCCTGTCATCAGAATTTTGTAAGATTGAGTGAGAAAATACCGTCACGTCACGCCCCCCAGTTGCTCTCTCAGTACCAATAAAACATCACCAATAATGGTATACACACTTACGAAGTAGGCATGAACGCGAGGCTTCAGGGCCACGTGGCAATTAGATTGTATAAAGTGGCAGAAGCGCACCCTACAAATACGACAAAAAATAGTTCTCCCAAATGTTGCGCTGCTAACCTTTGTAATAATCGATGATAGGAAAGACTTGACGGTGCAGTATTTCCGAAGGATCCTTGCCGAAGTGTAATTACTCCGATGTCCACTTTCCAACGCATGTTCATTTACTATAACTGCTCCAGGAATATTTTTAACCTCTAAATCACAAATGGATATTAGAGAGAATTAGAATTAGTAGTTTAATCCTACGTGTAAGTCTAAAAGATGTTGCACTTTTTCATAAATGATAGCGGTTTTATTTATTTGTCCCGGGAAGGTACTAAAGGTATCTTGAAAGGATATCAATTCCCCGTTGTACTGCCAGACAAGACTTGAATTTTTTACTCGACCTAAACCTTCAAAAAGCTGCAAACGTTGTTTTTAAATGGTGAAAAAAGGAAATTAAAATAATTATTAAAGTTCAGATTCTCCTCATGTCAAACTCGCTGAGTTGTTAGTCTGAAAGTGGTCAATTTATACATTTCATCCTCTCTGCCTCTTTTTTACAGTCTCCCTCGATCATTCCCTATTACCTAAACATCAGATAGAGTTTCTTTTACCTAGTATTATCCTGTTACTTTTACCAATTATCCTGAAGATTGTCAACTAGTCAGTGGAATCCCGTCATTTTCCCTCTTCTTTGAAAACGGCTGCTCTATCTCCACCACTTAAGAAAGCCAACTTAGATCATGAAGTTCTTGCAAACTATAGACCTATTTCGAACCTCAAGGTGATCTCAAAAATTATTGAAAAGGTCGTCGCAGTACGTCTTCAAAAATATTTAGAAGCTAACCAGCTAAATGGGCCGCTACAATCTGCTTATAAACCTTTCCACAGTTGTGAAACCGCCCTTGCACTCTAAATACTCTATCTCTGGCACAGCTCTTGAATGGTTTCGCTCCTACCTTACTAATCGCTCGCAATTTGAGTTAATCGACGGGTGTAGATCACAGTCTCGCGAGCTCAAGTGCGGTGTAACTCAAGTTTCTGTCCTTGGACCGATTCTGTATGTACTCTACACAGCACCACTGGCCGACATTCTACGATTCCATGAAATGCAATTTCACTTTTACGCCGATGACACTTAATTGTATATTTCTTCCTCTACAAACAACGACATGGAATTAACCAACAGTATCACTTTGATTGAGGAATGCCTGTCCGACATTAATAAGTGGATGTTTTTCAACAGACTAAAACTAAACAAAGACAAGACCCAGCTTCTCTACTTATTCTCGAAATATAATCCACAACAATCCCTACCCCCTCTTCGCTTTGGAACTGACATGATCAAGCCCTCTCCACATGCAAGAAATATTGGCGCTATCTTCAATTCGATACCACTATGTCAATGCTTCTCCATGTAAACAATGTTTGTACATCTGCCTTTTATCATCTTTGCACCATTTCGCGCATAAGGAAATACTTATCAACGCAAACTACTGAGATTCTTATTCACGCCTTTGAAACTTCCAAAGTCGATCACTGCAATTCTTTACTATATAATGTCCCTAAAAACGTCATCAAAAAGCTTCAATCCGTTCAGAATGCAGCTGCCAGACTGATTACACGGTCTAGGAAGTGTCATCACATCACTCCCATCCCCCTCAATCTTCACTGGCTACCTGTTTCTGAACGAATTGAATTCAAGATTCTACTACTTACCTCCAAAGCTCTGCATCAGCAATCTCCAAGTTACATTCAACACCTTATCACCCGCTACTTACCCTCTAGATCGCTTCGGTCATCCTCTACGCTCAGTCTGAATCCTGTTAGCTTTAATTTTAAGACCTATGGATCTAGAGCATTCTCTGTCTCAGCCCCCGAACTTTAAAACAATCTACCTGACGACATACGCTCATGCGAGAATCTAAGTCTTAAGTAATAATAATAATAATAATAATAATAATAATAATAATATTTATAGAGGGAGCCCAACTCGCCAAGGCGGTTTTCAGTGGGGCCCTCATGCATTAATCTAACTAATTAATTAATTATTCCGAAAAAAGTAAAATATGTTTACAAGTAAAACAAATTTAACAATTTAAAATCTTAAAATCGATCATACAAAAAATATCAAGGCTTAAAATTAGCTGAGATCTTTTAAAAAAGTTTAAAAAATAGATAAAATATTACACTCTTTTAAATCAATTGGAAGGCTGTTCCAGTCTTTCGCGGCGTGAAAAATAAAAGTTTGTTTACCCCAGTTTGTTCTGGGTAGGGGTAAGCGAATATCATTAGAGCGTCTTGTATTACATGAATGAACAGCTTGAGTTTTAGTAAATTAAAGTTGAAATCGGTTTCTCCAATAAGACACTTGTGGATTGCAAAAAACTTAAAACCTACCTTTTTAAGAACTTTTACTTTAGTCATTAGGAATATTTATTTGATTTTATATGTGTTTTATTTAAATTTAAATTTATTTTAATCAATTTTTAATTCTAATTTTTTCACTTTGTTAAGCGCCTAGATCTATTACTGGGTAGGCGCTATCAAAATGTTCTTCTTCTTCTTCTTTTTCTTCTTCTTCTTCTTCTTCTTCTTATTATTATTATTATTATTATAACCCAAATTCTTTTATAGATAACAAAACTAACTATAAAATCCTATTTACGATTAAATTCCACTTTAAGAAACTATTCAGTAAAAGCACTATTTACAATTCCTTTCGATTAAAAAATGACCCTAAATTTATTTTATAAAAAATTCATTCCATTAAAAATAAATTTTGAGATAAATATTAGCGATAAAAAATCACGACGTTTCGACCTCTCCGAGGTCATTTTCAAGTGTATAAAAGTTCTCTAAATTAGCAGAAATAAGTTAAAAACAAGTTATAATAGATAACAATGTGGTGAACGCTAAAATTTGATAAAATATGTAAAAATGTAAAAAGTGCTAAAAATATTTATAAAGTCAAAAAACAATGGAAATAAAACAATGTGAACAAGAACTACTCTAAACAAATAATTTGGCGCGAATTGAATCGCAAAGTGCCCGAGGATTCACACACCCAAGTGGCTGATAAAAGAGAAGCCCCAATCAGAATCGTGTTGCCCTTCAAAGACCAGAAATCAGCAAACGTAGTACGTAAACAGCTGGCTGACCTGAGTAGGAAGATCAACGCAGACATCAGCCCAGTTTACACAAGTAGGAAGATCAAAGATGAAATTAAGGTCCTGGAAGACAAGCCGCCTCTTGTGAGTCAACAATGCGTGGTGTATTCTTTCCAGTGTAGCCTGTGTGATGCAGGCTATGTCGGCTACACGTGCCGACACCTACACCAACGAATTGGAGAACACAAAGGATCGGCAATCGGAAACCACCTCAGAGAGCTGCATGATATGGAGCCTGAAGACATCGCACAAAGTTTTAGAATCTTAAGAAAGTGTCAGAACAAATTTGACTGTCTTATTTTTTAAATGTTTTTTGTCCAAGAACTGAAACCGACGCTTAACAAACAGTGCGATTCAATTCGCGCCAAATTATTTGTTTAGAGTAGTTCTTGTTAACATTGTTTTATTTCCATTGTTTTTTGACTTTATAAATATTTTTAGCACTTTTTACATTTTTACATATTTTATCAAATTTTAGCGTTCACCACATTGTTATCTATTATAACTTGTTTTTAACTTATTTCTGCTAATTTAGAGAACTTTTATACACTTGAAAATGACCTCGGAGAGGTCGAAACGTCGTGATTTTTTATCGCTAATATTTATCTCAAAATCGATTTCTAAGAAACTACTTATTACCATTAAAAATATATTTAACAATTATTCCTCGAGCCGGAATGGGCTCTTAGTCAATAGCCCATGAGGCCGAAGGTTAGAACGCAGCATTGATAATAGACCACTAGTTGGATTTTACTAAATATTCATATTTAAGATACTTTATTCTGGGTAGAACTTATTTCGTAGAGCGCTCAATTCATTTAATTGAAGAGCATTGACTATTAATAATCACAGGAGTTCAGGCTTCAGGAGTAATCATTGATCGTTTATTGCGACAGTACTGTTTCGTATGGTCCGACGTTGTAGGACCACACTCATCAGGCAAATTCAACGATCAACCCCCTCCCCCCCCCCCCCCTAACCAACCCTTAGTCAAGGTCTGGATCCTAGCCTGGTAGCCTGGATCCTAGCCTGGTAGCCTGGATCCTAGCCTGGTAGCCCTAGCCTGCGTGGCAGACTTTTCACATCCGTTTGCATTTAAAACTTCATTTCCCTCTTTAAAAAATGATGCTCTCTCTCGAAGGAAACCAAATCTGCCGGTTTCTGTGTTCTGGTGATGTCAGTGATCATGGAGAGTTGCTTATCGGCCATACAGATTTCCTCTCGCGGACAAAAGATCGCCGAGAACACGTCAAGGTAAGGGTATAAGTTGCTGTGCATACCAGCAAGAGGTTCGAGTTTTAGTTGGAATACAAAACAGATGTTTCACTGCAGACCCATGCATGCGTATTGGAATTTTAATTCCAATACACGCATGGGTCTACAGTGAAACATCTGTTTTAACTGAATTTCAAGCCAGAGTTTAAAACCTCTGGCTTGAAATTCAGTTAGTTATTACGCTATTTTAATCAATAATATCCTTTGAGCGTAAATCAATTAAAAGGGAAGTAAAGCTACTTCCGCTTTTGTTTATCTTAGAAACAAAAACGAAAGTAATTGAAGGGACGCTTCAGTTAGCTGATGCTGATCTGCATATCACAAGATACGCACGTGAAACAGAAAGTGAGAACCCGGAGAGGAGGGAATTTGATTATCAGAGTCTTCCAGGGGGTGGGGAATTTGATCCCCATGCGTTAGGGGTGGGCAATTTGAACTGCACCCTCGATTTCATGTGAAATCTCTGGGCGCTTTGCACGTGGTGAACTATCATGGGGGACGGGGTGTTAGAGGATTTTCGTGGAAAAGATTGTGCCTTTGTGGCCAATTGGTTACGAGGAAAGGACTTAAAGAAGCTTTGTGCCGTATTTGAAAGTATTTAAATTTTTATACAACTACAAGAGAAATTTCTGTAATTTGATTGGCTTAGAGCAGTGGTATTTAAGCTTAATTTGAAATACCTACATGTGAAAATTACAAACCTTTTGCGGGTAGTAGTATAAACAAATAACAGCATGATTTGTACGTGATATTTGGCATAAACACCACTTGTGATATTTCAAAATTGTTTCAAATTTCACTCACCTAACGGCTCGTGAAATTACGTATAACAATTTTGAAATATCACTCGTGGTATTTATGCCAAATATCACAACAAATAATGCTATTACCTACACTAATATTTTTGTTATTGGATTCAGGCTTTGAATATATGAGTAATAAAATACCTAATGAAATACCTAAATACCTATATCGGCGATTCAATACAAAAAAAAAATGCTCAACGGAGGTCAACCGCATGTATTTTTTAAAATTAATAAAGTGAGCGATGATGCATGTCAGTGTAATGGTCATGATGTAGTAATCTCAATAGGTGGGATTTGTTTTTATATAGAAAGCTTTGTACATTGCATGACACACGAAGAAAAGCTGAGCATTCAGTGACCTTGTTGCAGGGATTTCCGCCGCTTTGCGCGAGACTTTTGTTCGTAGTAAATAGGCTAACAGTGTTTCTCAGTTTTTGCTATATTGAATGCGAATTATTCGCTGTATTTATGATTTTGTACGACAACTGAAGGCGTTTCTGCCGTCCTTCTGTCATTTATGTGCCTGTGAAATGTCCCCGGGGTGGGGGCATTTGATCACCTGAATGGACCCTAGTGTGGGGCATTTGAACGGCGTTTTGGCCCTGGTTGGGGGGGGGGGGGGTGGGGGGTGATTTGAACAATAATTTTCAAAAAAGTCAAATGCCCTGGAGGTTGCCCGGGGAATGTTGAAGCTTCGATTTGACCAATACATTATAAAAAGCCTGGAAAAAAGCTTTCTTTTGATTCAGAAGTCGATCACTTGGTAACCGAGCGTTCTCTTCGAATCGTGGGGCGCGGGCGCTGAGCGCTTGGAGTCAAGGCGGATAAATGTTGGGCGGTGAAACGAGCGCTCCGCTCTTCATTTAATGTGTGATGCGGAGTAGGACTGGCACGAGCGCTCTTTCCGCGCTTCCTGTGTGCTTGAAGGCCGGCGAAATTTTCCTTTTTGCAAACCGGAAATCCTATTTTCTTTCTGTAATTTCAAGCTACAGTGTTAAATAGATAAATTCGTTTGATAGCTATATCAATAGACAGTTTCATATGTTTGTATTTGCATGCCTATAAGTCAAACTTGTTGGTCGTATAATGCCAAAATTTGAGTTTAATTTGAAAGTGTTGAATACCTCCTCCTTCCACTAAATATCAGCTAATCGTCTTTCGCCGTTTCGTTTGCAAAAGCTTAACACTTCTTAACCTTTACATATGTTAAACGGGGATAAATTTTATATAACATAAAAAAATTAGATTGATATATTTTGATATAGTGGCGTTGTACTGCTTCAAACTTTGCTTCTCGGGTGCAAAGCGCCATGGTTATTCGCGCAATGAGTCGCAAATCCGGCAACCGCTTGTAAACAAAATTTATTGAGGTTAGTTGTAAGGTTTTTTCTCCGTTTTTCTCTCTAAAACAAAACAAGGTAAACAGTAAAAACTGAGGGGAAACTAATTTTGAAGTTTCGAAGAACCAGAAAGACATATGAGATGTTTTTTTCAAAATTAAAAAGAAGGATGACGGTGATTGAAATTAGCAAAATTTCACCTTGCACGAGCTGCCCGCATTTATAAAATACACGTCATCTAGATATGAAACACGATCTGCTTTCTTTTAGTTTTGCCATGGATGACATGAATGAGATTTTCCCTCGTTTTTTAGACAATACTTAGTTCTTTTTGTTTTGGAATAACATCGACATTGGCGAGTAGGAGAACGAAAATATAATTCAGTGGTAGAGTCAGGAAAGTAATAAGAGAAACCCTTTGAAAGAGATGTTTGTCTACGCCAACTAAACCTCCCGAAAAAAACAGCAACGTTTGCCTCTCGGGGACAGCGTACCAGCACAAAGGAACGAGGAAGAAGCGCAAGAAAACAAATCAAGCCGCCATAATTCAGTGACAGCGGCAGTGTCTAATGGACAAACCACATCGCAAGCCCTGACCGAAGTCGAAAACAATCGACATTTCTAAGCAGAGTCCCAGTCCACTTCATCACACCTTTTTGCTCGGACGCGCTCGTTTCACCGCCCAACCTTTATCCGCCCTGCTTGGAGTATTCTATTAAAAAGTAACTGGGTGGGAATCAACAGCAAGTGGTAACGTTGCGAGTATGCGCGAGCCGCTGGACGGAAGTTTGTGGTGGTATTGGATCGCAGCGAATCCAGCAAAGAAAAATGGCGCCTCTTTTAAAAATTACCATCGTCGACCATCTGTTCTATCTTTGTGGAGTGCAGATAAGACGAAGTCTTTTTTGTAATATGCGAGATTGGTCTCAAGGCTAATAAGGCGCAGATCATTCACAATTTTGCGCGGTTTGTGGTCCATGAGTGATTATTGTTTTGTGTTGTGGCTTGCGCGCTGACAGCTTCGATGGGGTTCTGTGTAACAGCTGCAAAAATCCTCTATTAAAACACTGGATAACTGGGAAAAAATCTCTTCATGTAAGTTGTGACCGAGTACAAAATATCCGACGCTTAAGATTTGAATAAAACGCTGTGAAAAAAAAAATTCTAAATGCTAGTCTGTTTATATAGTCATAACTGCAGTTCTTGCGACAATCTCCTTGCAATAATACGATTTCACGTCAGTTATGGTTCAGTGATTACTTTTCAAAGATACACTATCCTAACCACCAGTGTCTAGACCAGGTGCAGTGCCCTAATTCTGCGACTGATAAAATTTCAAAGATATCCCACCCAAGGCTATGAAACTGTATGTTTCCATTTTTGACTACATGATATAAAACTAAAGACCCAAACTCTAGAAATGACATCTATTAAATGTATGTGATGCCTTAACTTATTCAGGGGTGTAGGCAGAATTTTGTAATATGGAGGCTCTAGAATCCAAGATGCCCCTTATACTTCTAAAATAAAGAATTAGAAGAGCCAAAACAGGAGTGTGGTACAAGATGTTTCATATTACAGATGTGTTTCATTGAGGTAATCCTAACCATGAAAAATCCTTCCCTTTACTCCCCACACTTCTACATACTAGAAAATTGCAAATATGCACACAACAGTGAAAATACTTAAAACAGTAAAGATCAAAGTCATATCTAAAACTGCATTTTCTCCCCGAGATATTGAAGTGAATTTTCTGCGTCCATGCTTGCACTCATTTTTGCTTTTCATAAATTTTGTTGTTGGTATGTTCTACTGCACATGTGTTAATTATTTAATATATAGCTAATAAGGCTTAGCTCCCTTGATTAGCCCATATCTATTTGGGGCCAAGTTCTTATGATTTGAAGATTAAAAAATTGAAAATGAGAGAAAATTAGCTCTAGCTTTTCCTTTTCATTTAATTTCAACATGAGGAGAACTTAAGGATCTTAAAGCCTGATATTTATAAAGTCTGAGTTTATGGTAGCTTCAAGCGAGCCAATGTATGACTCAATAAAATTAAGGCTTGTCTGTGTGTCTTCTAGGGCACCAAGGCTATTTGATGCAGTTCAGTATGGAGTGACAGACCCTTCACATTCTGCAGATAGCATAGGGTTAAATAAAAAACAGATAGTCGCCATTTTGTGCCAGCTCTGCTATGGCTTGAGTGAAAAGTGCAACTAGTTTGAATGTGACGATACACTCATCCTCAACGACTATCACCGGAATCAACAAGGTTTTGTGCTGAGCATCTCATAGGGAGCTCCTGCAACAGGCAAAAGGCAAATGAAATTTTCCATAACTTGTCATCTTGCAACACCTGGAGCATCAATTGCAACTTGTGCAGCCTATGATAGATGACTATATGCACTACTACTTTGTATACACAGCCAAACTGACATTGGCAAGCCAAGTGCTCTTAAATAATATTAATGTGCACAAACACTGAATATATGAGACCCAGAGTTCAAAAGAATTATTTCTATCGGAGAGTGAAAAGTTACCCCTATGGCATTTTGTTGTTGCCCACAACTAGCGATACCCCTTTAGATATTCAGGATTTCTAAACTGTGATGGATATACGAATTTATATTCAAGAAGGAAAGAAATCTTTTGGATAGAAAAGGAATAATGATTTTTGTAAGCGTACAAATACATTGTATGTGATGGAGCTAATTCTTATGTGGATGCCAATTAATGCAAGGAATCAAATTCAGGGATTTCATGTCCAGTGTAGTCTGTGCTTCAAACAGGAATGGCAGTCCAGCAAGTGCAAAGCTGAACAAGGGAAAGAATTGTTTTGCGCTTGAACTTGTGCTAGTGTCAAAGTGGGAGTAATATCGTAATGGTCATATGAAAATGCATTAAATCACACTTATCATATTTTATAGTAGGGCAGGGACAAGAATGCACATGTGTATTTTCATATTTTATATTGATTTCAGTTATGTTTCAAGACATTATGTAAAAATTTTAAGCATAACATTAAAATTCTTTTAGGCGCCAATTTTATATGTATAAACAAATCATCATAGAATAATTATCAGAATAAAATCATCTTCCAAAATGGTGAGGGTTCTTGTCAATGAATCTGAGAGCGTACAGTGCATGATTATTAAAACGCAAATTCATCAGTGTCCCCCCCCCCCTTGGATGCAAAATCAAACATTCAAGAATGAAAGAGTGTTCCGACACAATGTTTTTACAAATAAGTTTTGTTGGGATATACTTTTACATGTTCACGAAAAATCTGAAAACAAGGTTGAAAAGGACAAGAAAAATTTGTCTATCTTAAACGAAATTTTAGCAAACAACATTTCACAATCCACCACCCCGATCTCTTAATCTCCGAGAATAAGTAATCGCCAGAGAGCACCAATGTAAACCAGAAAAGCAAATTTCCGAAAATTGAAGGAAACATCCGACTACGGCCTCACTTGTAAGAGTAGGAAATTTGCTTGTTGATTTCATGCCGCTAAATAGTATCAAAATACTCGAACTTTCCCCCTTTGAATTAACCATTAAAAGTGAAAATACGGAGTGACCGAAAGAGAAGTTTAACCTGTTTACTCGCTTGTGTGGGATATATACATGGATCTCGCTGTACGGTCAGGGTCAAATACTACAAAAATACGGGGGTCACATAAATTACGTTGAATTCAGGCTGCTATAATTTTAACACAAAACATTCGATGATGCTGCTCCACATTTCACAAAGTAAATGAAGGGGTATATCTTACCTAAATGCTAGGCAGCTCTGCAGATCATGGACGATAACCCAGAAATCAGTGACCGCTTGAATGTCAACAAATCAACATATCACAACAAACGACCTCGTGAACGCTTTATCTGCTTCATCAGAGGAGCCAAATGGATGAAAATTAACCAGCTAAATGGTCCTTCTCCCATACATGACACTTCAACATGGCTTAGCCAAAGTATCCAATCTATAACACATGTCTGCTATCGACTGGGTATGCAAAAAAATCTCCCTTGAAAGAGCTTCAGGACAGCTTTCGGCCATTACGATTTCCGGTCAACAAGTGCTTCCCAGCAAACTTGACGCATGGGCAAACGTTACCACTTGCTGTTGTGGGAATCACTTTGTTGGTTGCTAGGAAATGTGGGCTATTTCCATTTGGGTGGTGGTTCATGTAAACCCGACTTTTGCAAAATCTTTTGTTCTCTACACGATTTTCACGTGCACCTCGTAAATTTGCATACACTGCACGTGCAGTTCGTGCCGAGAACAAAAGAAGTACTTAAAATCATCAACCGAACCAGAAAAACAGCAAACCTTCAAACAGAACAGAAGAATTTTGTTTGTATTAAGTAAAAGTCTGAGTAAAAAGGATACGTTTTATTTTAAATTAGTACGGAGCCACAGAAGCCGCTACATCGAACACAAATCGAGTTCCCAAAGGATATTTAATACACATTTATTCCGGACGAGATTACTTGTAGTTAATTTTCAAATCGTGGCATTCAATGTTTTAATAGATCATTTTCTTGGTTAGGATGAATTAAATCATGATTTGTCCATATACATCAAAGAAAGATATTGTTTACGCTCTCCGCTGTTTCAAACGGCATCGTCTCTCGTTCGTGATTTTATATGGACATTTTACTTCTTCCTTTCTGAATTGCAAGAACTCCGAAATGTCGGCAACGAGAAAGAATAAAACAATAGAGTGTTTTCACATGACGTCACGGCGGCCATATTGGTGTCCCAAAACAATGAAACGGCGGCCATGTTGGTGTCCCAAACCAGTCCTCAGTCCTCCTTTTTTCTTATGCAAACGCTTTCTTTTGTTCCAATAAATTAGCATAGATGCTGGCCACGTGAGTGAAAACACTCTATAGGTTCGATAACAACAACTTTACCGTGCATCACGCTTTTTGTACATTTCTTCCAATCACTGTACGACTACGACGTAAGCATTCCTAATTTCAGGTTTTATGGAGGGGCGGAGTAAACACAAAACAACAATTTTCTTTTTCTTTTTGTGAGCTCAGATACAGTCCTATAGAATTCAACTACTGAAAAAATCGCAAACATTTGACAACTGATTAAAAGAGTCAGAATAAGAACGACGAATTATGAATCACGGCAAATTTACTTTTTCGGTGACGTTTCTTCTGCCTTTGCTGATGCTTAAGCCGGGATTGAATCAGACTCTCTTGTGTATGGTGTGATTTTGGCGCGTGACTTGTGTCACGCACAATGCAATCTAAAAGACCCTCAGCAGCTGGCACCCTTTGCTTCCTTAGTGGGATATGGTCACAGCCCAGTTTTGTTTCTACCCAGGGGTTGTTAGTAGAATACTCCACGCGCTAACCTGCAACCCAGGATTCGAAGAGAAGGCTCGGTTACCACGTTTTAATGAATGCAGATCGACTTCTGAATTTGGCTACAACATTTAATCAAAAATGCGGCGAAATCATATCTCGGGCTTGATTTGCTCATGCCCACCAGCTATTAGTTAGCAAATGTAAATCACAGTAGAGTATTCGTGTGGACAAGTAAATTCGTGTTGACGCAATTATCGATCAAGTATGCAGTTTCAGCCTTTCTGATCCGGATTCATGTCTAGTGGACCTGGTTTAAAGGGAACCTCCACTTCAACAAAAAGATAACTTTAAATCACAGGAAATAACTGTTACAGTCAAGTCAATCTAAAATATTTTTAAAGAAAGCGTTTGTATCCGAAAGAAATAACTTTTAGATTCGCCTATTTTTGTTTTCAAATTTTGCGGGCGTCGCCATCTTGAATAATTGCGACTTGTAATGGTTGCCCTATTGTTATTAAACAAAAGCTCTTGGTGTGAGAACAATAGAGCAACCGTAACACGTCACAATTATTCAAGAAGGCGGCGCCCGCGAAATTTGAAAATGAAAATAAGCGATTTTAAAATTCACTTTTCCTGATATAAACACTTTTTTTTAAGACAAATTTCGAACAAATTTGTTTATCAACATAATTTTATTCGATTTAAACTTATTCTGTAGTAAGAGTGGAGGTTCCCTTTAAAGCTATTATCCGGGACGAAACAAACCGAGTATAACAAAAGAGTTCTGTTCAGGGGCACCCAACGAGGATATAGTTCAAAACCACTTAACATAGCATTGTTGAAGGTATTTTAGTATTTAAACGGTAGATATAGGCATATTTTTATCCCCTAAAAACTTTTCATCTGTTCGGATTTCCTAGCTGAAAGCCTAGTGATCCGAAAATTATAGGGATCAAAACTTACCTTTTCGAAAATTTCAGCCAGGAAAAGGCTCCCGAAAATTCTAGGTGGCCTTTTTTAGGGTTAATATCCGTTTAAAATGGGTAATTATACCATTTTGTAGATGTTCGAAAATCCTAGGAGAGGCAAGCAAGCAAGAAATTGTACAACAAATATTCCGAAAATTCTAGTTCTCAAATCGTCTTCCGAACAGATATTTTCCCGAAAATTGCCGTTGGGTGCCCCTGTTCTGTTGTTCACATCGTTACCTGAACACTCGAAAAAATAGTTTGGTCTAATCATCCACATATTATAGTTGCTGGCTAAGAATTTCTTCTTGTTTTACTGAAAGTACTTAGTTTAACACGCGCTACTTGGGAGGGGTGGGAAGGGAGTTGTTCTAACGGGATAAAGTGCATCAAACCTCCTGAATATTTCATATAATTTCAGACGTTTAAAAAATGAAATATTTTCAATATATTTTGTTCTTGGTGAGATTAATACAGCTGTATTGGCGTATTTTCATTTAATGACAAAACCTCCTTTCCTTTTATTTTGGGCTATCTCTATTGCACCTGCATCTTTGAGGTAAACTTTTTTGGGTATTTTTGCGACAGGTCCAAAAGATCCTAGGCCCCACGGATGTTCTTCCTGATATCATAGATCCGAGGCTAGTGCAAAAGACTGTCCGGGTCTTTCTGAGCTCAACCTTTACAGATACAAGGGTGGAGAGAAATGAACTCATGGAGGAAGTGTTTGAACCAGTTCAGGAGCTTTGTCAGCAACATGGTATTGCCTTTGAAGTAGTGGACCTGCGATGGGGTAAGACAGAGCAGTATCTATCAATAAGCTTTCTGTTTGTATTTTTGGCAGAGAAGTAGTCATTCTTGGTAGTTTAGAATGTAAAATTAATCACTAAAGAAGTAAATTGAAAGTTTGGCATAATAGTGTTAGAAGTTTCTTAGCGAAAACAAAACTCTTAACCAACAAACACGAGGCTACTTTCTCTAGTAGTCTTGTTGATCTCTGTCTTCTATTCGTCTAGAGGAGAAGACTGAGATTTATTTCCTCAGCGGCCATTTTTCCATTTTAAAACTTAAAACGGTACCTTTTTTGCAACTGGAAAACAACGTTTTTTAAAACAAGGCAAGAGCTTGAGAAACTGAAACTAACAAGAAAGCAACGCAGACAAGTGGTCCTTAATCAGTTTAATTCACTGATAAAGTCTCACGGAATAATCTTTCTTTTTCACGCTCAATGACGCCGAAACACCCTTTTATAGTAAAAAGTAAAACCGAACTTCTTTTAGATCATTTCGTTCATTGGCTTTCAAATTGTAAGTCGAAATGCAGAGAATACTCCCTAAGATGGGTAGGGTGGGAGGCATGCAGTATCGTCAATCAAACTGACTACGGGCCGGCGGAAAGTCTAGTAATCTGATTCAGTTATTGCTCTTTATCCACCAGGGGTGCGCCAAGAGTCCGTGGATGATCACCGTATTGTAAATATCTGCATGGAAGAAATCAAACGTTGCCAGGAGAAATCACTTGCTATCGCTTTTATTGCCCTCTTAGGCGACAAATATGGCTGGAGACCTCTACCCCCGTCAGTCGAAGCTGACGAATTTGAAGCGCTTCTTCAGCTGATTGACCAATCAGACCGCGAACTGATCACTCGTTGGTATCTTCGTGACGACAACTCGGTTCCGCCTTGTTATTTGTTGCAACCAATCTCAACGCAGTTTCCCATCCACTCAGCAAATAAAGACGAGATGTCAAAGGCTTGGGCTGACTGGGGCAAAGTCGAGAAGAGGATCTTGAGTCATTTGCGGTCAGCGGCAGAGAAGGCTGGTCTGAAGGAAGAAGAGAAGCAAAAATACACAGTTTCCGTGACTCAACTGGAAGTGGAAAGGGGAGTGGTTACAGATCCCGAGGCAAGCCAACGTTCCCTTGTTATTGATCGAAGGTTTGATCAAATTAATGAAGAGGATAAAGAGGCGAGAAATTTCGTTAACATACAGGTAGGAGACCAATTTTGATATGTTTAAAACAAAAGAAATTTGCTACTCATCCGTGAACCTCAAGGCGATTTCTTTTTATTTACTCCCCAAGCCTTGGTGCCCTGTGATAAATTTTGATATATCGAAATTATTTTTGAGCAGGCCGGTCATAGAAATTATTATTTCTACTTCCTTTACCCCGTGTGCACTTAGCACCTCCTTGGAAATTTTTTCACGATAACGTATTTTGCGTCCATGATTTGGATATTCAGTTTTACGTAAAATGTAATTTTTCGTCGACCCTAGATACTACTCCTCCTGCATTTGTGCGTGACCAATAGATATTATGTATATTGTGGAGCATTGTAAAGGTTATTGATCAGCATATTTGTTATTGCCCATTTCTTCATTAATTCTCATTGCTTTAGCCGTATTCCTGCTTCTTTAAACCTTACTGTATGTAAAAATTACCGGTTTTACGCGACATGTATTTTTAATTACTGCTGAATTAGTCAAATTGCCTGCAGATTAACAATCGGGTTTTTTTTCTGTCGCAGTGTCCTATCCCTTTTTCTCAACTGAAGTACGACATTGTTATTCATGAGAAGGTTACTAAAATTCGGACAAAGAGGTTACATAATATAGACAGTCGCTGACTTTGTTAACTCCTTAGGACGATGGAAGAAAAGACCCAGAATGCCTAGAACTGCTCTCGGAGTTGAAAGATAGTCGCATTCCATCTTCGCTGGAAGTTGGACGGATACTTAAGTTTACTAACTTACGATGGCATCACGAAGGACTTCATAAAGGCGAACATGGAGCGTACATCAAAGGTAAGAAGCCCTATCAGTGAAAAAGAACCGTGAAGGACCACAACGGCCGACGTGGTGCAATAATGCGCGCTATTTCTAACTTGCAGAATGTGTCCATCCCTAGCAGTGTTGCGTGCCATATTGAACAGTAGTTCAATGTCTGTAGCATTGCAAAGAACAAATTTCATGGTGTATCTAAATTCTACGACACACGGTGCGCAACAACCATCGTCTTTGCCTTCTTCTTGAGACACCATATCCTCTCTAGCATACAACTCAGAGTAATGTTCTACCCAGCTTTCCATCTGTTGCGCTCGGTCCTGGATAATCTCCCCTGTAGCAGATTTTAAGGGGGCTGTTTTCTTCTGAGAATAACCTAGTACCTGCTTGATTCCCACATTGGTTTTCGACTTAAAATAGGCTTCCAGGCTGCTAGGCTAGCATTTACGCTTGTTGTCTCCTCTTCTGTCAACTTGAGATTTAAAAATATCTGCAGACAATCTTTTCCCATTACGGATCGTAGCGTCGCTAAGTGTATCGCCTCAGGCACAGGCAGCCCAAATTCTCGTTACGAGGAAAGGGTGTAAAGTAATTTACTTACCATAGGTGACGCGCAGACCTTTCTGCTAGACGCGTCGGTGTCGCGTTACAGGCGACCGTTGAAAATATGAGACTTTGTATGAGAAATAAAATACTGAGATCTGCGAACGCTAAATACCGTTAAATCTAATTTTTCCTTCAATGAAATTAATAAAAAAGACTTACCTGCGGTATATTCCACCGCGTTTCGGTGTCTGCTTGTCGTTTTACTGGCTTTTTTGGCTTTATTGCATAACACTTACTCCCTTCATGAGTAACCACAGGGAGCCCGCACAATCTGTTTGTGTAGCCGATTGTTATTTTATATAATTTTATGTATTATTTAACCATTTGGTTAACGACATCCAATAAAAAAAAGGCAATCAGCGGGACGGTTTGTGGCTGGCACGTACGGAATCTTGCTACGCATTCCTGCCGCTCGAATACTGTGGGATTTTTTTTCTTCGACGGCTAGCTCCGGGCTGTTTGGATGGATTTTTCATCGGAAGGTACGAGGAGAAACGTGAATCTTTCTACCTTTTTGCTACGGAGTTTGAAAGCGGAGCAATGCGATCTTGGGGGGGAAAAGCGCTCCGGCACTGGAGCCCTTTCAAAACATGGATTCCACCCTTGTCCTTCTATTACAAGGAACAGTCAACGGCGAAATCAAACTCCTTCAAAGTCGCTCAAAAAACCGCTTTTGAGGTAAAAGGACGACTATATACCACAGGTAAGGTAATTCAACGTTTATTTATCATTGATTTATATACATAGTTAGCGATATATCGCTAGAGGTGAAGCAAACGGTAAATCCAGTACATTTACTATAAAATAACAATCGGCTACTCAAACAGATTGTGTGGCATGGGCTCCCTGTGGAGTAACAGTGGTTATAGCCTGCATAGCAGTAGCCTGCGAAAACATCCGTTTCTCCTCGCTCTTCGTCGCTGGGGACGTTTCGCGCGGAGGAACGTCTGCGACTCAACGACAGAAATTCCATACTGATGACGTAAAATCTGTCCGGAATCCGGTCAGAAGCGCTGATTGGTTAACGCAGCAGTTTCATTATTTTAGCTATTGTTTATGAATGACAGACAAAAAACAAAAGGCCACAAAGGTCAAATGTAAACGGAAAGAATCTCTAACAAAACAGTCAATTTTTGTGGAATATAGACTTCTGTTGAAGAAGCATTTGAATTTTGCTGGAGTTCGCGGGCAGATCAACACAACACTTTACCAAAATCGACCAGAAGACACGCAAAATTAGACAAATTTATATTTGGAACCCCATGACTACCGGATTTATTATGTAAACATTAATTTGCGTCATCAGTATGGAATTTCTGTCGCTGAGTCGCAGACGTTCCTCCTCGCGAAACGTCCCCAGGGGCGAAGAGCGAGGAGAAACGGATGTTTTCGCAGGCTAGCATAGCAGTGGTTATGCAATAAAGCCAAAAAAACAGTAAAACGACAAGCACACACCGAAACACGGTGGAATATATCGCAGGTAAGTTTTTTTTTATTTATTTCAGTGAAGGAAAAATTAGATTTAACGGTATTTAGCATTCGCAGATCTCAGTATTTTATTTCTCATACAAAGTTTCATATTTTCAACGTTGGCCTGTAACGCGACACCGACGCGTCTAGCAAAAAGGTCACGCGTCGCCTATGGTAAGTAAATTACGTGCTTTACACCCTTTCCTCGTAACGTGAGTTTGGGCTGCCTGTGCCTCAGGGCACATGTCGAGGCCAACGTCGAGCTCGCAGTCCTCCCATTGTTGTCTGAGGAACTCAAAATTAGAGAGACTTTCATGGGAGCCGGTACTGGGAAATTGGACATGAAGCTTAGAGCTGTAGTAATGAGGGGCATTATTTGCGAATGGCTTTCTGCTGGCACTTCTCGTTGTTCCCCTAGAGGTTTCGGGATTGTTTTCTGTCTTCCTAGACTGACCTTTGTTTTGTGCGATTCTGTGGTAGAATTCGCAGTGGCTGTTACTGAAAGAATCGCGATTTACTTCTTGACACCATGTTGTACTCCCGGGGTTGTACTCTTAGCAGTAATCATACCATTTTATGAGAGAGCAAAGGCAGTTTTGCTTGATTGACACTTAACCCACTTTAACATGTCACGCAACATGTAACACCAAATACTATACCCTTTGAAGCCACACAGACCTGTATAACATATATAAAGAAATACCCCGGCTTTTAAGATACCTTTAAATATTTCGGCATGAGTGCGTTTATAGGCCAAAAGCTTTAATTCAAAGATGTCTTTTTTAAATTTCAATCTCTATAGAAATGTGCAACCGCACTAGAGAACTCTTAATGTCACGCATCCGTGAAGTCCTGCAAAGACTTGGTCCTTCCAATCCAGTCATAGAAGAGGTCACGCGTCACGCGCTCTTCTGTCGTGATCACACACTCTCGTTCCAGGGTCGCGCCGATATTTTACAGGTCGTTGACAAACACCTTAGTGTTCGTAATCCCTTGAAGCCCTTAGTAATCTATGGTGAGTCAGGAGTTGGAAAGACGTCACTTATGTCCAAGATTGTCATGGAAACACAAGCAAAGAGCAAAGAGAGAAATCTCGCAGTCATGTATCGGTTTTGTGGAACAACACCAGACTCATCTACTGGTACGATAGTCATTGTGTATTGCATTGGTATTGTACACAATAGAGGTATAGTCTCTCCCTGTCATATTAAAGGGTTCAAGGGCAATTCTCAACCTGTTGCCCAGGGCTTTCTTCATTGATTATGATCAGTAAAACGTGTCAATTTGTCATAACTATTGGCGATGACTGGTCAAGTGTCCCTAACATGGTAATATATTGACGCTGTCTAAAATCATTCAAAAAGTTTGATAGTAGTGGTGGATAGCTTTCTCGTTCTGATTAGAACTCATCAGTAGGGCAGGGTTGGTGTTGGTACAATTATCCCACACACTTATTTAGTAGAACGTCCACCATACCTTATCATATCACGTAAGTCAGAGAGAACAAGAGCCCTTTCTCCTTTTGATGTGTTACGAAGACGCATATTATTACGAGGGCCACGGGCAACCTGAGGCTCAAAACTATAGGCAAAACCAATTTTTAAAGCAGCGTATTGGTGTCTGTGTCTGTGTGTAATTCTGTGAGTTTCTTGCCTCTTTATTGCGTAAGTCTTATTAAAGGAAGTGCAGAAGAGGTACCAGATCCGTCAGTCTGAATGTGGTTGCGTCAACCTAACTGATTATGATTCCTGACACTTTTCCAGGTAGAGCTCTTACAGAGAGTTTCTGTAAACAAATAAAACTCGTTTACAGCATCAGTGAAGAAGTCCCAGAAGATTACAAAACCTTGTGTGAGGCCTTCCCTAAATTTCTGGAACGTGCGTCGGAAGAAACGCCGCTGTGCATAGTGATCGATTCTTTAGATCAGTTAACTGATGAGGACGGCGCGAGGCGCTTCTTAGAATGGCTTCCGCGTAAGTTACCTGCGCATGTGCACATGATAATATCTACTCTGCCAGAGGAGGGTGGCTGTATGAAGCGATTAAAGACGTTTGGAATCCCCGCTAGACAGTTTTTACAGGTAAATGATATTGACAAACAGTTGTTACGACTGTAGTGAAAGGTAAAACGTTGTACTTTCAAATAAATTACAGTAAAAATCTGTGACTAAGAACCTGGTTTATAAGAACCTGTTTGGCTAAAATTTGCCAGTTAGAGCCCCTCTATACAACAACCTGTATAGCCTTAAATTCGAAACAGGTTCTTATTTTCTAAAATTTATAAGAAAAATTCTCCATACTAAGGCAAATAAGGGAAGGCAACAGTCATGATCCTGTTTGGAGACAGGTGCCTTATACTCTAACTACAATACTAATTAAGGGTGCAAATTAGATAGGAATAAGCTGAATACCACTTAACATTCTTCAGAAAACAAGAACCTATTTAAGAACCTAAATAGCCTAAATTTGGGCTAATTACCATTTACGTAAGAACCTGTTTAAGTTAACTTGGGAAAATACAGGTTCTTAGTTGCGGGTTTTTACTGTATGAAACTGTCGGTTTTTTATCAGTAAGACTTGGTGGATTAAATCATTTTTTGTCAGATCCGTTGACGTATCTTGTTATTTATACTCTTGTTTAAGACCATTTCATTCTTAAAATCCTGGCCTGGTTGCATTATCGTTACCTTTTTTCACCTCTCATTGTCTCTGTTTTTTGTTTTTTTTTTTTTTATGAGAGGCGCACAGGGCGAAGTCCTTTAAGACCACAGTTTGTAAGAAACAAAATTTTCTAATAAACTGATATTTATTTGACACCGGACAATGTTTTTATCCATAAAGTACCGATTGTACTATAATCATGGTGAATTTAGGTGGCACGTCTCGACAAGCATGATGGACCTGTCATTCTAGACGCATGGCTTCAAGCAGTCAACAGGACGCTGACCCCCAAACAGCGGGCGCTTGTCTTAGAAGCCTTCGATAAATGTCCACTACCTCTGTATTTACACCTCCTCTTTAACAAGTGTCGATCGTGGCCTTCTTACAAGTAAGAACTTCTCAATCAAGTCACGGATATCAGTTTTAATGCGTTGAAATTCTTTTTTTGTTCCTCTTCTCTCTCCTCTTTAGCCCCGTGTAAGAGAATCCAAGAAAGTATTGGATTCTGGATTCCACGCCGTAGATCCAGGATCCTAAGTACTGCATTCGATATCTTTTTCAGTGGAACTTGGATTCCGGATTCCAAGCATTGGTGGGATCCCGGATTCCTTAAGCTGTATTCCGGATTAATTCACAAGAAGAAATACGAAAAAAGAACAAAGAAGAAACTTGACTGTGACAAAATCACCTACTTGCTTATATTATTCTAACACTTAAGCTTTTATTTAAACTAGCTACTCGATAAAGCAGATGAAATGAATCTTGCAGTGAACATAAATTGGTACCACGTGAAGGGGAACATCAAACTACTACTAGTCATCAGGTCTAGCTTGTTTTTACTTTTAAAACACTCCAGAGACTATGACAATATACGTTTGCATTAATTTTTGTATTATTTTTTATTTTTTTTGGACCAATTGATCAAAGCACCATAAACACAGATTGCAACTCAAATTTGAAGAAATCAGATAAGAGAAACAAGCTTTATACAAACAAATCGAAAAAGAAAACAATACTGTACCGTGTAGACTGTTCACAGTCCCCTATTTTCCCATAAGATCGTCGAGATCGAGGGCAATCCGTTGTGGGTTGCCATCTTGGATGAGTGTCATGAAAATCAAGATGTCACCATTAACGGTAACACGCGCTATATCACGACGATCTCACGGAAAAATAGGGGACTGTAAACAGTCTATGTCCTGTGAAACTAATCAAATATGTTCATCAAATCACGCTTTTTAATGTAAAAATCGAAAAATTTGTGGGTAGCAATCTTTCGCATTTCCGGTATCTGGCATGACCATTTCAGGTACTTTTTAGGTGTCCAGGTCCGCTTAATAGACGTGTCCGCTTAACAAAGGTTTCATCATTTTAAAGTAAATAAGGGAAATAAATTTGGGGACTTCGGCTACTGTCCGCTTAATACGGTGTCCGTTTAATACAGGTTTCACTGTAATAGTGACCTTACGCAACAGGACGGGAGAGGGAAGAAGACGGCAAACCATGGGTGACAACAACTTTTTGCCAAACTTCAATATCCTTTAAAAAGGTCTTTTTGTAAAAGATCAGAAAACATTAATGTAAAATGAAGATCACGACAAAACACGTAAGAATTAGCCCTGTCACGTTTTTTCACACACGAGCGTTTTGCCGTCCTCCTCTTCCTGCCGTCCGGTTGCGTAAACTCACTAGTAATAGTAGACTGAGAGACGACTGGAGACAAGTAAGAAACTGCTGGGAAGCTTATCTTACATTTGTTATAATTCCAGAGACACCACGGATATCATTCTTAAAGCTGGCGTAATTGGGATAATAGACTCTCTATATGAAGACCTTGAAAAGTACCACGGCAAAATGCTTGTGTCAAGAGTCCTGAGTCTGCTTGCTGCTGAGACGAATGGGATGAATTCGGAAGATATTATCAACATACTGAGCTGTGACGAAGAACTTCTCAAAGACGTGTTAGTTTGGCACGAGCCACCGAAGCGCCGCTTACCACCCCTACTGTTGGCTCGTCTGAAACACGACTTGGGTCCTTTCTTAGTAGAAAGGGGAGCCTTTGGAGTGTCACTGCTGGCACTATTTCACAGGTATTGCTGTGTCTTATGTACTAGGACTACTGAAAGGAATAATGCCCATTTACGACCCAAGTTTTGAACTTTCATCAATAATTACCTTTTGTCAAATGTCAGGGCCAATACTAGGGCCATAAGGTTGATTAACTAAAACGGAATTTTTCGGAATACCGAATTTTAGGGCGACAAATCACAGGTATTGCTGTTCCTTACATACCCTTGGAGTGAAAAGGAAAATGACCTGTAATCACCTTAGTTCTCACCTTTTATCGTTGTTGGAAAGATTGTTTGAACAATTTTTTGAAAAATAACTATTCTTTGTCAAATGCAAGTGCTAAAACTGGAGCATAGAGGTCAATCAACTAAAAGTTAAGTTGTTTAGTAATATCAAATTTTACTAGCTGCAAATGCGTCCAAATAAAAAGTCTTAAAAGTTTGACCGACCTGATCAAATTAGGTTTGGATCGAAAATATGTGGCAATATAAACGCCTACATTGATAATCGTTTTCAATATCGCATCATGAAATATTAGGTGTTCCTTTGAAAGTTTTGCAGTCCTTTTAAACACCTTTTAATTGATCATCTGTTTGTAGACAGTTCGTAGAGGTCGCAAGAGAAAAGTATTTAAAAGAGAATCGCAAAGAAATTCACAGGAGCATCGCTGATTACTTTTCTGGAGAGCTTCACAAGAAATATGGCAACGAACGTGCCATCCCTGCCCAGCCTCACGCATACTCCACGGTCGCTCTTAACCTGAGAAAACTGGACAGACTGCCAGTTGCTTTGCTTGAGACACGTGACTTTGAAAGGCTGCGAAGTACTCTGGGAGATTTGAAATTTGTTCAAGCTAAGTGCATGGCAGGAATGGGATATGAGCTTCTGGCAGAGGCTACCAGAGCTGTGAGTTGTGCGGTTGATGAACACGCTGACAATGAGGTGGGCCGCTTAGATAAACTTTGCGAATATTTTCACGAGCGATAGTCACTTTGCTTTTTATCGCGACTTTAAGACCGCTGATTGGTCATATTCATCAGGGGATGGTGTTAAAATACTGAGTGGGACCTCTGACTGAAACCATAAGGGGTATCATGGGCAATGTTAATAAGTAAATTAACAGTGTAGTTTCTTTGTGATTGTTGCATTGCGGACCTCGTCATCACTCATCATGGTTTGTGAGTTTCGATCCAAAGAATTGTTGGCTTTGTTAGTGTGTGAAACTGTTCTCTCAGCGGTCCATCGTTAGTACGGCCGGATCAGCTTCTGTGTAGTCTGATTAACGATATCACTTTGGAACCCAATTCCACTGCCTCTGCGAAAGGGATAGAAAAGGTAGTTTCCTTATAGTAAGACACCTGACAAATTGGTTTGTTGTGTAGCGCTTTGTTGTTGTTGTTTTTTTTTATGGAAATAGAAGCTTTGTTTCTGTACATACTTCTAAAAGATTTTGTTTACAGATCATTGAAGATCTCCAAGACATCTTGGGATTTCTGCGAAGTGAAATCCACATTTTAACCAGGACACCAATCCTGACGTACCAACAAGCTGCAACATATCCCCAACACCAATGGGTTGCACAACAAACCCAGCGCATGCGCCAAACGTTTGACCAGCCAGACCCTGACAACATCCCCACACCAGAGGGGTGGGTCGAGTGGATGAACAAGCCTCAAGTTCCAGAAGCCTTTGAGCTTGAACTCAGTGGTCACTCAAAAAGCGTTCTTTCAACGTGCTTTGCAAAAGACAACAGGGCGTTGTTGTCTGGGTCAACCGATGGGACCATCCGTGTTTGGGACAGTCAAACAGGCGAGTTGCACGCCCAGCTTGAGGATCATCAAGGACCAGTAACTTGTGTGAGACTGTCACCAGATGGCAACGTGATGGCGTCTGCTTCTGCTGATAAAACCATTCGATTATGGAGATTTCCAGCCAATGAGTGTTTCAAGTTAGTATTATGCAAATTATTCAGTTTTCTACCTTTTCTGGCTTCCCTCATATAAGCATTAACCCAATGCTGACACTCAGTGATGATTATTATTATAGTCTCAAAATTTTATATACAAAAGAAAATAGATTTAATGCACCTTCTAGCGCCCCTGTTTTGATGCTTTGTCTTTCTCGCCTAGGACACCGAAGAAGACTAGCAGAGATTAGAGAACCGGGTCATGCCAGTAGTATATAAAAAAAAAGCGTCAGTGATTCACAAAGTCAAAAACTGTGAACAGGCTAGAACCTCGAGGTGTTTGATGACGTGAGGAATATTTTGTGGAACGTTTGATATTTCTTCTCAAACAAAAAAAATTACAGTGAGAAAGTTACTCTGCAAAAATGAGGAGTCTTTCATCTGATTTCCAAACGGCACTAAAATACTTTGATTTTCTTTCAACTTCGTGGTTGTCACTTGGTTGTACAAACGTACTTATCAATTGTAATTTCTGGTGAATGTTTTAAGGATCATCGAGGGACATGAAGATCGAGTGACATGCATTTCCTTTTGGAAAGACGGAGAAAAGCTTCTGTCTGCTTCCAAAGACAAGAGCCTGAAAATATGGGATGTGAACACTGGAGAGAACCTAGGAACGCTCCTGGGCCACAAAAGCTTCCCAATGTCGTGCGCTTGGTCTCCGCTGGATGAATCAGTTGCTGCTTCATGTGGAGATCAACTGGAGCTCTTCATATGGGACCTCAGAAACATGTCCATCAAACGGACCTTGCAGGGACACCAGCGAGACGATAACCCAAATTTCCCCATTAAAGACTCTTTAGAGGGCCACCAAGAACTCGACTACAAATCACTTATTTGGTCGGTATGTTTCTCTCCTGATGGAAAGTACCTCGCTTCCGCGTGCGTCGATAGTGACGTCATCTTGTGGGATGTAACGACAGGGGTGAGGATTTATACTTTTAATCTCCCAAATGACGCCTCGACGGTCGCTTTCGTCCAAACCGATCACGGCACGCGGTTAGCTGCAGGATCTTCGGCCCATCATACTGTCACTCTGTTTGATGCAACATTTGATGACACAAGTGATAAAGGCGTCAGCAGCAGTTCCAGGACCCTAGCTTTGCTGGGCGGCCACTCCGACTGGGTGCTGGATGTCGCGTTTAATGGCGATGGGACTCGGCTAGCGTCGGCGGCTCGCGACAAAACTGTTCGTGTCTGGGACGCAACGGCAGCGGAAAAGTTACGGAAGGCACGTTTCCATTCTGAACGCTGTTGGAGCGTCGCGTACTCTGATGACGGGAAATGGTTGGCTTCTGCTTCCGATGACTTTAAGGTAAGAGTTAGTAGTTGTCTCGGCAACGTCACTCTTGAATAAAAGTAGCTCAATTCTTTTCAAATGCATCCTTACTAGAGGGTATCTTAGTGAAGCATTATCAATCTTGCTGGCTGCATTCTAGAGTAGTCGTTGTTATAAACCCATTAGCAAACTCATTTCGCCCTAAATTAACAGAGCGCCTGTAAGGGCGTTATCCTAGAGGATTAAAATTTTATCCTGAGTTTCGGTCTACTATCTTATTGACCGTTTTGAACTGTCAGTTTGAATTAACAAGGTGGGAACTCAGGTTAAAAACTACACAAAATCTATTGACTGCAGCTCTAGATGAAGAATTTAGTTAAACATTTAGCTTATCCCTGAGTGTATATAGTTAATTATCTTTTTAGTAATTCAGGCTTGGTCCGAGAAGAATAGATCATACTCAGTCTATCTGCGATGGTAGGCTGGGTCTGACTATAGCTTACAGACGCCGAGTCGGAAGTTGGATAATCGGTTCAAATGCAACTGATATTCCTTATTCCTTGAATAATATTCCTTACTCGAGCCTTGCAGACCTCAAGCCATTATAGTAGTTTAAGGCCGACAATACAAATATGTTACTTTCCATAGTCCAGGTCGTCACCAAATCTTTATAGTTACTGGGTATTGGGAACTGTGTCATTTTTCCCAGGGGAATTTTCGCTGAAAAGGAGAACTTTCAATTCCATTTAGGAATATACTGATTTGGCTGGACAGTCCTAATTAATAGTATAAACCTCGTTGTGACTGCACCGATCTGGCCTGCTATTTTCGACTATACTAGTCTTACTAAATAGCCCTTAGACTCGCGCTTCTTAAGCCTATTTGACAAAGGGACTACTCGGAACTTCGTTACTTCTCTTATGCGTTGACTTTACTCTGCAGGTTTGCGTGTGGAACATGGAGACCAACGAGGTTTCACTGATCTATGAGGGGCACGAACAGAAGAGAACGTTTTCTTGTGGAGTGCGGGCCTGTACGTTTTCAAGGGATTCAACCGAGGTGGCCAGCGGTGGGGACGAGCTCAAAATTCGTATTTGGTCACGAGAAACTGGTAAGGACAACATCGTGCTGCACTGCGGCGAGTCCATGCTGCCTTGGTGCCTACGATTTTCTTTGGATGACAAGCGGTTGATCTCTGTGGGTGAGTTTACCAATGGCGCCATTCTTTGGGATTTAGAAACGCAAAGCAAGATTACGATTTTGGAAGGTCATGACCGTTTCTGCCAGTACACTGAATTCTCGCCTTTAGGGAACTTCATCTTGACCAGTTCCATAGACAACTCAGCTAGAATATGGAACAGCGTTAGCCTCGAGCACGTGACTACAGTCACACAACCTGACTGGGTGACCTGTGCCACGTTTTCTCACAACGAGAAGCTGTTAGCCACGTGTTCAAAGGACGGGTTTGTTTGCCTGTGGGAAACCACTACATGGCAGGTGCTCTGTATATTAGCAGGACACGAATCTGAGATAAGGATGGTCAGTTTTTCACGCGATGATAAGCTCCTAGCGAGTGGGGCTTTGGATCAAACCATTCGCATTTGGGATTGCAATACTCATCGCCAGGTTCAAGTGTTCTACGCGGCCTCTGGAATCTGGGGGTTGGCATGGCACCCAGACCGGTGCGATTTGCTAACGGCTGGTGATGCTGTGGGGTATCTGTACTTCTTGAAACTTCACAATCGAGACAAGGCAGAAAAAGAGTTTATTAAGTCGTAAAATGTGGTCACTGATGACCATGTACGTTGGTTCCAGACTGTGCTATTTACTTACATTAACATATTGAACAGCTTCTACGATTTGGAATTCTGTGCCAATGTAAATAGTATAACTGGTCAATTTGTGGCTCTCTGTAGAGGGTTGTAGTAAACAGTGAAAAAACTATAAAGAGGTTATTAAGGAATGACATGTTGTCAAAGATGAGCAGGAAATAACAAATACTACCTTGGCATTGGTTTCAGACAACTACGTTATATTTTGAACAGCTTCTACGAGCTAACAATAGTTTTAAAGGTAACTGGTCTATAAGTTTCCTCTGTTTTCGTAATCAACAGAGAATAATTCAAGCCCTGAAGATCCTTTGTGATCTTGAATCTTCTTGTAAAAGAAAATTTAAGAAATTGGTAAACATTGCTTAACCAATTTTTCTTTTCATGTCCAGTGGCGGATCCAGACCTCCAGATAAGGGGGGCCCGGTCATCCAGACCCTTAGATAAAGAGGGGGGGTCCCAAAATTTTTTTCGGCCCTTCGGGCATCAGTTTGGTGTAAAAATAAGGGGGGGGCGGGGCCCCCGGGCCCTTCTCCTGGATCCGCCACTGATGTCATGTTTAATGTTATAGGAAAAAGAGGCAAAGAGTAGAAGTGATGATCTAACAAAGCATTCTGCAGGAGCCCATGCATTCTGCTATTTTGAAATGTAAGGATCCGTAGTGGGCCCATTTCAAAGTTTCAAAGTTGACCCGAGCCCTCAGCTGTATTCAAAATGAGGGTACTCTTTGATATGAAAATAATTTTGATAGTTGTCACTCAAATTAAACTAATGTTCACATAAGAGGTTTGCAATGGGCCTTGTTCGAAAAATGAGCTCTTACCGAACTCCGAAATTGCCTAGTATTTTAGCACCCGTTGCCTATTTTCAAAAGATACGTTTCTGTAGACAACGTAGTTCTTTGTAAATGAGGCGTGTCACTAGTTTGTCATTTGTTTCAGAGAAATGTTAAGACATTATTATGCTTTTCCAAAGAGGCCTCTGGCTTTTCGTTTTTTATAAGACCTTAGGTCGAGCTGTAAAGATTTGGGCCAGCTTTGTTGCTATATTCCCCTTTAGTTTTTTCGTAACAAAAACATTCCTTCTCATAAATTCTTTATTACGTTTTTGATTTACTGTGAAAATTAATAAATAAATATATATACTATGTTTCATTAAGCCTATAAAGAACTGTGAAATGCAAAATGCATAGAACAACTAATGAAAATTTAAGGCACCATTTTGGAGAATCACTGCTATGAATGAGATGTTTTTTTTTTTTTTTGTTTAGTGAATTTTTGCATTAAGCCTACGCGGAGTCTACGGGTCTCCCCTCACTCACTTGACACCCCCTCCCTTCCCCGCCCCTATCCCTCCATCCTCGAAATCATCTAGTTGTTGTCAAAACATTTGATTTAGAGGTATAAGAGCAATTAAAAAGGACTGAGGCAGTTATCCTTTTATGTAAAGTTTTCGTTATACAAAAACAAGTAAAAAATAAGGCTGATAAAATCAAACGACGTTTCGGTGTCATGCTGACGCCATTTTCAAAGGAGACAAGAAAAAGTATCCTGATCAACATGAAAAAGTATCTGGTGTAGAAAATTATCGAGGCTAAATTTCGGTTATATAAGTGTTTTATGATTTAGCCAAATTCTCGCACGCGTGGATACACCTATTTTTTTTGTTAGCTTAGGTTTTGTATCGTTTCTTCTCTTGGAACATGGCCAGGTGTTTCTACGCTGGATTTCCTTACAACGGGCGAAGAAACAGAATTTAGTCGAAAGAGCTTATCTTTTAGTTCTGTAGAACAGCTGATAAAATAGGCCATTTCCTAGTTCCAAACCTCTCGCCTTCAAAACGAGGCTAAGTGCCAAAACTTTCTTGTGAAAAAGGATCTTATTTGCACGAGAATGCACTTAGCCTCGTTTTAACACAGAGGCTCGGAGCAACTCGGAAATGGTCTATTGCAGATATTTAGACCTCCCCAACCCTCACAAGACTGCCTACAAGTTTTACCGGAAGTAGACAGTAAAAATTCTTGCAACAGATTGCGTATCACGTTTGATTCTTAGAAATAGTTTTTACTCGAATATAGTGAACAATCAAGTGAAGCCAACTGTTTAACAAACGGCGAGACCTTTTAAAAGTACTTTAAATCATTTTAAGCCTGACTAAGACTTAATGTTAGTTCATTTCAATAAGAACTATTAAAACTTGTGTGTTTTCCTCTTTGGAAGCTTTAATTTTTCTTGTTTTCATGCTTGTCTGCGGCGGAGTGAGCACGCGGAGGGAAGTCCCCTTCTCCAACTTCTCCGCCATGTTTTTTGGCCTAGGTGCTCTGAATACGCGACGCACCCTCTTTAGTTATCGGTTTATTCGGTTCTGTTCCAGACTTCTGATTTTCTTGCGGGTCCGGCATTTCTGTTTATGAAAATTGTTCTATATGGGATATAAACAAAACTATTACCGTAAAATGACAATGAACGGATCTTATTATTCATTCAAAATATTTCCCAGATTCTGATTGGCTAAAAGTACATGCAAAATTCACCATAACCAGTTACTGATGACCAAATTTGGAAGAAGTTTGTGTTTAACGAGGAAATGATGTCAAAAATGCAGCGTTCTTGCAGGTTAATTAACCGTTAACCGAGAAGACCTGGGACGAGGTTGAGTTATTTTGGTTGTGAAAACAAAAAATGGCGGACATTTCACTCGTTTCAAGAGTAAGAACTAGGCGAAATTATAGCTAAAAACATGGCAAGAACAACAAGAACACAACTCGAAGGGCGACATCTGCTATTTGGAGAATATTTGCGGAGCTGAACAACCCCAAACGTGCAATATCGAAGGTGAACTTAACATCGATGGCGTAAGCATGTTTTAGCTTCGTTTTTAAACTAGGAATTATTTTGAATGAATAATAAAACAATTATTGAATTCGGCTTTCGTATCATATGAAGAATTATGGAGATCTCGGAGGGTGTTATCCGCCTCGGCCTAAGGCCTTGTCGTTGATCAGGAATCGAATAAAATTAACCTTTTCTTATCGAACTGTCTGTTGCATGGTCTTGAACTCTTTATTGATCTTCATAAAGTGTGCTCAGAGTGGATTGGGAGTTGTTCATTAACTTTCATGGTACATCAAATATTGTAGCCAAAATTGTAGATTTGTTGGATCACTTCACCTTTCTGGGAGACTGCTCACCTACCGCTCCCCTAAGCCAACATTTTGCCTGTTCTCACATGTTAATCTGATGCTTTGAGTTAAGTTGAGTTGAGTTGAACTTTGAGTCCCCCAAAGTTTATCTGCTAATTTTTGCCCCATACGGCAAGGTTGCCGACGTCGCAGTTACAATTCCGTGCTACAAAACTTTGTCGCGTTTATTCCATCTCTTTCAATTCGACAAATAATGGCGAATTTTTCTAGAATTGAATTCCAAAGTACTTCAGGAAAAGAAAAGAAAATTATTGTTTTGTGTTCACGTCCTCCACAAAACGCGGTGAAAACAGGACTTCACGCAGGCGTGCAATGACCGCAAAGAATATTGCTTTCTTGCCGTTTTAATAATAATAATAATAATAATAATAATAATAATAGTCTCTATTTCCACACAAGACAAAAAATACATATCTTATGTTACAATATTTGCGGAAAAGTATATATATTTAAGTTATTTACAATAAAAAAAAAAAAAATACGCTCACATAGCTAAATCGTCATTAAAAATTAAGCGATTAATGTAAGAGTTCTTGAATCTATCTGTATTAACTTTCGGATACTGACTTGTTCGATTCCTTAAATTGTAAGTCGATACTTTCTTCTTGGGTAATAGTCCCCTTAGAGGGTGTCGGTCTATGCCAGATACCTTACGAAATACTTTTCTATCCTGCTTTTCTAGAAGGTGCTTGATAGAAAATGATTTAGATGTATATTTACGTTTGTAACATCTATCTAGAAAACACTGCATTGCTGTCAGCTCCGCCTCGGAAGCTCCATATACCGGCAACCCATAAGTGATACTAGGAAGCACAATACTTGAAAACAAGTGATCTAACTCCGCCTGAGAATAACCTTCCTTACGTAAGGATCTTAACAAGCGCTTATTCGCCTTAATCAACTTTTCATGCACATGACAATCAAATCGGCAATTATCCTGTAATATTAACCCAAGGACAGTTGCCCTCACCGTCGTTGTTGCTTAATCTCCCTAGTATCTTGGCAGTGCGATTGCAGCCACAGTATACCTCAAAAGGGTTTTAACTTACACATAAAAAGAGTTAAGGAAACCAGAGATATCTCAAGAGACACTGTAAATGAAAGTTAGAACTTAAAACTTGTTCCGAATACAAAACGTCAGAATTAATGTTCAATTTCATTTAAAATGCGATTTGCAAACCTCAGTTCACAAACTCCGACCTCTATTAAACCAAAGACAGAAACATAAATGAAGAGATTACAACTAATTACCTGAACAAGTTGAAATAGGATAACTTTTTCACCCTTTTCTTTTGTAGTTATCTTCAAGCCGTCTGTCCAGAGTCTGTGTGATACTGGAAAGGTGCACCCCTTTTAACAGTGCAACGAACTCAACCGGAGCCACTAGAACATCAGTCGACCTATCACAGATCAGGTTTACAACAAAGGAGTCTGACGTAATAATTTCAGTAGTTCCTTAGCCAATCCACAAAACCGATAATATTTCTTCGGGTACACGTCAAAGATACGATGACCGAGTTCGCTGCAAAGTAACTTCTCATTTTTTTTTTAAAACATCACCTCAAAATACAATTAATTTATGTCTTTTTAGTCAACAAGAAAAACATAGCATGAAAAATTTTTGACCAGATTTGCGTGAACCGCTGATGGATTGACCGAAGCTAGTTTTCTGATACTGAAGTGTTTCATGACTCTGAGTCAAATTCTCCGAAATATGCATAGGTTTGAGTTTCTTTATTATTCAAGTTGTTTTCTTTCTTCTTTATTTTGTGTCTTTTCTTGGAACTTCATAGCCACGTGGACCACCTGCGATATCTAATGAAAGATTTAAACATCCATTCCCCATGGATATTATCAGTGATCAAAATGGGGTTTAACCCTCTAAATGTTACATTCTCTTTTCGAAAACAAAGTATATGATAAAAAAAATATCATCTATAATAATCTATAATAATCAGATTTGTCAAGTACGCTTCCTCCGCTAAATGTCTTCGGCCAGACGTCCCAATCTCACTTGTGACTGCTTACAAGTTGTGCCGGAAGTCAATAAAAAAAATTCTTAGAAAGGCTTGTTTATCGAGCACAGGATTGCTTGCCATATAATCGAATTGAGGTAGTCCTTTCAATCCGGTTGGTACGACCTTATAAACAGAATGTTGCTTTTTCAGAGCCACGCGACACAATTTTACCCCTTTTTTGAATTCAAAGCGTATAGTGACGGAAGAAACACTTCTCAGGGTAAACTGGGATTAAATTCGCTTAGCATTACGCTTTGAACACCCCAATCGAGTTCTTAACTCTAATGGTTAGCACCCTAGGTCACCCTTTCCACTTGATTCTTGGACGAAGGGGGGCAAAGACCGATATTTAAAATTTCTCGGAAATACTTGTTTACTAGGTGGTACGTTTCTCAAGTACTAAACAAGTCACTCACGTGGTCCACGTGTGATTCTTGGAAAAACGTTAAAGGACGGTCTTCCTTCATATCTAAATACAAAACTAAAAAAATTCATAGCTCCACTGGGCCTTATTTTGTTACATCCGTGTATATGCTTCTGTGTGACAATGAAAATAAAATGTTTGGTATACCAAGAAAAACCGCAAATTGACTGCTTAGTTGATTGCCGAGGTGGACTGAAACAGTGGAAAAGTGAAGGAGCTATTTTCTAAACTCTGTAACCTCAAGGGGTGTTTAAATAGAAACACTTTACCCAAAAATTTGTTTTTAAACCACGTTTTCTCACTCTTTTGCCAAGCCTAACAACAATTACATGCAACAATCAAGTTTTCCACAGAATCTTATTTTATCTCAAGATACATATATTACTTTTAATATATAGATTTAGCCACGGCTAAAAGCGAAGCTCCCATTGATAAATTTATAACTTAAATCAACAATAATTTTGTATTCCACAAATCAGTTAACTTAAGGGCACATTCATGTGACTTTTGAGGGAAAAGCTAAGTGATTTTGGAGTGAAACAAATCTTGTATCGAGTTGATATAGCTTTAAATGTACACCCAAAAAATAGTCTTCGGTCACATTTAAGAGCAATAATGGCTCTTGATCACAGTAGATAAGGCGTGGAAAACAAATTCTTGGAAAACAAATCAGGTCGAATTTTTTGCGTCCGACAAGTTTACAAATTCTTGCCAAGAAATCTGGGTGCGTGCAAACCAATCTTTTATTTATTTATTTTTTTTTATACACCACATCTGAGGAGAAAGAGTACTATGAGGCGCTGTTTTTATCATACAGACCTCGTACAAAATGCAGTATTTCACAATTTTTCGAGACAAATTGAATTCATTCAATATTCAGGACCATCAAAGCAAGCGTGAACTTTTAATTAGCGAAACCGTTCAAAAAATTTCCAAAATCATTACGGCCAGCCGGTTCTAACTTTTGACAAGCGCCAGCGAAGAAATTTTAAAAGAGTTACGCTTCAACGTGATAAAGAATTTATTGAGTCTATTTTTTAATAATGGTTTTATAACGATGTGTAATCTTAAAAAGCGTTTGATACGCTCGGCATTTTGAGTACTCCTGCAAGCGATGTTTTTGAACGGCTGAAAACAAACGGCAAAGCGATGAAAATTACACTTTTGAGACTACCAACAATCAATAAAGAAATATAATTCGGTAGAACATTTACAGAGACAACAATTTTCATTCACGAAAACAAATGAGTATTTAAGTGTCTCTAAGAATCCTCAAGTCTTTACTGGTAAGTTAAAGATTAAGTTTATGTTTTAAGCCGCCGGTTTTCCGGTGTCTGCTGTTTTCAAAGATGAACTCACGACAAGAAAATCGCTCAAAGCTTTCTTTCTACAGCCAAAATTATACGTTAAGAAAATCGCTCAAAGCTTTCTTTCTACAGCCAAAATTATAACTAAATATTCTTCGGAAAGTCTTTTCTTTCTATTTACGGTGAATTAATATCGACTAAAGGCTTTTTAAAGTTCTGTAAGCTTAAGCTTATGTCAAACCTCATACTAGGTCAGATCAGTGTCTCAGTTAAATCTTAATACAAACGTGCATAAACTAGCTTCATAAACTGCGCCGCTGGACTTCATGAAATTAGATATAAATACAACAATTACTCAGGCTTACCATATTTCGAGATGCAGCTCCTGAAAGCTGTCAAGTAAGGCAAGGATCGCTTGAGCCTTTATACTTCTCGCACGCATCCAGCAAGGTGAAAAACAAAAACGATGCCATCCGAAATCGGATTATCGGCTTTGACAAGCGACGCATTTCTCAACGAAAAACCCAATAAACAAACCAGCCATGAATAAGAGAACACTTTGATATCAGCTGTATTTCATTTTGTACATCCAGTGGAAAAAGACAGTTAAAAACATCACAAGTTGACTCAAAACTCTGTCAGCTTCAGCTGTCAAAGTAAACAACTTTCAAGATGCTGCATAAATTTTACGCGTGAACTCACCTGTCAAATTTTAACCAATCAGAGCATAAAAATTTGGCGTGGAGCGTGATCAACACGTGAAAATGGTGAGAAAAGGTCTTCCCCGCCTGCATTTTAAAAAAACTGGCTGAATTTTTGCGTCTGAGGTCAGTTTGAAATCAAAATCGTAATAGTGCGGGACGATACTGGCATAAACACAACATTTTTGATATGAATTTTAAAAAAAGTAAACGTGAGCCTGCGATCATTTGAAAACGAGTAAATTGTCAGCGGATAACTTCAAAAAAACACTCGACCTTGATGGGTCGACACCTGAGCCCGCGATACGGTCAGGTGATACTGGTCAGCGGATACCCTGTTTTGACAGCTGTCAATTGATGACAACATTGATGTGCAGTCAGCTTTCTCCTGGGCTCCCAACGTAACTAGAAAGTGTGACAGTAAACATTGGTATACCTGTGGTGCGGACGGACGGTCGGTCGGTCGGTCGGTCGGTCGGTCGGTCACGTGATTACCAAATTTTCTGAGATGGGTAGATTTATTTACCCATGGTGCTCCGCAGGCGCGCTTCGCGCGCGGAGCTCCGCTAAAAATAAACCAACCAAAGGAATGAGCCCCTTAGCCAGCTGCGTGAATGTACAAAACAATTTAATCAATATAAGAGTTATTCAGTTAATTTCTCCACTTATTTCAATCCCAACTTATAAATGAAATGCTTGTGCTGATTTTCTTGTTTAAATGCTTCTAATTGTTCTGGTTTGCACGCTTGTCTGCAGTAGATTGAGCACGAGAAGAAAAGCTTCCTTTTGGCACTCCACCACCATGTTGTTTCGCCTCAGAGCTCTGAATACGGGCGGCTGCATCTTGTTTCATCGGGTTCTTCGGTTCTCCACCGGACTGCGATCCAGGTTTGTCCATTTTGTCGATATTCCCAGCAACTCTGATCTTCTGTGCAGAAAAAAAAACAGACATCAAAACAATTCACCGTTAAGTTTTCAGTTCTGTAGTGAAGGCGGCGCTGCGCAACAAACGTAGACTGTAGACTGGCAGATAAACGAAGTAAACATTGTTGTAGAATGCTCTAACAGATTCCCTATCTCTAAACTAGACTTTTAAATGACTTAAACTTTAGGGATAGGGACTCTGTTAAAGCATTCCACAACAAACTTTTCCTCGTTAACCTGCCAGTCTGCAAGTCTGCAGTCTGCGTTTGTCGCATTTCTACATGTCCGAATTTAATATCGATAATTTTTAACTCCAACCCTACATACCTACGAGGCAGTCCATATCGGAGCCTCACTTGAAATATAACATTTCTGTTATTCAGTATAGCCAATGACCATGGTGTTGCCTTAAATCTACCTTTTTTATCCTGGGCTAAAAGGATAAGTTATCTCCTATTACCCTGTAGTGTAGTTGACCAATTTATTTTGTTTCTTCAATCTGCATAAATTCACTGAAGACTATAAAATGATCGGTACCTGTTTTTCAAAGTCAGTTCTTTGTCTCCTTTTCTAGATTTTATGTTCTTATTAATATCCTTATATATAGCCCTGAAAAAAGGGAGTGTTGGCTCCAACAACAATTTAGATATGAAATCGCCTCTTTCAACACCGAACACCGAATGACTGTGCAAGATTAGTGATTAAAAAAAGTAGTGAATCTAGACATTATGCAGGGAAACCATCGAGGAACTTGATTCACTTAAACATGTAGTTTTCTGACCCTAATTTAATCACTAAAACTTGGGAGTGATTAGGCATTCCCCGCTGGTTTGAAATCCAACTGTACCTGCTTTAATCAGCATTTTCACATTGACTACAACGAGTAGACAAAAACACTTCGGTCTTCACCTTGTAACATTAGGCAAACTAATGTTTTTTTTAAGAACGCGTATGCTGCAATACATTGAAGATTATTCCAGTTTTTAACACTTCTGAAATCAAGTTTACGAAAGTGAATTCTACTATCACCGCCGTAGCCAGTATGAGGTGAACCGAGGCACTCGCCTCGGTAAAATTTTACCAAATACTGTCGATTTTTATTTTTTTTATCATACTGATAATATTAGAAGATTTCATACGGCTGATTTCGTACAACGGACCGTGTGTTCGCCTCGGTTGTAGTTTCTTCCTGGCTACGGCCCTGACTATTCTTCCAGTTGCGTGTAGAGGGAGCCCATGGCGGCCATGACTGCATGGATCCTCGATGAAAATACGATTCGATTAAGTCCTACATACACATCTCAATAACATGAACATGTTTGAATAAAACGAACAAGGGTTGAAGTACCTCTAACAAGTTGAATTAAGCTGTGTTCTTCGACTTGTTTCCTTCGTAAAATCTTCACTGTGCTGCGTCGGTTGAATCTTTAGGAAGGCCTGCTACGTTTTTATACGGTTATATTATCTCTTTCCGAGAAACGCTACGTCATCATACAATTATAACTTTTCTTAGAAAGGATCGGGCTTCTTGGAAATCTACGGGGTGACACTCAGGCGGGGTGCGTCACGACCCACAAAGGTTCATGGGAAAAACTGTTAGAGTACCTCATTTCAATCTTGACACGGTCGGGTACCCATCTCGTGAGAGAGATGAATCAAAACCCGGGATCTAAACTCTGCTTCCTTTTCTGAAAAACTTCCAATCCCGTTTCCTACACTGGGCGCATCAACACCGCGGCAAAACGTCTACGCATGCGCCAGATTGAGCATTTCCGGTCTCTTTTTCAGTCACACTTTCCAGTCAAAGTCTCCCGCGCGCTTCATTCTGTGTCTTCAGTGTGCAGCTTGTGGTTCAGTTGTTCTGCTTTATGCTGCTCGTGTTTTTGACTATTTTTTAGTTATTGAAATTGCTTTTATGGATAACCAGGCACAGATCACTGAAACAATCAGTCGATTAGATTCAGAAAAGGTAAGATGATAATAACTCAGTGTGTAATTTTGGCTAGAGCGTCAGGTAAACTGATTTTCATTCACGAAAATAAAGTTTTTGACTGTTATTTTCACTTAACCTGGCTGAAACTAAGACATAAAATTAAAACGTTATCATTGCAAGCTTGTGTATTGTAGTTCTAATTTTTAGTTCTTCAGTTTCTCAGTCTAAAAGCCGATTCAAACTTTATTTGGAAAACGACAACACACAATCGCTTTGTAGTTTTGTTTACCAGTGGGTTTTACCGTGTTTTAAAACGAAACTCTTCTGGGTTGATTGCCATGAAACATAAGCTTAATTATACTGTTGAGCCGGTTGACAGCAAGTTGACAACTCTATTTATTTTTCCATTCTCAGAATCAGAGAGCGAAAGCTGGTTCAGTGGCTTTTAGAAGTCGAACTTTTCATGCCATGTATTTAGCAGCTAGAAGTTTCGTGTTTGCATGAGATGCAGCCGAGCCGCACAGTCTGAAAATGAAGGTCTTGAGGTCTTCAACAAAAGAACAACCATGTAAAAGAATTAAATAGGCATTTTCTTGAATGAAAGTCATTTATAGGCATGTTTAGTTTCCCGGTGACTGCAGTCATCAAAGTCAAAGTTGTTATTAAATCCCGCCCATCTTTTCTTTTGAGTTCTTGTTTTCTCTGATAATAAAACAAATTATTGAACGGACTAAAATTTTATTTCCTGGTTTTAGTGTTTTTTATGATAATGATGACGTCTTTATTTTGGTTTCTTTCATAAGTATTGTTATTCTTTTCTTAGTTGTCGCCTTCTCCCAAATTAACTTGCCAAACCAGTAGCATGCAAGAAAGCCAGTAAAAACAAATTCGTCTTGTCGAGCGCTCGCGACCTGCAAACTTCAAACATCATTTTCACCGTTGGTGCAAACAGATAACCATGTGGTGCAAAAGTTTGAGAATAGAAAAATATATAAGCTTTCGAATGAAGTGATTTTTTTGGCCCCCTTTTTTGTCTGTTTCGCCCTTTTTGCTTTTAAACTTGGCGCGACGGCAAAGTTATGCTTACGCTATTGGTTTATATACTAGACCGGAAATAAAAAGTTGACCGGATATTAAATTTTGTGCTCATGCGCATTGCGTTTTGCCGCGGTGTTGGGCGCATCAGGGGACATCAGGGGGGGCTGGCAGCGAGGTCTGGAACCGAGTTTACATGATCGCCCCAGTTAAGAAATTCGGCCGAGTGAGACTGAGTACAAATTTTCCTTGAAAACAAATATGGCGGAGAATGCAGACATGGAAGGACGATGCGTTTTTGCTCGGTTTTAAGTTGTCCCGCGTACAAATATCAAGAGAACGTTTCTATGAACTTTTATAATGGATCTTTTGGACATCAGGAGGCGTGAAGTATGAAAAGTTCACGGGTGACTTCACTTAATCTCGGCAAGTTCAGTTATTTTTAAGGTTCGTGAATTTTCGAGCGTCCATCTTGCTCCATTTCTTATATTTTTCCACTTACAGTGGTATTAAGACTCTCTTCCTTATCTTAAACATATGCTACGAGCACAATATATTGGTATGAGTCTTGCAACAGTCAAAGGTGAATGTTCATTAAACCACTGATTTTCTACTTCGCAGTTTGTACGTTTGTTTGTGTACACCGGGAGGCACAACAAATATTTATGGGCGTAAATACAGAATACAGGGCCAATTTAGTAAAAACCAGGGTATATGTTCCAATCACGTGCTTTGCATATACTGGGTCTGTCAGTATAAGCTATTTTTAAGGCTGCAGGGAGGGGTTTACTGAACCTTCAAAACCTTCACTGGAATGTCATTGGAGTGATAATCAATAAATTTCCAACAGCAATACCCTGTTTAGTAGGTTTGTATTAAATAGTGACTTCGGTTTCAAGTATTTCCTTGAAATTGGTGGTACAAAAATTACCCTTTAGTTATGAATTATACTTGAATGATTATGGTGGCTAAGTGTAACAACAAGAGGCTAATTCAGTTGCTAATAGGAGTGAGTACATCAGGAAAGGGTATGCGTTGAGAAAATCCCTCAAAGGACTGAAGTACAAGAAACAGAAAAAAGAAAAGTGAATGTTTTGCAAAGTTTATAAAGCTAGGAGAATCAGAAGAGGCTTGAAAATATACAACTTAAGTTTGTTTGTGTAAGTTATGAATCTGATTTACAACTAAATTATACTAGGTAAAATTGATTTTATATCAACCATCAAAAGAAGTTATTGTCGGGCTTGAGCCCTATCCTCTCAGCAGTTCTTTCTACGATACTACCCTTGGCTTATTTGGCCTAGATGGGTAGGTGCTGCTGATTTAGGGTGGTGACCATTTCACCCTTTAGAGTTTTGAACAAGGTGTCTGTTTGGGTTGTGAAGGTTGAAGAAGAAGTGGTCTATAGAGTACAGGCTATTGTTACCACCATTTCCTCCCCCCCCCCCCCCCCCAAGTTTTGCCATGTTTCTAAGTTTAAAAGCTACCTTAATTCTGTATGCTAAAGGAGATGAATCAGGATTATAAAATAATGTCTCTTGGCTTAAAAAGGGTAGGGAAATCCATAATGTGTCCTAGTACCATACTCTCTTTCAGTGTAAGCCCAGGGAGGTGATCTCACATTTTAGTTCCCTTTTACCACTTATTGTAACAGCAAAGTCAGTGAAGGCTTATGGTCTCTGAAAAATATTTTTGCCAGCCTCAACACAAGTTTCTAACTGTTATTGATGACTGCTACTAATATTATCTTAATAACCATTTTCCATTGTTTTTCAAAGGCATCCTATGATGTTTTCAATATCCACTAGTACAAGGCAATTTTTAAGTTGAGAGGGTTTACTTTGATTTCATTAACAGTAAACTACATTTTTACACAGACACAAACTAACCTGGTAGGTTGATGTCCGAAGGTGTAAAACATTACATGCAACTATATGGCAAAAACTGATCACAGTGGCCAAAGGAAAGGCAAAAATAGAAATGTCATCATTTTTTTAATTTTATAAATGCCCTTTGAAGCATATTTAGCCAGATGTAGTCCTTGTCAAAACATGCAAACTTGAACATTTATTTTCTGACCTTAGCTAATCTTTTTTAAACCATACTCTTGTTCCGGTGGGTAGTGTAGTTTTTGGAATAAAATATTTATAATTTCTCCCTCTTTGTTTGCAACAAAACAAAACACAATTGAATGAGGACTCAAACTGAAGGCAGTGTAGTAACTGCTGTCATGAAAAGAGAATTCCAAACACACCAAATAATTACCCTTTCATTTGCCTATATTCATTTCTTAGAAACTACGGTAAAGTTTAAATTAAATTACACAAAAAAAGATAAGAACTTGAGCATATCAAGAGTGAATGATCTCTTGGCAAAATTTATTTAGCTTCTATTACATAACAAAATACATGAACTACGAGATTTGACCACATGCCACTCAATCATCCAACGCAACTCTGCCAGGATAAGTTCACAATCAAGGATGGAGAATTAAGAATCTCAATCATCATTTCTTTTCGTCTTAAAGGTGTACTAAAACCGTAAACAACTCTGACAACTCTTCTATTTGACCACGGCTACCGCGCTCTTTTTAATGTCACGAAGGATTAATTTTCGGCCTTTCACTTGAAAATATAAACTCTTCTACATACGCATTGGAGGGTTGGCCCTTCTTCTAGTCTTGTGGGTCTTCTAAACAGAAACACAGTTTTAAAGCCTGTAGTGAGCCAAAAGGTCGAGCATCGAGGAACACGTACATGTACAATGACTGTTCACTGGTCTCGTTCTAAGCGTAGTAAACCGCATGTAACAACAAACGCAAGACCAGAAGAAAGGAAAACGTAAGCCCCACATTACTGCGGAAAAAATCGGTTACAGCGAAGAAAGCAATGACCAACAGGACCAAAAGCGAATTCACTTCACACTGTCGAATCGCTGCGAAGACGAACTTCTTGATGTTGTTGTTGTTCTCAGCCCGTTCCGCGCATGCTCGCTACAGTTCTCGAATGATTGACAGATTTCTTAACTGGGGCGATCATGGAAAGCCGAAAAGCGGCAAGATCAGAGGCCGTTGCCAGCCCCCGCTGGGGCGCATATAGCACAGTTTCCTCAATTAGCACTTCATGCTTATTCTGACATTGACACTTTAGCATTTTCTTGCACTGATTAAAGGGTTGTGGGTAAAACTATTAAGAACAAACTTCACGTTTTTGGATAAACAGTGTTTGTCAGGCTGTTTCTTCATTCTTTGTTTTGGAGACGCCAAGCACAGCAATAAAGTACATTTATACCTTAGCCCTAAGTGGGGGACATGGCCAGGTGTTTCTACGCTGGATTTCCTTACAAAGGGGGAAGAAACAGAATTTAGTCGAAAGAGCTTATCTTCTAGTTCTGTAGAACAGCTGATGAAATAGGCCATTTCCGAGTTACTTTCCATTACTCTCGCCTTCAAAACGAGGCTAAGTGCAAAAGCTTTCTTGTGAAAAAGGATCTTATTTGCATGAGAATGCACTTAGCCTCGTTTTAAAAGAGAGGCCCTGAGCAACTCGGAAATGTCTATTGCAGATATTTAGACCTCCCCACATGACTACCTACAAGTTTTACCGGAAGTAGACAGTAAAAATTCTTGCAACAGATTGCTTATCGCGTTTGATTCTTAGAAACAGTTTTGACAGGTTTAATATATTTTCCTTTTCTGAAAAGAAACGCAGGAGGTTATATGGCATGCCCAGCAGGCGATTCAAGCAGAAATTCCCAAGCTCATTATCTTTTGAAATTCGCCATAGGGCAAGTTTCAGGTTGTCATAAAAACGTTTCACGCAAAATCTTTGTCTTCAATCGATGATATTTTTTTATCAAGCCAAAGAATCACAGCTGAGCCACAATTTAGATTAAAATATTTTACTCGAATATAGTAATAAACAATCGAGTGAAGCCAAATGCTTAACAAACGGCGAGACCTATTAAACCTACTTTAAATCATTTTAAGCCTGATTAAGAGTCAATGTTATCTCATGTCAATTACAACTACTAAAACTTGTGTGTTTTCCTCTTTGAATTGAAATCTTTATTTTTTCTCGTTTTCATGCTTGTCTGCGGCGGCCTGAGCACGTGGAGCGAAGTCCCCTTTTTTAACTTCTCCGCCATGTTTTTTGGCCTCGGCCCTCTGAATACGCGACGCATCCTCTTTAGTCATCTCTTTCTTTGGTGTTTCAGACGTCTTATTTCCTTGCGGGTCCGGCTCCATTTCTGTTGACGAAAAGTGTTCTGTACGGGATATAAACAAAGTAGTATTAAAAACTTTAACTGACCGTCTGGTCCATGCATGCACATAATGTAAGATCAACTATAATTATAATATTAAAAATAAACTCGACTTGTTCCAGTTTGTCTTTGATCACAAAAGAAAAAAAAGTTTCTTATAAGAACTGCCTGTTGCATGGTCTTCAATTTATTATTAATCTTTTTTCATTAGGTGTGCTTTGAGTGGATTGAGAGCCACTATGCTCTTGGCACATCAAGAAATTGTAGCAAAACTCTTTTGCACATAATCAAAAACACCACAAGCTTGAAAATGCAATGGTCGACGGGCATATAATTGAAAGTTGGATTTTAAAAATTATTGTTTCGAAAATAACCGCTCAGTGATTCAATTAAAATGCGCGTTGGCAACTTTGACTTCAGTTCACAAACTCCGATCGCGTATAAACTCAGTTCTATCAAACCAAAAACAGAAACATAAATTAAGAGTTTAAAACTAATTACCCCCTACAAGTTATCGTCAAGCCTCTGTCTACAGTTGTGTGATATTGGAAAGGTGTACTCCTTTTTACAGTGCAAGGAACTCAACCGGAGCCACCAGAACATCAATCGACCTATCACGGATCAAGTTTACAACAAAGGTTCCAGGGCCGTAGCCAGTATGAGGCAAACAGAGGCCCTTGCCTCAGTCATTTAAGGTTTGATCCCAGTGTTTTGTTTAAACTTAGTCATCATAAAGACCCTATATTATAGCTAGGCGGGGAATTCAACCATGGATATTGATTCAGTCCTTATTTTTTTCTGGTTACGGCCGTGGATTATGACATATTTTTTAGAGTTCGTTAGCCAATCCAGCGCCGCAGAACCGAAATTTCTTTAAATTTCAAAGTTACGGTGGCCCCGGTTAAGTTCGCTGCAAAGCAATTTCTCCTTTCACCCTAAAAATCACCTCAAAATGTAATTCTGCCTTTTTAGTAAACAGAAAAAAGTTATAGCGTGAAAATTTCTTTGATGAATTTAGCGAGGCAAGTTTTCTTGTACTTATATGTTTAATAACGCTGAGTCAAATTCTCTGAAAAATGCATGTGTAATTCTAAGTTTCTTTATTTTTCAAGTTGTTTTGTTTTCTTTTTTATTCTGTGCCTTTTCTTGGAACATCATGGCCACGTGGATCACCTGCGATTTTGTGAATGAAAGATTTAAATATTCCCCTTGGTCATTATCAGTGATCAGAAGGGCGGGGTTTAAGCCTCCAAATGTTACATACTCTTATCGAAAAAACAAAGTATACGACAAAAAATATCATAAAAATATCATCTATCGCCATTTGTCCCGACCACCCCACACGTGCTGGAAGTCAATTAAAAAATTCTTAGAAAGGCTTGTTTATCTTAACTAAACTGGTCATTCAAGTGGTCAACGTGTGATTCTTGGAAAAACGTCAAGAACGGTCTTAATCCTACATGGGGGTGTCCCCCTGATCCTACAGGATCCAAAACAGGACTACAAAATTGCCTCGATAAACTATCTTCATTCTGTACTTCATGGATGATGAAAATCAATCCCAAGAAAACAAAAATTATGGTTTTTCAGAAACGTGCGAGAAAAAAAATGCTGATTTTCACTTTCTCATAGATAGTCAAATAATTGATGTTGTACAAGAGTACACTTACTTAGGAACTCGAATGTCCTCATGCATCGAGAAATTTTTCAGTGTCACGTGAACATCTCAAGGAGAAAGCTCTTCATGCCCTCTTCAGCTTGAGACGACACACGAATCTTAGCAAACTAAAAGCAGCTCTCGTCTGTAAAAAATTTGATACTATGATCTCCCCTATTCTAACATATAACAGTGAAATTTGGGGTGTGTGTGCAAAACCAGACGGACGGCTCACAAATCGAGAAGGCACACCTTCAATTTTGCAAACGATACTTGGAGCTAAACAACAAAGCTTCTAATATAGCTTGTAGAGCAGAGCCTGGTCGTTTTCCTTTAAATATCACAATCAATCAAAAAATTCTCAAATACATTTTGTATATACAGTCTAAAGATGAGGAATCTCTTGTCAAACAAGCTTTTTTAATGTCATTCGACTTACACTGTAATGGCAAAAATAGCTCTCATTTAATGAATTTAATGAATATGTTGTAGAGTAAGCAGAAGTTGTAAGAAGATTAAGAAGAATAAAAGCAAGATGTAAATCAGATTCCTGATACCTCATCGTGTAGCGAGCGAGTTGCTCGAACACACCCCCACATATTTCGGTGGCGAACTCGTTATTTTGGTGAAGAGTACAAGATCAGCCCCTGGAAATCTGTAAGTGCTAGGAACTTTACCATTGCAAGCAACTGACAGCTCATTTCTAAGTTTAGTCATATGTAGAATAAGAGTTATATTTAAAACATAATAATGCCAGAGTCTCGTTTTTAAGTAATGAATAGGCCTGTTGTTGAGTTTCCACTATTTTATGGCGACGAGAGAGAAGATGTTCGTGAGTTTCTTGGCAATTATAGACGCGCCGGTTTGTTAAATGGTTGGGATGAAGAAAAATTAGCGCTTGGTCTTCCCCTTTTTCTAAAAAAAACACTCTAGCGTGTGGTTTAAAACTTTAACAGAGGCCGATGAAAATGAGTCCTTTCAAGTTTTGTCACAAAAATTAATTTCTAATTTTGAATCAAAAGTAACTCTATGGCAGTTGAGGCAAAAATTAGAAGAACGTCGTCAGTTGTTAGGGGAGACTGTTGCTGATTATTATTATGATATTCTTTCATTCTGCTCTCGTCTAAATTTACCTAAAAGTGAATGACTTTATTGTTTTGTACGTGGTTTAAGGCCTGAAATACGTGAACATGTTATTTTACAACAACCGCCTGATTTCGAGTCTGCGTTGAACATTGCAAAACTAAAAGAGTTGGTAACTCTTAGCCGTAAATCGAATAATGGTCAAGAAGTCGAGAATTTTGAAGAATTACAGTCTAACCCCTCAGAAAAGGAAGTCAAACAGTCTGTCGGGAAGAAGTCAATGTTTGTAGTACAAATTTCCAAAATAATGGAAATCGTCGTATTAATCGTAAAATTCGATCGGGCAAACTTAATCGTTTTCGTTATGGGGGCAGCGTTTTCAGTAAAAATCCTAAATTGGGCAGTTATAGAAGTTCGAAACCCAACTTTAGAGGCCTGTATCGGAGAAACAATATGAAGAATGCTTTTCACCAGGGAAAAATGGGCGCTCAGTTAAACTGGCTGGCGCCCCTATCGTGTGTGGTAGTGAACCCGTGATGGGGGCGCTTGAAAATTCTACAGGTAATAACCATTCTTCCGTCGGATCTAGTTCTGATAAATGTGCTTTCAGTAACTCTGGAAATTCGGCCGAGAATGTTACTAAAGAGAATGTTCAAGAGTTTAGCCATGTTGTGTCTAATCCCTGTGAGCCTATTGTTACGCCAAAGTCTAAAATGTTTAAACCTCAAGTTTCCGTCACATGTCAACATGAGTGTTCTCAAGATTGCCAACCTCAAGATGTCCCTAATGAAAATATTATGTTTGGAGTTATTAAGTGTCTTTCTCAGGTCATAACAAAATTTGATAGTGTACGTATTCGCCGGGTCATCGCCAAATGAAAAAGAAAATGGTCATTCGCCAAATGTACCTATGTTTTCTCCTAAGAGTGAAGTCATTTATGAGAAGTCTTCAAGTAAAAATTTATCTCGAAAAGTCACTATAGAAGAAATTAAAAAAGAAGAACAGTTGGCGCCTCTGTCTAAAAATGAAGAAAATTTGGAAGTAAATATCGTTGGGGCTAAAAATAATATTTGTTGTGAGTGTCGTGGCTTATTTGTTGCAAGCAGCCCAGAGACAAGGGCAAATGTGACTGACGTGAATGACAGGGTTTCTTTGCCTGCCACATCCAGTAAAATTGATTCTATTCATCCTTTCCAGGGGGACAATTTTAATGTAAGTGTAACAATAGAAGGAAATAGTTATCGTGCACTCCTTGACACAGGAGCAGCTGTAACAGCAATTAGTTCTCAAGTTTGGGACAAGTATCTTAGTCACAAAAATTGTTGTTTAGATTCCTCGTCGACCAGTTGTGTAACTACTGTAAGTGGTTCTCCTCTTAGCGTTCTTGGTAAAGTATGGCTCGATTTTGTTATTAAGTCTGATGTTTTTCCTTTTGAAGCCTATGTTATCAAAGATTTAACTCATGACGTTGTTTTGGGCAGAGATTTTCTTCAAAAATATTGTTCGAGAATAGATTTTATGGAGAACATCATTGAATTTTCCCACCCAGAGGATCCCCTCCCCTTTGCTGATAGTTTTGGTGATGATTTGGATGCTGAAGGTTTTGATCAATGTATTTTGTCAGTGCATGCTGATAATTCTTTTACTATTCCCGCTCAATCAGAAGTCGTCGTCGTTGGTAGATTAAGTTCAATGCCGAAAGGTGTAAACACCAGTGCCAGTGAAATTTATGGATTGGTCACGCCTAAGTCTGATTTACCTCACCGTTACTCAGTTTTTGGAGCGTCAGAGCTCGTAAAGGTTTCTACTGATGCAAATATTCCTGTTAGGATGGTAAACCCTACCGCTCAACCAGTTAAAATTTTTCGTAGGACTAAATTGGCAGATTTTGAGCGTGTTGATAATGATTTAGCAACATTTGAGATTGGTAAAAATTCCATTTCTTCGGATGCTCAACATAATTCTCCAGATGACCTGCAACAGCCAAAAGATTATTCAGAGTTTCCTGATTTGTCGAATAGTATTCTGAATGATGATGAGAAAGTAAAGTTTAAGAATTTGTTTAATAAATATCGTAATGTTTTTGCTTTTCCTGGGGATCAGTTGGGTAGAACATCCCTTGTACAGCATGTCATTGATACCGGTGATGCTATGCCTATTAAGCAAAGGCCGTATAGAGTATCTCCTGATGTTAAGAAAGAGATTGACCGTCAAGTAGACGAAATGCTTGAAAAAGGAATAATTCAAGAGTCTGTCTCTCCTTGGAGCTCTCCAGTTGTTTTGGTAAAAAAGAAGGATGGTTCATTTAGATTTTGTGTTGATTTTCGTAAAGTTAATAAAGTTACTAAAGTAGATAGCTTTCCAATGCCTTTAGTTGCTGATGCGCTAGATTCTTTAGCTGGTGCAAGCGTGTTTTCCGTGTTGGATCTAAAAAGTGGTTTTTGGCAAATACAAATGCAGAAGGATTCGCAACAGAAGACAGCCTTTTCTCCACACAATGGCCTTTATGAATTTCTCACAATGCCGTTTGGATTAGTGAATTCAGGAGCCAGTTTTCAAAGACTTATGGGTCATATTTTGAGAGGCTTAGAATACCGTTTTGCTTTGATTTACATCGATGATATAATCATTTTCTCTAAGTCCGTAGATGAGCATTTATTCCATTTGGAGGAAGTTTTTACAAGATTGCGTGACGCCAATGTTAAGTTGAATCCAAAGAAATGCAGTTTCGTTAAACAAAGAGTAGAGTATCTTGGGCACGTAGTTACGCCAGAAGGCATTCGTCCCAACCCAGACAAAGTAAGGGTGGTTCAGGAATACCCCACCCCCAAAAATCTGAAGGAATTGAGAAGTTTCTTAGCCCTTGCTAATTATTACAGACGTTTTGTAAGAGGTTTTTCACATATTGCCAACCCTTTGAATGCTTTAACAAAGAAGAACGTTCCTTTTGTTTGGACTGTAGCTTGTGCCGAGGCTTTTGACAAGCTTAAGCGTGCCTTGGTTTCTGCACCCATTTTGGCATATCCTAATTTTCGGGAACCATTTTTGCTATTTGTTGATGCTAGCTCCACTGGTATTGGTTTTACCTTGGCACAAATTCAAAATGGAAACGAAGTAGACATTGCTTACAATGGTCGTGGTTTGAATCAGGCAGAGCAAAATTAGTAGTACCACAGAAAGAGAAGCTCTTGCACTAGTTGAGGGTATTAAGAAATTTCAGCCCTATTTACATAATCATAAGTTTACTGTTGTTACTGATCATAGTTCTCTTCGTTGGTTAATGAATGTTAAAGATGCTTCTGGTCTTCTTGCTAGATGGGCCTTGCTTTTGCAACAATATGACTTTAATATTGTTCATCGCCCTGGTAGAATCCATGGTAATGCTGATTGTTTGTCTAGACGTCCTTATGATTCTTGGGAAATGAGTTCGCTTAAGAAAGAAGACCCTCAAACGCCTCACACTCAAGACATGCAAAGAAGAGATCCTGAATTAGCTGTAATGATTGATTTTCTAGAGAATGATATCCTACCTACTAACGATAAAGATGCACGCAAGATTTTACTCACTAGCGATAATTTTCATATTGGTCAAGATGGTTTGCTTTACCACATTGATTTTAATCGAAGGCGTAATGCTAGTGAATCTTTTTCTCAGCTTGTTGTCCCAGCTGCATCACGTTTTGAAATTCTCTCTAATATACATGATCATATTGCCGGTGCTCATTTTGGCTTGAACAAAACTTTTAGTAAGCTTAAGCAAAGATACTGGTGGAAAGGTATGTTTAAAGATGTAGAACATTGGGTTAAGTCTTGCGTTGAGTGTTCAATGAGGAAGTCTCCACGAAATTCGAAAAAGGCACCTTTACTTCCGATTCCAGTGGAGGGTGCATTTGACAGAGTGGCTGTTGATGTTTTAGGTCCTTTTCCACCTTCTAGTAAAGGCAGTAGGTATATTGTAGTTTTTAGTGATTATTTAACTCGTTGGATCGAAGCTTTCCCAGTGCCTAGTGTCGAAGCAACTGTTATTGCACGTCTTTTGATCGATGAAGTTATTTCTAGAAATGGGGCACCACGTGTGTTGCTCTCTGACAGGGGAACTAACTTTTTATCTAAGGTCGTTGCAGAGGTTTGTAAGATATTTCAAATTCAAAAGGTCAATACTTCTAGTTATCACCCACAGACCGATGGTCTTGTAGAAAGGTTTAATTCTACCTTGTGTCAGTCGTTGTCAATGTACGTTTCCAAAAACCAGAAAGATTGGGACGAGTTTATACCGCTTGTTTTGTTTGCGCATAGGACTTCTGTTTTAGATGCAATTGGGGATTCTCCTTTTTACGTTCTTTATGGGCGAGAGCCACGCTTGCCTATTGACGTTAAGTATTTACCTCCTGTGGCTGATGATTTGAGTACTTCGGTACTTGACTATCGAAAACGTGTTGTCGAAAAAGTCCAATTAGCTCAAAATTTAGCGAGAGAAAATTTACAACGTGCACAACAAAAAATGAAGGATTATTACGATCAAAAGACAAAAGAACCCGTTTTTGAAGTTGGACAACGTGTTTGGGTTTATACCCCGAGAACTAGAAAAGGGCTATCCAAAAAGTTTATGCATAATTGGTTGGGTCCATACAAAATTGTTGAGAAATTGTCGCCGGTTCACTTTAAGTTGCGCACGATCACCAATAAAAAAGTTGCTTTTTCGTGTCACGCAAATCGTATGAAGCCATTTGTTGATCCTAATTTGAGACCAAATTGACCCTCCGCCTTTTGATGACCCTGCCGAGCCGTACATTAATGAATCTGATATTCCAAAAGATTGTTTTGAATCAGTTTCTGCTGAAGCGGATCCTAAAGACACTGACTTAAATCCAGTAAGTATTGAGACGCAATTGTCCCCACAGCCTCAAAAGAGAAAGAATCAAACGAATCAGTCCAAGAAACGACAAAGAATCAACTTCAAAATGCGAAAGAATCAACTCCGGAAGAAATTGTTATCGACAATGAAACTGTGTTTAGTGCAGAAAAAATTCTAAAACACCGAAAGAGAAATGGAAAGGTCGAGTACTTGGTCAAGTGGCTCTTCTTTCCTAAGAGCCAATCAACGTGGGAACCGGAACGCCATATTTTGGATAGACGTCTCATTGATAATTATCTTCAATCACAAAAATAATTTTAGTTTTTGTACTCTGCCTTGTTACTTGGCTTATATTTCTTTGATTTTCTCTTACCCATGGATTCATACCCAAGATATTCTTGTCCATGAATTTATGAACGCCTTCTCTCCGTTTTTCTAGTCTGTCTATAATCTTTTTGTGAGTTGTTTACAATGTCACGAATTTGATAAGTTTTTGAGGTCAGAAGATCACCATCTGTTATCAGTCAGTTTTCTATTAGTGTCTGAAATGTTATTATAAACACAGTTAATATTAAGTTCTTCATTAAGCAGGTTGAGTAGTTCTCTTCAGTATCAAGTTATGCCCACGTGAAATTATTGCATCTAATATCTTTTTTAAAATCTTTTGATCTATTAGCTTCTATATTTATGTTTGGCTTCTCTGGATATTTTGTTTAAGTCGTTTGTGTAAAATAGTTATTATAACCTTAGACGTCGGAAATTAGATAATTAGATATATTACGTGCTTTGTAATAGATATTTTGCAAAGTTGCTTGCATTGGTATTTCGTCATGTATTCAGTCACCGATTCTTCTGTTGTTCTTCGATGGCTTGTCGGTGATTTTTCGCCACTTTGTACTACTGAAATGGATCTGAGCATTACTGGATTGTTAATCTCCAAGAAGTCTAAACACACTTTGATCACTCCGCATGGCATTGGCTACTCTGTTTAGTCGAGTTTGACCCCTTATCTGTTACAGTTAAGCAGAACTGTGCTTGTTGATACTTATCACTGGTCAGTACATTCTGTCTTCATCAGATGAGTTCGCTTCATTTGGAGCTGTGTTTCATAACATTTACAAACAAGATAGCCTTGTCTTCCAAGTATGCGTTCTCCGCTACATTCAAGTTGAATTCTACTACAGGATGATATATGCTGTCCGGCAATTCTCAACGTTTTCAAGTGGTTCTCTAGTCAAGTCTTTCACAAGAACACTATCATCAATTTATTTAGCTCAAGTTTTCAAGTCTCAAGATTCAAGAACAATGAATTGAACACTGAACTATTGACATTGAACTGTTGATCTTGTTTTAATTAATATTGTGTAGTGTGAAAATTTTTTTTTTGATATTTAATGTAGTTATTTCCCATTTATATGTATTACATCCTTTTGCATCGAGGACGATGCTTTTTCTAAGGGGGGAGGAATGTTGTGAAGTATTTTGAAAGTTATTTTTAAGACAGATCTATCTTAACTTTTGAGTTTAGTCTTTGTTTCATTAAGTCTTGTTTTTGTCCACGTACTGTTTTCCTGTTTTGACCGTTTGTGTTTACTTGTATTTGAAGTTATGCTTAGCTCGCGAATTTACTTATTGCCATATTAGGAATGTTACAGGTGGTCGTGTTTGTGGTGTTAGAGCTGTCCTTCGTTCTTTGAAAATTATCAGCTGCGGCTGTGCGTAGGCTAATCTATTCCCTAACAATAGCAAACCTGTTGCAGTGTTAGCGATAAGAAATACAACAGAAACTCTTCCGGTCAGCTAACCCAAACATGTCCAGCTTTGGCTATTAAAACCGCTACTATACTTGAACTAGTTAATAGAGAAGAGTAGGAAAAGTAGGGAGTTGTAGAGTAAGCAGAAGTTGTAAGAAGATTAAGAAGAATAAAAGCAAGATGTAAATCAGATTCCTGGTACCTCATCGTGTAGCGAGCGAGTTGCTCGAACACACCCCCACAATACGGTTTGAAATCGCCGCTTTGAACAGTTACCGAACGCCGAATGAGTGTGCAAGATTGGTGAATGAAAAAGTAGTGAATCTAGACGTTATGCAGGAAAAACTTTCAAGGAACTTGATTCACTTACACATGTATTGTAGTTTTCTGACCCTATATTTAATCACTAAAACTTGGGAGTCATTAGGCATTCCCTGCTGGTTTGAAATCCAAACTTGCTTTAATCAGCATTTTCACATTGACCACAACGAGTTGACAAAAACACCTCGGCTTTCACCTTGTAACATTAGGCAAACTACTGAAGGTAAAGACTTCAGAAAAATGTTTTTTTTAGGAATGCGTATGCTGTAATACATTGAAGATTATTCCAGTTTTTAACACTTCCGATCAAAATCATGTTCACGAAAGTGTATTGTACTATTCTTCCAGTTGCATTTGCGTGTAGAGGGAGCCCATGGCGGCTATGGCTGGGTCATCGATGAAAATACGATTCGATTAAGTCCTACCTACATATCTCAGTAACATGAACATGTTTAAATATAAAACGAACAATGGTTGAATTACCTCGAACAAGTTGAATTAAGCTGTGTTCTTCGACTTGTTTCCTTCGTAATATCTTCACGGTGCTGCGTCGGTTTATTCGTTAGGAAGGGTGCTCCGTTTTTATACGGTTATATTATCTATTTCCTCGAAAAGTTACGTCATCATACAATTATAACTTTTCTTAGAAAGGATCGGGCTTCTTGGAAATCTACGGGGTGACACTCAGGCGGTGTGCGTAACGACCCACAAAGGTTCGTGGGTAAAACTGCTTAAAATGTGCCACGGTCGAGTACGCATCTCGTGAGAGAGGTGAATTAAAACCTGGGATCAAAACACTGCTTCCTTTTCTGAAAAAAACATTACGGAAGAGAGCGATTTGGAGGATTTTGAGTATCTCATAGTGGCCTTAGATGCTTGATATTGGCTTCATAAGACAATTTCAATAATTTCATCGCGATTCGGAGACGATCGAAGGTGCGATTTTAGACGATTTTAGGCGGCGATTTCCTTCTTCTCAGGAGATTTTATGCACTGTTTGGTGCTATGTTTATATGTATATTTTTGTCTCAGAGTGAAAGACATCTGTATTTCATACCTGGATTTTCTTAAATTAAAAAGGTTCGCCCATTAGTAGTGTTTAATGGACTTTATTACCGGGCAAGGAGGGGGAGCGCGAACAAGAGCAAGGTGGGAAATCTTGCATCGTCTCTCCCCCGGCATAACAATTTTATTTTCATCGATAAGTTTATATTATTTTGCAAACAGGGCCTGTTTGTAATCGTTATGTACAAATAAATCATCCATCAGGCAAGAAAAACAGACCGAAAGAGCCGAACAGCTACGACCGCTGACTGCCACGATCTTGTCAGTCTTGTCTGTGCGCTCATTGAAGTGAGCGCAGAGCATCGATTTTGCTATAAACCTAACCTCACAGTTTTAAAATCCTGTATGATGTTGTCAAGATCGTCGATAATTGTTTTGTGCTTTGGTAGAGATTTATAACCGTTTATTCCCTCACGTAAGTTTACATGAAGCAGATGAAGATTTGCATACACATAGCACACACTGCATGCAAATTATTTTAAAGACACGCTTTTAGTTTCCGGGCTCACTGGGTTAAGAAAAATGTTTTTTTTCCAAAGGTTATTGCAATATTCAAACTTATTCACCTTTACTGGTTTAAAATGGAACAAACTCTTGGTGGATTTGGCGTTACTCGCTTCACGAGTTCTGCTACTTGGCTGAGACGATCTCTTCATTCCAAGACATTTTCGACGCTTCATAACGGGAAAACTAAAAAGTGTAGACCCGGGTAGACCCCGAAATTTACAAAGAGGAAAGGTAATCCGAAAATAATAATAAAATCCGTTAAAACTGCTAACAGTAACCAGCAATGAATCCAAGAAGAACGGCGAAAATAACACTCAAACCATCATGGCGGCTCATGCACATGACCGAGCAATTCTAACTTGTCCGAAACGCTCAAGAAATCAAAATATTTAAAAGCAACGTAACTAATATCAAGATAATATGTTCCAACAACTTTCCACGGTGGTACAGTGTCGAAATTACCTACACAAGCTTGGAGAAAGCGAAACTTTCACCATATTCACCTCTGAAAAAGGCTCGTTCCAAGCGCGAGAATCACTCTACAAATAACGCATTCGAAACGCATTCTGATTGGTCACATGTCGTGACGCATACCGAGTCACACCGCCTGGGCAACCAAGAACAAGCTCATAACACACTGTCCCGGAACACCCCTTGCTCCCACAAGAATCACATGGCCAACAGCATGCATACCTCCATTGATTCATCGATGTTATTAAACTTTATCTTCGATAGTGCACGTTTAGGGCTGTTCGGCTCCGCAAATATTCTCCAAATAGCAGATGTCGCCTTCGAATTGTCTTCTTGGTGTTCTTGCCATGTTTTTAGCTATTTTTTCGCCTAGTTCTCACTCTTGAAACGAGAGAAATGTCTGCCATTTTTCAAGTTCACAACTAAAACAACTCAACCTCGTCCCCAGGTCTTCTCGGTTAACGGTGCATTAACCTGCACGAACGCTGCATTTTTGACGTCATTTCCTCGCTAAACACAAAATTCTTCCAAATTTGGTCATCACTAACTGGTTATGGTGATTTGAACGTGTGCTTTTAGCCAATCAGAATCGGGGAAATATTTTGAATGAATAATAATACATTTTCAGTACATTTTATATCATTTAAAATGCGAGATGGTGGTCAGAAAATACACAAATGACAAAACCAAAAGAATGACGAGTATTCACGTCTCCGTCTCGAGCTCCACCCACGCTTCGCGCTTGCCTTTGCTTGCATGAAAAAATTAAAATATATATCGCCTGTTTTTATAAGGGGATGATCCTATCTCAGGCGCGGATCTAGGATAAATGCAGACCGTTTTTTTAAACGAGCGCCGAAAGGATAAGCTTCTAGGGGGGTCTGGGGGGATGCACCCCCGTGAAGTCTTTTGGATTTTAACTCCTTTCCTGGGTTTCTAAGTCATTCAGACAACATAACATACATGTTTATTCAAACTCATAATGACCACATGAATTTGAAAGGGAGAGTCTAGAGGTTAACCCTATGAATAAAACTCTCCTAAAAACAACACACAATAAAAATTACAATAAAAATTACAACTTTAAAAAGGATTTGAGTTTACATTTAAAAAGTTCAAGGGAACCGGCTTCAACAACATTACTAGGTAAATTGTTCCAGTAACTAATTACATTGTTAAAAAAAGAATATTTAAAACAGTTGATTCTAGATAATTTACAATAAAGCTTATACGAGTGATTTGCCCTAGTGGATTTGACTTTTGCGAATTGAAAGAATTCCTCAAAATCCAAGTGTGATAAGCCAAACACGATCTTATAACATTCAACAAGAGAGGAATATGTCCTACGACTGGACAAAGATGGCCAATGTAACGAGTCACAACGCTCTTCATAAGACATATCACCTCTTTTTTGCCTAAGAGCTAATCTTGACGCGCGTCTTTGCACGCTCTCTATTGCATGAATATCTTTGACAAGATATGGGTTCCAGACTGGAGCAGCATACTCTAGAAGTGGTCTGACCAATGTTTTGTAAAGCAATGAAAAAGTTGTTGTATTAGCTGTTCCAACAGACCGTCTTATTAGCCCTAGGACTTGGTTCGCCTTATTCACCATGGTACTAATATGTTCACTCCAAGTAAGATCTTTTGATATAATAATTCCAAGATCTTTAAAGCTCTTGACATCTTTTAAGGCCGTACCTAGTTTATAATTCGTAGTCGATTTGTCACGAGAATGCGTTATTCGCATTGCTTCACACTTTTCCTCATTGAAACGAATTTGCCATTTTTTCGCCCATTTACCAAGATTATTCAAATCAGTTTGAAGGTATTGTTCATCGAGACTAGGGTTGCGAAGCTCTCTGTAAATCTTAGTGTCATCCGCAAATAATTTAATTTTTGAAGAGACACTATCAACGATATCATTTATATATGATAGGAATAAAATTGGACCAAGAATAGTTCCCTGTGGGGTACCAGATATCACAGGTGCCCAATCAGAAAAAGTCCCTCTTACAACAACTCGTTGCTTTCTACACGTGAGGAAATGCCTCAACCAGGTAAGAGGTTTACTCTCAATACCGAGGCTATATAACTTTATGAGTATACAAGATATTGGCCAGATCTTAACTCGAAAAGTTTTTTTTCATTAAAAATTTACAGGCATTTATTTATGAAAAATCTGACCGATTTTCGTAAAACGGTGGGAACCGGTGTGGACCCACGCCTAGCCTGTTCCAGGCTCCGAAATAGTGGTGAAAGTGAAAAGTCGTTCAAAAATAAGAAAACGCGCGCACCGCCCCCTTTGCCAAGTCGTGCGCGTCTTATTTTCGCTTTGCTCTCGTTTAATACGTCCCCACTATACTATCTGAGAGCCTGGCACAGGCTAATCCACGCCTGTATCTAGGGCATGGAATGGGATCAGTTATCAATTCAAGAAGAAAGAATAACTCCTTGGGAAATGTCTATGTAATGTAATGTCTATGAATATGTAAAGATGCGTTCCCATGACTTTGCCAACGGTTTGTAAATCTTCGGACGTCTCCGTGTTTTTGCTGTTTGTTAAAAATCTTGAATTTCATTTGTGTGGTAATTTTAATTGCCTTTTTTGGGTGTTCGGGGTCTTTCCCTGTGTGTTTCGATGAGCTATGAATCATTAAACTAGTAATAACGAAAGGTTAAGGAGTGCGGGCGACAACGATCGAAGATCAAAACGCTTTAGCTCCAGCGCTGTGCTTTGAATAAGTTTCACGTGACAGATGGTCAAAACACGCGTGAGCAGATTACGTGTGATAGAACGTCCAAACGGGCGTGATCAAAGTGCGTCTATGCATTCTGGTCCATCCATTCTTAGTGGGAGCCCAAACGAATGCTGACTACATACATGCCACGCTTGTGTAATAACAACCTGGAGATTAGGATTACGGGCTCCTCTTGTCGCCCGCAATAAAAAAAGGCTCTCCTCGTCTATCCTCGCTTTAGGTTTTTCTCTTTGCCTACTAGTGTGGTTTTCTGGTCGATGATCTGACCCATTAGGGCTGTTTACAAGGAGGGAGAGGAAGATACTAGCACCAGGAAGATCCTGAGTGATCATCCTAGCGCCATATATTTCCTGTATTTAGTTTACATACAGGGTTGTACTTGTCCCTAGCACTAGGGTCTTCCTAGGGGTGCTTACCATTTACACAAACCACCCGGGTGGAAATTCGGTGCATAAACATAAAACTATAAAATTTGACGCGGTGGGAAAACGAACCGCTTCAAACTATACCCAAATCAGCTGATCAGACTAAAAAGAGTAGAAAAATTACTTCATCGCAAAACACAGCCCATATCCTCTGAAGCTTCCCAAGCGGAATGGCGCGAACCATATGATTTTCCAACCGGAATTTCCGGTTTTCTTAAGTAAACGGTAAGTCTGACCATTAGTATCAGGGTCTTCTTATCTGAGAGGTAGGAAGATCCTACCATAAGGAGGATCCTAAAACTTTCGCCAGGAAGATGCTGGTACTAGGGACAAACCAGACCAAACCAGAGCCGGGTCGTTCAGAGGCTAATCACGGCAATATAGGCCCACAATTTCGTTTGGCGTTAGCAAAAGACGTCCAGTTTTAAAGAACTGCCAGCTGCTGCTGAAAGGTAGTTATCAACGCTAACAAAGAGCAGACGCCAGGGCCTGAATGGCATGTTTGTTTGGTTTTCTAGGATCTTTCTAGTCTCCTTCGCAGCCATTTTTAGGGTCGTCACGCAACGCTCCTCCAAAAAGGACCGTTGCGTGACAAGCCTAAAAACGGCTGCGAAGGAGACTAGGATATTCCTCCTTCCATGTAAACAACCCCCTAACTGATCTAAAACCCGTTGAAATGATTTTGTTTGTTTTACAGTGATTTCTGTCCTTTACTAGGAGAGGCAGATTCAAGAAGCTCATTTACTGATTTGAAGAAAAAAGACACAACTTACATTGGAAAATTAATCTATTATTCTATCAATGTATAAAATTGAGAAAAATAATTTACTTGGTTACACAGAAACCAAGACAATCACGGAAATTTCCTGTACTCTTCAACAAGGAAATTTTTGCTATTTGATTCGTAGATTATATTAGTGCTGGGACGTCCTTTTAAATTTTCACATGCCTTTCATATGGGACCCGTTTCTCAGAAGTCCCGATAATTCACGGCTTGGGAAAATTGTTTTGTAAACATTCAAGGTCGAGGTTTCAATAGTTTTGCAGATAATATGATAAAAGTACAAGTTACAAAACAAAATTGACTGACCTTTTAGTAAGGATACGCGCTTTCATTCTTTATGTTTTGAATTGAATATTTGATTTAGGGCCCCACAAGTTAAAGGGACTTTCGAGAAACGGGCCCCTGGAGACATGCGCTTTGAAACTTCGTATGACTTGTTTGCAGCCAATGTCAAGACGGCCAGGTTGGTTGTCAAAACCAAGTCTTTCCCTCCACTACATGGCAAGTGAATTCCCCGAAGTGTTTTTGTCAACCAATATGGCCGTCTTGTCAAGTGATTGCAAACCAAGAATTACCAATGAGAACATTAATCAATTAATTGTAGAATAACCAGTCCCCTGAAACTGGTTAAATGGGATATGCCACACTCCCATCAAAATGGGGTGCTGTTTCCATCACAAGCTTTTCCCCAGCGTTACTTTAATGTCTTCTTTTTCCATGTACTTTTTTTCCGGTAGGAAGTGGGACCAACGCTGGCAAGGTTAAAGCTTGAAACAAGAATTCTAGATCTGAAGCCATTTCAGTTCTTAATATGGAACTCAGGATAAAACGACGAAAACAGCAAATAGGAAGGTACAAGAACAGTACAATCGGTGCGTAAAGACACGATTATTCATTCATATTCTCTCTCTAATATCTTCAAACATTTCTCCTAAAATTCAGACGCTTGACAATTCATCAACACAAGACAAAAGTCAACAAATTAACACAGCGACTCGATAACCAAAACTTTTGTTTCCAAGCGAAGTTTTCGCCTTTACCGTTGTGGTAACTTATAATCCATTTTAAATATGTTGGGCAACAAAAAACAGTCTTATGCAGAATAGCCTGCTGTATCTTGTTCATTTTGATATACCACAGGAAGAATACAAATATTTGAGGGTCAAATTCCGAAGCGTGACAATTCATTATATGAGTAGCTTTTTTTTTTCTTTCGTAATATAATTAAATTTTTTGTCTTGTAAGTATTTTTTGTTTTTTTTCTTGTTTGTTTGTTTTTTACTTATTTATTTGTTTGTTTGTTTGTTTTTTTTTTTTTGCATCCAATAAGTTTTCAAGGTGATGCAACGAAAAGGCGTTGTAGCAAAGGTGATTAGTTGCGTAGGCCGTATTTTAGAAGTGATAATGAGATGAGAAATACGAACGATGAAAAATAAAACTCGAATAAGCAGAAACTGTTCGGGGTGTTCCAATAGTGAGGACTGGAAGAGAGACAGCGCATACGCGGAATATGGATGGAAAACGAATACCAGGAAAGGTGGTCTTTTTACGTGAGTAAGGGACCACCACTTTTCAATATCCGAACCCCGAAACGTATTTATGTAAAATCTAATAGCTTTTGCTATTTAAAATCTACCGCCTGCCTCCCCTATCAACACCTCTTCTTCCCCAGTCTCCCCTACCCCGGCCACCCAAGCCCGAGTCACCCCTACCCTGCGATGCACCCCTACCTCGGTCACCCCTACCCCAGTTTCCTCTACCCCGGTCACTCCCACCCCTGCCACCACTACCCCGGTTGCCTCTACTCCGTTCTCCCCTGCCCCGATTGTAAGAATCTTTCCTTGGGTCGAAAGACCGCCTATCGAGCGAGTTATCAAACGTTCTAGGATCTGTGCCGTCAGTTCTTTGGGAACTTCCTCTTCTGTGCGTAACGGTACACTAAGCACCCCTGCCGTTACTATTTACACTTCCAATGCTGCTTTCTCCTCTTTCGCTACGCGTGGAACTATCAGAACTATTTGTATCTCTACTAGTAGCTCCACTATCCCGAGTGTGAGTTTTACCGTTCCGTTCAAAGCGTTTGCTGGAAGAGTCACTGCTTTTTCTTGAAGTGTTCCGCAAACCTCCTTCACTAGCAATCGTACGCTCATTTGTCCTTTTAGTGTCTTGAAAGTGCGCGCTCCTTGCCGCATACTTCGAGTCGCTGACACTTCGTTGATAACCCTGATCCCAAGTGCGTCCCCCTCGGGGATTTCTGCCTCTGCCTCCCCTCCCTTGTGCTTGCCGATGCTCCTGGTTTATTCTTGACTCTTGCCCAGTTCCTTGTGGAAATGCAGGTGGAGAAGAAGTCGAGCGAGATTTAGGATTACTGTCTGAGATCCAACTGGCATCCCAATTAGGAGAATGGCCTGTAAATAAAAACGAAAAATTGAAATCGTTGTCATCTGACGAATCAGACGGGTAGTATTGTATACGCATAGATCTTCAAAACTAATGAATAAAACGAAAATCCGCTCCTTGGGCTGATCAAACCTGAGTTAAGAAGTCAACCTGTGTTAACCGTTCAAATGGCGCCAAAGGTAAAATACGAGATATTCACCAAGCGTGAGGGTCAATAAAAACGAAAAAAAAAAAACGAGGCCAACATCAAGCCATCCGGACCGAACAAGATTGGTTAAGAAAAAAATTGTTGCATGGCCAAAGGGACTGCGTACGACCACAGAATTATTTGATAGTAACGTCGGCGTGCTTACTAGTTTAAAATACAAACCTCTCTCAGACTGAGAGCCAGCTGACTCACACCAAGGATTGTTGTTTAGCCGTTTTTGCAAACTAGAGGCACTAGAAGAAGAAACCACTCTTTGCCGACTTTCTGAAGGCCCTCTTCGTAGGACTCGGAGAACAATTAAAGGCTACTTTCTGGGCCCACGTCACTGGGAATGGTTCCAGACTTTCCTGCTTCGGACGAACCGCGTTCAATAGGGGTTGGGGGAGACTGGAGAGGGACGAGCGTCTTGAACTTGAGGTCTGGTAATACAACAAGAACGAATACAACCAGGCTAGGTCAATTGTGCACAATAGTCGTTAGAGTACTTCAATAATTGATTTTATAGAAAAGGGACAATTTGCAACGACGATCTTTTCGCAACTCAGTATTGCAATATTGAAACAATCTTGTAACTATCCATAACAATGTTGCAACGTTGTGTTACGCTGAAAACCGTCATTGCGATTCGTCCTGTGTAACATCACATTTAGAAACCTCGGCGGCGACAGAATTGAGAATGTCTAAAGAGAAATCGGTAAAATAAGCAAGCAAGCTAGGAAATTCAGAGAACCCTACCCCCCCCCCCCCCCCTCCCCCAACCCTCCCTCTCCTCAGAGACGGACTGCTAGCAGGCTTTCACCCCTCTATTACGACGAAAATTTGCTTATGCGACTCAACACATAACAATGAAAGGTTTTCTCTCTTTCTGAATCTGATTACGGTATCTAAGAATTAAACGAATGAGGATATTCGCGATTCTGTTCAAAATGACGCTTCATTACATTGTTGCATGCCACCGCCTTCACTGTGCCGTCCCTAGCAAGTAGTGAACTCACGCAACAGGAAGACTTGAGAAGAAAGAGAACGGCAAACACTATGTGACAAGCGTGACAATAATTATGTTTGAAAAAAATTTTCCGTCAAACTTCACCTTCTTTTAAGCGCACCTTTTTTTGTAAAAGACCAGAAAACATGAATGTTCTCTGATGATCACGACAAAACACGCAAGTAATAGCCCTGTCACCATTGTCACACAAGTGCTTTGCCGTCTTCTTCGTCTGTCGTCCTGTTGCGTTAACTCACTCACTCAGTGACCAGCCCTTAAATTACCTTAACAACTGGTGACCCGGGAGGGGTGGGTGAGTTAGGGGAATTGTCTCAAAGCGGTTGTTTATCCTAGCATTGGTCCCTCTAGACTGCTTCAGTGTTAACTGCACAGTTTTAGTAGCAGTTGATCCAAGAAGCCAAAAACGACAAAACATCTTCACACAGTTGTACTTCAGGAAGGTCTCTATCAATAAGTACTAACACCAAATCAAACTAAACGCCTCCACCCTGGTAAATCACATCCAAATCAGTAAATAATAACATGCATCCTCTCAGTTCCTTTTTAAGCGGATTATTTTTGTTATGTTACAATGTACCTCGTAAGTAACGGTGCATTCGACGATAGGAGCTTGCATCTGCAATACAAAGTCCGACCCTGGAGGCGGGAACTTAAGGTTTTATCTGGGGAGGCTCCGCCCCGATGTTGAACCCCAAACCCTTACCATTTTTGACAGACAAGGTACCCACTTCTTTATCTTTGACAAATGATAGCTCTTTTACATACCTAATTTACAACTCTGCAACGCTTTAAGCTGCTGTAAATGCACCGTCTTTTAAATATGAATAAATCACTAAACCAGGTTAGTTTGTCTTTTTCACAGCCATAAAATGCGTCGGTTAGCGTAGGCCTTTCGCAGACCGAAATAAAAGATTTTCCTACCCTTCTTTAACTTCAATTAGTGAAATCCCTACTCACTTATGTACCTGAGGACTGAAAAAGCTGCCCCTTTCGGGCGAGGCCTCTTCGCATAGGCCCTCCCCCCTCGGGGGTGAGGAAAGAGACCTTGACAGCTACTGAGATCTTTATCTTGGGTTTCTGAGTACCACGATATAAACAACCAATCAGAAGAGCGGCTCTGACATTTTTCGCGTAATATACGCATTGCTCGAACCTAGTAACGCGGGAAACAAACTTGAGTGTGGCCGCTTTTATCCCGGTTTATAAAACGTCATGTCGGGCGAGAGAAATACCGCGTGGATGAGTTTACAACAAAGGATTCTGAAAAAGTTACGGTGGCCCCGATTAAGTTCGCTGCAAAGCAATTTCTCAGTTCATCCTAAAAATCACCTCAAAATAGAATTCTACCTTTTTAGTCAACAGAAAAAAGTTATAGCGTGAAAATTTCTTTGATGGGTTGAGCGAGGCAAGTTTTCTTGTACATAAATAATTGATGACTCTAAGCCAAATTCTCTGAAAAATGTGTGATTTTAAGCTTCTTTATTATTCAAGTTGTTTTTTTTTCTCCTTTTTTATGTGTCTTTTCTTGGAACTTCATGGCCGGCCGCGTGGACCACCTGCGGTTTCGTGATGCCTTGCCCTTGGTCATTATCAGTAATCAAAAGGGGGTTTAAGCCTCCAAATGTTGTATGCACTTATCGAAAAAAAAGGGTATATGATAGAAAATATCATCTATAGTAATCTAGAATAATCAGATTAGTCAAGTGCGCTTCCCTCCGCTAAATGTCTTCGGCCATTGGCATTTGTCCAGACCACCCCGCGCGTGACTGTCTGTAAGTTGTGCCGGAAGTCAATGAAAAAATTCTTAGAAAGGCTTGTTTATCTTAACAGGGCACTCAAGTGGTCCACGCGTGATTCTTGGAAAAACGGCTAAAACGGTCTTCTTACATATCTGAATACAAAACTAAAGGAATTATCCGTGTTCATGCTCCCTTGTGATAATAAAAATAAAAAGTATGGTATACCAAGATAAACCGCCAAGAGACTTTTAAAAATTCACCGCTGAGGTGGAACTAAAACCCACGCGGCAGTGTAAAAGTGACGGGAGCTATATACTTTTTAAGCTCTGTAACTGCAATGGGCGTTTAGAACATTTTACGCTAAATTTTGTTTTAAAACCAAGTTTTATTATTCTTTTGTCAAACCTAAGAATTACATGCAACGCTTAATGACAGTTAGAGTTTCCGCCAGAATCTTATTTTATCTCAAGATACATTATTACTTATATAAAACAACCAACTGCGTGAACGTGCAAAGCAGATTAATAGATATAAGTGTGTTTCAATCAATGTTAGCTAATTTCAATTACAACTATCAAATGCTTGTGTATTTTCTCGTTTAAAAGTTCTAATTGCTCTGGTTTGCACGCTTGTCTGTGGTAGATTGAGCACTGGAAGCAAAGCTTCCTTCTGGCACTCCACCACCATGTTGTTTCGTCTCAGCGCTTTGAATATGAGACGCTGCTTCTTGAGTCATCGGGTTCTTCGGCTCTCCACCGGACTGAGATCCAAGTTTGTCTGTTTCGTGGATATTGCCAGCACGTTTGTCTGCAGTAGATTGAGCACGAGAAGCAAAGCTTCCTTTTGGCACTCCACCACCATGTTGTTTCGCCTCAGCGCTTTGAATACGGGACGCTGCTTCTGGAGTCATCGGGTTCTTCGGTTCTCCACCGGACTGAGATCCGAGTTTGTCTGTCTCGTGGATATTCCCAGCACGCTTGTCTGCAGTAGATTGAGCACGAGAAGCAAAGCTTCCTTTTGGCACTCCACCACCATGTTGTTTCGCCTCAGCGCTTTGAATACGAGACGCATCCTCTTTAGTCATCGGGTTCTTCGGTTCTGCACCGGACTGAGATCCTTGCTTGTCCATGATTTTGTGCGGGAATATTCCAAGCAACTGTTGTCTTCTGTTCAAAATAGCAATAAAATTCACTGTTAACTTTTCAGAAATAAAAGTTATATCTCTACATGCCCGAATATTACCCGATAAACCTGACTCAGATGCTTCCTTCAAAGCTTTTCCTTGTCACTCGGAGCTTTGCTTTAAATTGTATTTCAGTTATTCAGTATACCCAGTGCTCATAGTGTTGCCTTAAATCTACATTTTTTATTCTGAGCTAAGAGAGTTTCATCTGAAAGAATATAAGTTACCTCCTGTTACCCTGTAGTATATATAGCTGACCTATAGTTTCTTTGCATAATTCCCTGAGGACTATGAAATCATGGGTACCGATCTTTCGTTCAAATTGTTTCTTATGGTTTGTACACCTTAGCCCTCAGTACAAAGCGAACATCAGTTCCATACAACGACAATAGTTAGACCTGGAACCGCCGCCGAACGCCGAGTCATGAAGTTTAGCAATTAATTAAAAACTCCGTTAGTAAATCTAGTCGGTTCCAACTAGAGACATTATACACGAAAAAAACTATCGAGGAACTTGATTCACTTAGTTTTTTAACCCTATATTTGATCACTGAAGATTCGTCAAACTTAGATAGATTGAGAGTCATTAGGTGTTCCCTGTACTTGTTGATTTGAAATGTGCACTTGCGTTAATCAGCATTTACTACAGTCTAGTAGACTACACCTCGGATTTCACCTTGCAACATTAGGCAAACTTCTAAAGTAAAGACCTAAGAAAACTGTGTTTTTAGGCATGCGTATTCCGTGAGTAAAGTCTGTTCTAGGTTTAACACTTCTATTTTCAAAATCAAGCTCACAATAGTGTATTCTTCCTGTTGAAGTAGTTGAGTAGCAACGACTCAGCCCATGGCCTAGTCCTACATGCATATCTCGGTGGAGCTATATACGTAGATTTTTTTGTTCCTTTTATCTCTGTAACATGTAGATGTTAGAATAAAACAAACAAGGGTTGAAGTACCTCGAACAAGTTGAATTAAGCTGTGTTTTTCGACCTTTTTTCTTCGTAATATCTTCACCTTGCCTCGTTGGTTTAATCTTCAGGAAAGGTGCTCTACTTTTATATGATTATTTCTTTCCGCGAAAAGTTACATCAGCATAAAATTATAACTATACTTAGAAAGGCCCACGCTTCTTAGAAATCCACTGGTGACACGGGTGTGAACAGGCTCCTAACACACTGTCCTGGAACACCCCTCCCCCTCCCCCACCCCCCTCCAAAAAAATAAATAAATAAATAAATAAAAATAAAACGAACAAACAATAACAACAAGAGAAAAAAAAGAAAGGAAAGTCACATTAGGAATAATTAAATTGATTAATAGCGGGGCTCCCGCGCGCGCGAAGCGCGCGTGGGACAGAGCCCCATACCCATGGAATATGGTCAACCTCTTTTCGTTTGGTTGTCACGTGATTGACCGAGCGTACGTACGTACGTACGCGTCTACAGATTGTACGGGTGGGGTAGGGGAGACTATGAAAAGGAAGGGAGGGGTGTCTCAGGCGTGTCTTGGCAAGTCCACATCTTTAATATAGGATTTTAGTATAGGACATTCACAATATGGTCAATTGACAGCTGTCAAAACAGGATAGCCACTGACCAGTATCCCATGACCATATCACGGGCTCATATGTCAACTCATCGAGGTGACGTGATTTATTTGGAAGCTGTCCGCTGACCAGTTAATTGTTTTACTAGATCGCGAACAATGTTCAATCTCATGCTTTTACTAGTTAAACTGATAATGCACACATATTGGACATCTATCTTTTGATCAATTGACAGCTGTCAAAACAGGGTACCCGCTGACCAGTGTCACTTGACCGTATCGCGGGCTCAGGTGTCGACCCATCGAGGTCAAGTATTTTTTTGAAGTTATCCGCTGACAAGTTACTAGTTCTCAATTGATCGCAGGCTCAAGATCAATTTTTTTCTAAATTCATATGAAATATGTTGTGTTTATGTGCTACACAATTAAAATTTTGATTGCAAACTGACCTTGGACGCGAAAATTCAGCCAGCTGTTACAGGCAGGGAAGACAGTTGCTTATGACTTTTCTCACCATGGTCACGCGTTGGTCACGCTCTACGTCCAATTTTTATGCTCTGATTGGTCAAAATTTGACAGGTGAGTTCATGCGGAAAATTTATGCAGCATCTTGAATCTTGTTTACTTTGACAGCTGAAGCTGACAGAGTTTTGTTTCAACTTGTGATGTTTTTAACTGTCTTTTTCCACTGGATGTGCAAAATGAAATTCAGCTGCTATCAGAAGTCTTTTGTTATTCATGGCTAGTTTGTTTATTGGGTTTTTGGTTGAGGAATACGTCGCTTGTCAAAGTCGGAAATCCGATTTCGGATGGCATCGTTTTGGTTTTCACCTTGCTTGATGCGTAAGAGGATTGCAAAGTCTGAAGCGATACTGGCTTTTCTTGATACCTTTCAGGAGCTGCATCTCGAATGGTAAGCCAGAGAAATTATTGTATTCGATGTTTGTTTTTTTGTATCTAATTTAATGAATTCAGGAAGAGTTTATGCGGGCATTTAGTTTATGCACGTTTGTAAGATTTGTGAGGGTGTCTGTAAAACGCGGACCGGATACCTGCGGATGGCGGATGCGGATGGGAAAATGCGGATAGAAAAATGCGGATGGAAAAAAAAACGCGGATAGCAAAAAAAGTAAGAAGAAAAAAAAACGAGAAATGCGGATAACAACAAAAAAAAAGAATAAATAAACAAACAAACAATTAGGAAAGAAATCTTTCTTTCAAGTCGCTGTCACATGGTTGGACCCTTCACTGCACTTACATCCAGAACGTGATGCCAATAGTTGGCACAGTTTTGTACCCAGTAATTCCTTTCATTAATGTCACAGAAATAAGAACGCTCCGTTCCTCCTCCTTAAATGCACACATACTTGATGCACTTCTCCTGAGAGTGTCTAGCCTAACGCTTGCAGGCAAGGAAAACAGCTCAAAAAATCGGCTAGCAAAGGAGGTGTCTGCAAAACGGGGACTGGATACCTGAGGATGGCGGAAGCGGATGGGAAAATGAGGATAGAAAAAATTGTGAACAATATCAAAAACCAAAAAAAAACACAAATTTGGATATATAAATTGTGTCACGAGAACATTTCATAACAAAACACGTGTATAACGTTGTTCGGACAACAACAACAAAAAAGGACTAAATTTCATCAAATTAAAAGAAAATTAGAGAAAACAAACTGAACCTAAAAATAGGGTGAACTACGCGAAAAAGTCGGCGTGTTTTACTTCGCCTATTTCACGCTCGCCTCCGCTAAATCGCCATGTTTTCTCACAAAGGAGCCTGATCTTCAAAAAGGATCATAATACAAATCAATTTTTCGCTCTGCCTTGACTCTGGTCGACTCTGCCATAGCAGACCAGTTCAGAGAGTGACTGTGAACTGCAGACACCCGCAGAAGCCCGTTTTTGAGATCAAAAGCTAAGCTACTGTTACACTAGTGGTCTTCTGTTACACAACTTGATTTCCTCTCGGTTTTGTGTGAATCGGTCTTGTTTAATGAGGGTTTTTCTACAGAAATTCATTTTCAAGCAACATGCCACACCCTCAACAGAGTCATTTTTCTGGCCTTTGTTCCATTTTGAATTCACAGTTTTACGAAAAGCTTCCATCAACATATAAAAAATGCTGATCTGGTGTAGACATAGCCAAAACAAAATATAAAGTCTTCTTAAGAAGCAGCTTGGTTTTTTTTTCTCATTTGCAATAATTAAACATCTTTCCAGGTAGAAACGCACGGGAGCGGGCCAAATAATTCAAATATTATATAAATTATTTTCGATTCCGAATTCTACCCTTCACGCTTTTAAAAACGAGTTTTAAGTTGCTCGATACAGACGTTCTAAAAACTCACTGAGGATATGTTTTGGAAACTATTTTGCTAGGAGAAAAATTAGAAACAAAAACAAATCAAACTGAAAGTACCCTTCATTAATGCGTTTCGAAGTGACACTTTTTTTTGCGGGAGTTTAATTTTGCAGATTAGGTGATTTTTTTTCAGCACCATTTCGGGAAATAACTTTTGCGATTGATCAAGAAGTCTGTTTTTTCTTTTCAATGTGCAGTATATTTTGCAATTTTAAAAATTCGAATCATTATTCATGCACTTATAAATTCCCAAAGGGTAGAGCTTGTAAAAAATAAATCCACATGATAGGCGGAGTTGATTGGCATCTGCCAAATCGGAAAGTTACGTTTTTACGTTCGGCCTTTTTTTCTGGTTGATCTGCAATTTTTTCTGTCTTGAGCCGCTCAAACAAGTAAGTCTTGATTTGATTGCCCTAAGAATATTCTTTCTGTAAGTTGAGTACACTATATCCAGTAGGAGCAAAGAAATCAGAACTCCAGGTCAGAATGATTTTATATTAAAAATTGCATTTGTCGTTTGTTTAGCAAGTACTAACACCCATGCCTCCCCCTCGTAGCTTGATAACCATGAAATTCCGAATAAAGTAATGTTTACAAAAATAGCGATAACTCCCGAAAGAAAAGACAGACTGTTCATGAATTACATCGCTTTAGGATGCTGGTCTGGTAATATTCTGCATAGCCTGCGAGCAAGCTCTCCTATTTAGGCGAGCGAAGCGAGCCTCGCGAGAACGCGCGAGACTCGCTTTGCTCGTCCAAAGAGGAGAGCTTACTCGCAGGCTGTATTCTGCATTCTGACTCGTGATTGCAGGGACCACTGGCTCCTTATTGGGTAAAGAAAAGAATATTAAACAGGGCCAGTGCTAGCCGATTTTTTTAGCTGTTTTCCTTGCCTGCAAGCGTTAGGCTAGACACTCTCAGGAGAAGTGCATCAAGTATGTGTGCATTTAAGGAGGAGGAACGGAGCGTTCTTATTTCTGTGACATTAATGAAAGGAATTACTGGGTACAAAACTGTGCCAACTATTGGCATCACGTTCTGGATGTAAGTGCAGTGAAGGGTCCAACCATGTGACGGCGACTTGAAAGAAAGATTTCTTTCCTTAATTGTTTTTTGTTTGTTTATTTATCCTTTTTTTTTGTTATCCGCATTTCTCGTTTTTTTTCTTCTTAATTTTTTTGTTATCCGCGTTTTTTTTTTCATCCGCATTTTTCTATCCGCATTTTCCCATCCGCATCCGCCATCCGCAGGTATCCGGTCCGCGTTTTACAGACACCCACTTGAAAGAAAGATTTCTTTCCTAATTGTTTGTTTGTTTATTTATTCTTTTTTTTTGTTGTTATCCGCATTTCTCGTTTTTTTTTCTTCTTACTTTTTTTGCTATCCGCGTTTTTTTTTCCATCCGCATTTTTCTATCCGCATTTTCCCATCCGCATCCGCCATCCGCAGGTATCCGGTCCGCGTTTTACAGACACCCGATTTGTGACAATGATCTGACCGAGTATCAGGTTTGATATAAGCTTACAGAACTTTAAAAAGCCTTTAGACAGTTTCTCACCGCAAATAGAAAGAAAACGTTCCAAAGAATATTTAGTTATAATTCTGGCCGGAAAAGAAAGCTTTGAGCGATTTTCTTGCCTCGAGTTCGTCTTTGAAAAAAGCAACGACCGGGAAGCCGGCTTAAAACATAAATTTAAGCTTCAAGCTTGAAGACTCAGGGTTTTTAGGGACACTTTAATACTTGTATTCATGAATGAAAATTGTTGTCTCTGTATATGTTTCACCGAATTATATTTCTTTTATTGATTGTTAGTAGTCTCTCTTGTAATTTTATTCGCTGTGCCGATTGCTTTCAGTCGTTCAGTGAACATAGTTTGCAGGAGTACTCAAAATGCCGCGCGTTAAACCATTAAATAAAAAATAAACATAATAAATTCTTTATAATGTTGGAGCGTAACTCTGTTAATGTTCATTCAAACACTCGCCACAGCTCGCACTGCAAAAGTGAGAACCGGATGGCCGTATAGGTGATTTTGGAAATTTTTTTAACAGTTTATGAATGCCGGTATGATAAAAACAGTTGGTTTACACGCACCCAGATTTGTTGACAAGATTTTGCAAAGTAAACTTGTCGAACGCAAAAAAGTTGGCCTGATTTTTTTTCCACTAATTAATCTACGGTGATCAAGAGCCATTATGGCTCTTAAATGTGATCGAAGATGAATTACCAGTTTTTGAGTGTACATATGAGGTTATCAACTCGATGTAAGATTTGGTTCACTCTTGGGCTGTTTGCAATTTATTTTTCTCTAAAAACTGGTAGCCTTTCCCTCAAAAGTGACATAAATGTGCTCTAAAGTTAACTGAATTGTGGAATTCGAATACAAGTTTATTGTTTAATTTAAATTATAAATTTATTAATGGGAGCCTCGCTTTTAGCCCTGGCTAAATCTATATATTACATTTTATAACATTTAAAATGCGAGATGGTGGTCAAAAAAAACACTCTGACAAAACCGAAAGAATCTGATTTGTAGTCACGTTTCCCGTATTCAGTTTACATGTAAAGGGTTGTACTTGTCCCTAGCACTAGCGTCTTCCTAGGGGTGCTTACCATTTACACAAACCACCCGGGTGGAAATTCGGTGATTAAACATATATAACTAAACTATAAAAATTTGACGTGGTGGGAAGACGAACCGCTTCAAACTATACCCAAATCAGCTGAGGGGACTGAAAAGAGTAGAAAAATTACATCATCGCAAAACACAGCCCATATTTTCTAAAGCTTCCCGAGCGGAAAGGCGCGAACCATATGATTTTCCAACCGGAATTTCCAGTTTTCATAAGCATAGGGTAAGTCTGACCCCTAGTATCAGGGTCTTCCTAACTGAGAGGTAGGAAGATCCTAGCATAAGGAGGATCCTAACTTTCGCCAGGAAGATGCTGGTACCAGGGACAAACCAGACCAAACCAGAGCCGGATCGTTCAGAGGCTAATCACGGCAATATAGGCCGACAATTTCGTTTGGCGTTAGCAAAAGACGTCCAGTTTTAAAGAACTGCCAGCTGCTGCTGAAAGGCAGTTATCAAAGCTAACAAAGAGCAGACGCCAGGGCCTGAATGGCATGTTTGTTTGGCTTTCTAGGATCTTACTAATCTCTTTCGCAGCCATTTTTTAGGGTCGTCACGCAACGCTCCTCCAATAAGGACCGTTGCGTGACAAGCCTAAAAACGGCTGCGAAGGAGACTAGGATATTCCTCCTTCCATGTAAACAACCCCTTAACTGATCTAAAACCCGTTGAAATGATTTCGTTTGTTTTACAGTGATTTCTGTCCTTTACTAGGAGAGGCAGATTCAAGAAACTCATTTACTGATTTGAAGAAAAAAGACACAACTTAAATTGCAAAATTAATTTATTATTCTATCAATGTATAAAATTGAGAAAAATAATTTACTTGGTTACACAGAAACCAAGACAATCACGGAAATTTCCTGTACTCATCAACAAGGAAATTTTTGTTATTTTATTCGTAGATTATATTAGCGCTGAGGCATCCTTCTAAATTTGCACATGCCTTTCATATGGGGCCCGTTTCTCGAAAGCCCCGATAATTCACGGCTTTGGAAGATTGTTTTGTAAACATTCAAGGTCGAGGTTTCAATAGGTTTGCAGATAATATGATAAAACTACCAGTTACAAAACAAAATTGACTGACTTTTTAGAAAGGAGTCGCGTTTTCATTCTTTATATTTCGATGTGAGTATTTGATTTAGGGCCCCACAATTTAAAGGGACTTTTGAGAAACAGGCCCCTGGAGACATGCTTTGTGAAATTTCGTATGACTTGTTTGCAGCCAATGTCACGACGGCCAGGTTGGTTGTCAGAAACAAAAGTCTTTCCCTCCACTGCGTAGCAAGTAAATTCCCCGAAAAGTTTTGTGAACCAATATGACCGTCTTGTCACGTGATTGCATACCAGCCAACAAAGAGAGCATTAATTAATTGTAGAATAACCAGTTCCCTCAAACTAGTTAAATAGGATGTGTAGGACTCTCATCGAAATGGGGTGCTACTTCCATCGCAAGGTTTTCCCCAACGTTACTTTCATATTACTGTCTTCGTTTTTCTTTTACGCCGGTAGGGAGTGGGACCAACACTGGCACAGCCAAAGCTTGAACCAGAAACTCTACTTATGAAGTAATTTCAGTTCTTAATATGAAATTCAGGATAAAACGGCGAAAATGGCAAATAGGAAGGCACAAAAACAGTACAATCAATGACCAAAATTAACGGAAATTGATGCATTTCTCTACTGTTCTCCGCAAAACAACAGCCCCAAACGGAGCGTAAAGACATGACTATTCATTTATAGTCTTTCTCTCTAATATCGTCAAAAGTTTCTCCTAAAATTCAGAAACTGGATAATTCATCAACACAAGACAAAGGTCAACAAATTAAAACAGCGACTTAATAACGAAAACTTTTTTTCCAAGCGAAGTTTTCACCTTCACCGTTGTGGTAACTTAAAATCTATTTCAAAAATGTTGGGCAATCAAAAACAGTCTTCATGCAGAATAACCTGCTGTACCTTGTTCATTTTGACATACCACAGGAATTTAGAATGCAAATATTTGAGGGTCAAATTCTGAAGCGTGACAATTCATTATATAAGTAGTTTTTTTTTTCTTTCGTAATATCATTATATTTTTTTGTCTTGTAATATTTTCGGTTTTTTCTTGTTTGTTTGTTTTTTAATTATTTATTTGTTTTTGCTTTTTGTTTTTTTTAGATCCAATAAGTTTTCAATGTGATGCAACGAAAAGGCGTTGTAACAAAGGTGATTAGTTGACTGAGCCGTGTTTTAAAAGTGATAATGCGATGAAAAATACGAACGATGAAAAATAAAACTCAGAACCTAGAAACAGAACCTAGAACCTGTTCAGGGTGTTCCAATAGTAAGGACTAAAGGAGTGACAGCGCATGCGCGAAATATGGATGGTAAACGCTAAAGTGAGTAATGGACCACTACTTTTCAATATCCGAACCCCGAAACGTATTTAACTAAAAACTAATAGCTTTCCCGATTTTAAATCTACCGCGTGCCTCCCCTATCAACACCTCTTCTTCCCCGGTCTCCCCTACCCCGGCCACCCATGCCCGAGTCACCCCTAGCCCGCGTTGCACCCCTACCTCGGTCACCCCTACCCCAGTTTCCTCTACCCCGGTCACTCCCACCCCTGCCACCACTACCCCGGTTGCCCCTACCCCGTTCTCCCCTGCCCCGATTGTAAGAATCTTTCCTTGGGTCGAAAGACCGCCTATCGAGCGAGTTATCAAACGTTCTAGGATCTGTGCCGTCAGTTCTTTGGGAACTTCCTCTTCTGTGCGTAACGGTACACCAAGCACCGCTGTCGTTACTATTTACACTTCCAATGCTGCTTTCTCCTCTTTCGCTACGCGTGGAACTATCAGAACTATTTGTATCTCTACTAGCAGCTCCACTATCCCGAGTGTGAGTTTTACCGTTCCGTTCAAAGCGTTTGCTTGAAGAGTCACTGCTTTTTCTTGAAGTGTTCCGCAAACCTCCTTCACTAGCAATCGTACGCTCATTTGTCCTTTTAGTGTCTTGAAAGTGCGCGCTCCTTGCCGCATACTTCGAATCGCTGACACTTCGTTGATAACCCTGATCCCAACCACGTCCCCCTCGGGGATTTCTGCCTCTGCCTCCCCTCCCTCCCCTCCCTCGTGCTTGCCGATGCTCCTGGTTTATTCTTGACTCTTGCCCAGTTCCTTGTGGAAATGCAGGTGGGGAAGAAGTCGAGCGAGGTTTAGGATTACTGTCTGAGATCCAACTTGCATCCCAGTTAGGAGAATGGCCTGGAAATTATAACGAAAAATTGAAATCGTTGTCATCTGATGAATCAGACAGGTAGTATTGTATACGCATAGATCTTCAAAACCAATGAAAAAAAAACGAAAATCCGCTCCTTGGGATGATCAAACCTGAGTAAAGAAGTCAACCTGTGTTAACCGTTCAAATGGCGCCAAAGGTAGTATACGCAATATTCACCAAGCATGAGGGTATAATACGCGTTACTCACCAAGCGTGAGGGTAATAAACGCGATATTCACCAAGCGTGAGGGTCAATAAAAACGAAAAAAAAAAAAGGTCAACATCCAGTCAGCTGGACCGAACAAGATTGTTCAATGGATAATTTGTTTTACGGCCAAAGGAACTGCGTACGACCATAGAATTATTTGATCGTAACGTCGACGTGCTTACTAGTTTAAAATACAAACCTCTCCCAGACTGAAAGCCAGTTGACGCACACCAAGGATTGTTGTTTGGCCGGCTTTGCAAACTAGAGGCACTAGAAGAAGAAACCACTCTTTGCCGACTTTCTAAAGGCCTCTTCGTAGGACTCGGAGAACAATTTACGGCTACTTTCTGGGCCCACGTCACTGGGAATGGATCCAGACTTTCCTGCTTCGGACGAACCGCGTTCAATAGGGGCTGTGGGAGACTGGAGAGGGACGAGCGTCTTGAACTTGAGGTCTGGTAATACAACAAGAACGAATACAACCAGGTTAGGTCAATTGTACACAATAGTCGTTAGAGTACTCCAATAAAAGGTTTAATAGACACCTTTCATAGACACGGGACAATTTGCAACGACAATCTTTTTGCAACTCAGTATTGCAATATTGAAACAACGTTGTGACTATCCATAACAATGTTGAAACGCTGTGTTGCGCTGAATACCGTCATTGCGATTCGTCCCATGTAACATCACATTTAGAAACCTCGACGGCGACAGAATTGAGAATGTCTAAAGAGAAATCGGTAAAATAAGCCAACAAGCTGGGAAGCTCTGAGTTAAACACCCCCACCCCCCTCTCCCCAGAGAGACTGCTCGCAGGCGTTCACCTATCTATTACGACGAAAATTTACTTATGCCACTCAACACATGACAACGAATGGTTCTCTCTCTTTCTGAATCTGATTACGGTATCTTAGAATTGAAGCGAATGAGAATAATTGCCATTCTGTTCAAAATGGCGCTTCATGATATTGTCGCACGTCATCGCCTTCACTGTCGCCGTCCCTAGCAAGTAGTGAACTCACGCAACAGGAAGACTGGAGAGGAAAGAGAACGGCAAACACTGTGTGACAAGCGTGACAATAATTATGTTTGAGAAAAACTTTCCGTCAAACTTCACCTACTCTTAAGCACATCTTTTTGTCAAAGACCAGAAAACATGAAATGTTCTGTGAAGATGACGACAAAACACGCAAGTAATAGTCCTGTCACGTTTGTCACACAAGTGCTTTGCCGTCTTCTCTTTTCTGTCGTCCTGTTGCGTTAACTCACTGGTGATTTCCTAATGACGACACTGGAAAGCAACCAGCCCTTTGGCTTACCTTAACAACAGGTGACCCAGGAGGGGTGGGTGAGTTAGAGGGAATTGTCTCAAGGCGGTTGTTTATCCTAGCATTGGACCCTCTAGACTGCTTCAGTGTTAACTGCACTGTTTTAGTGACAGTTGATCCACATTCCTGAAGTACAACTGTGTAAAGATGTTTTGTCGTTCTTGGCTTCTTAACGGAATTCTGTCAAAGAAACGGTACATTCACTTCGTTAAAATTTTAAAAGAGAAGGACACGCAATTTAAAGCAATTTTAGGACTCACAGACTAAAAGTGGAGATAACTTAAGACCTTTTTAATACTGAGGTGATCAACAATGCAATATTCTTCAGTTAATATACACTCGAAATCACTAACTGTTAACACCAAATCAAACTAAACGCCTCCACCCTGCTAAATCATATCTCAATCACTAAATAATACCATGCATCCTCCCAGTCCCTTTTTAATCGGATTATTTTTGTTACGTTACAATGTACCTCGTAAGTAACGGTGCATTCGACGATAGGAGCTGTGTCTGCAGTACAAGGTTGCCAGCGGTCCATGACATAAGGTGGCTTTTAAAACCAGAGCAATAGGTTAGTCAAGTATAATACCACCAAATATTTTATTGAATCTGACGAATTTGCGAATTCGCGTTCACAATTTAAACCAAAAGGTCTGGAAGGCAAATAAGGATGTATGTCGGAATTAAGTCGTTTTAGCCTTTCTGGATTCCTGTCGACGGGGCCTAATACACTTCTATGCGTCTTGGCCTTGCGTCTACACTTGCACGAGCAAAATCACTAACAAAATCAACATCAGCCACACCAGTTTAAAGCAAAGAAATGGGCTAGCCGGTACGCAGCAATAACTGATCTGAGAAAGTGGAGTCTTTTGAAAACACTTTCAACGCGACACGAAACTGAAGTTCTCGAAAACAATTAAGGGAGCCTTAGCAACGACGGGAGCGAAAATGTTACCAATAAAATAAATGCGCGGCTTTCTTGAATAATGAAATCATAAAATGAAAGGAACTCATACCTTGCTCAGAGTTTGAAGCTCACTGGAAGACTTGTTCAGAAATGCAACGCTCTGGAATGAAAAAAAAAAAGCGTCAAACTGTTTATTAAACAAAACAATAGTTGCGCCTACACTGAACGTTATTTCTCGGGATATAAGGCCTTTCAGTCTGAGGCGGCATAGAACTAACGCTGTGACCACTTTGGTAACCATGAAAACGTGAGATGTTCGAAAAGAGAGACCGGGGATAGGGGGAACTCAGCAAAGTTTTTTTACGAGGAGGCTCCGCCCCGAAGTCCGACCCTGGAGGCGGGAACTTATGGTTTTATATGCTCCGCCTCGATGTCGAACCCCGTACCCCTACCGTTTTTGACACACAAGGTACCCACTTCGTTACCTTTGACAAATGGTAGCTCTTTTACATACCTAATTGACAACTCTGTATCCCTTTAAGCTGCTGTAAATGCACCTTTTTTTTTTGTAAATATGAATAAATCACTAAACCAGGTTAGTTTGTCTTTTTCACAGCCATTAAAAGCGTGGGTTAGCCATTTAGGCCTTTCGCAGACCGAACTAATGAAATCCCTACCCCCATGTACCTGAGGACTGAAAAAGCTACCCCTTTCGGGCGAAGCCTTCCCGTATAGGCCATTATAGGGACTATCCACCCCCGCCCCCCTCGGGGGGTGGGGAAAGAGACCTTGGCAGCTACCGAGATCTTTATCTTGGGTTTCTGAGTACCACGATATAAACAACCAATCAGAAGAGCGCCTCTGACGTTTTTCGCGTAATACACGCATTGCTCGAACCGAGTAACGCGGGGAAAACAGGCTTGAATGTGGCCGCTTTAATCCCGGTACATAACACGTCATGTACCGCGAGAGAAATACCGCGTTGGTTGGATTACTTTTCTAACGGTGTGTGTAAGAACGCACCTTTACTAGAAGCAAGACACTTTCTTCACCATCAACCTCAATGAACATCTTCCATTTGTGTTCCTGGTGAAGCAAAATAATAAAGGCAAGATGATTTTATTGCTTGGTTTTTGTATTTTTAGCAGTAGCGTTTCAAGCGAGCTCTCTGAGAAAAAAAATATGGACAGTAAACATCAACTGCATTAACAGAACCACGACAGCAACGGCGGCGAAAACGTCACTTAAAAAGTGAATTTGCGCTGCTTCAAAATTCATCGTTCTTAATCCATCTAATTCACTTTGTCAAATGTCGCCGATTTTTTCTGGAGTAGACTGAATCTAAAGGTCGGTATATTAGTTCAGAAAAAGAAAAAGGAAGTGGTTGTCTTGTCTTAACTGATAAAAGGTGAAGTTGGCAAGATTCATGTTGTAGTCGTGCAACGACTGGACGGCAAAGAAATGTACAAAAAGCATGCTGCACGTGCAAAGTTGTTGTTTTGCCAATCTAAACCTATTGCCTTTTTACAATTCTCGTTCCCGTCGCCGTCGTCAAGCTCCCTAATGCCCTTAATCTGTTACCCAAGTGCTGGCGGCAAAAAGAGCTAGTCACTGCCTACCTGAGAAGATTGCCCCATTCTGCAGTGATTTCCAATCAAAAGAACGAGATTGGACTGTTGCTGTTGATTGCCGGGACTGCAGTTTGTTGATGACAAACCATTCTGTAAAATAAAAGATCAAGTTTTTTATAGAACTGACATTCTATCAGGCCACTCTCTGTCTATCAACAACTGCGGAGTGCGTATGTATAGGTGGGATGGATGGAGGAACTGTGCTCGGATTGAAATTGAATTAAAGAAAACTCATTTTGAAATAGTTAAAGACAGTTATCATGGGGTTTTAAGCGTTAGCATTTACAAACCACCTTATCAATCTATAAACCACATCCTATTACAGTTATATAAATTAACAATACCATCTACATAACTCCTAAGCTTGTACTTACTTCACTGTAATAATTAAGCTGGTTAATGCAATTTCTTGTCTAACGAGAGGGGAAGGGTTTAGCCCTTCGGTAGAAAGGACAGTTCCAATTCCGTACGCGACACTGGGCGCAAAAAGCACAGTTTCCTCAATTAGCACTTCACTTCTGAAATTGACACTTCAGCATTTTCCTGTACTGATTAAAGGGTTGTGGGTAAAACTATTAAGAACAAACTTCACGTTTTTGGATAAACAGTGTTAGTCAGGCTGTTACTTCATTCCTTGTTTTGGAGACACCAGGCATAGCAATAAAGTACATCATACCATAGCCCCAAGTGGAGGAAAATGCATCATGGACTCGCTTTCACTCTTCAAATGTACAATCTGCTCCTATAAGAGAACGGCACAGAAAAAAGTACAAAGTTTTTTACTAAAGAAAGCATTTACATTTTCAGTTTATAATTCCAAACACTGTATCAAGTCTTCGTAATATTTCTTCAGTTTAAGCGGAAAATTGAACTGAATGTTCTAGATTGCTTTCTTTTGGTAGGTCCTTCTCAGTTGAATTCAAGTGATATCTGGTGGTGATTCATATATTTGATTCCTTCATGTAGAATTTTTGTGAATGAATTAAGGCACGCTCACAAAATTCACTCTCACTTCACCAGACAACGTGATCAGTTCCTGCTGCCTTTGGCTAAAACGACTAAGTACCACGGCAGTTTTAGGATCAATGGTGCACGTGCCTATATCAGATCTGCAAGGGACTTAAATACGTTCAAGTCATTGACGAAACGGCATTACAAGCGCAAGGCCATCTCTTGGATCTTTTTAATGTCGCATGTCTTACGTACTTTTAGTGTGCTACTCTTTGTATAATGTTTCTCTTAATTTTTATATTTTTTTACAGGACTCTGCTTAAATTAGCTTCATGCTAAACCAGTTGTTGCGGTGTAAATAAATAAATAAATAAATATATAAATAAAATAAAATAAATATATAAAAAGCACCACAGCTGTCAATACACTGAAGACAGTTCAAATACACGGCATCATATATTTTGCTTCCTTAAAGAAACGAACAATATTGTTCCATCATTTTTATAAACCACTGATAAACCTGTAATACGTGTTCTTTACTTCTCAAGCTGTTAGCGAGGTAGCCACAGGCCACTGAATGTAACGTTATGACAAAACGGTTAATTTACCATTAATTCAATCCTGTAGCCATATGATTCTACTCCTAGGGCTTTAAGATTGTCGTCTGTGAGTAGAAGAAGCCTGTATAAATAAGATATCATTTGTTGTATTAATCATGCAACAACATTACACTTGCAAGCTGCAAATACAAACTAATGTAGCTGTAACAAAGTTATCTTGCGAGGCTTATAGTTAATGCTCTTACCTTCTACCAGTGATGTGATTGTCTAGAAACAAAGGCACATACATGACCAGGTCTTTATCTCCACCTATCGAAAAAAAAAAAAAAATACAAACAGACAATCAAAACGAGCCTTTTGTTTTTGTTTAGTGGTTTTGATTTACTTTAAGGAAGAAGAAACCGCCAAGGCCATATCAAACAGTTTCTTTCCGTTGAAAATGCTGAGAAAAAAAGTGATTCACAAGAAATTTTTGTGAGACACTCACTTGCAAATACCGCAAGAGTAGCAAGAATAACAAATTCAACAAAGTTCTAGATTTAGAAAGAGAAAAGGCTAAGAAGGGCCTCGAGAAGTCTGCAAATTTCGCAAAAATCGCAAAAGTAACATTCTTGTTACTCTTGCAATAGGTGAGTGTCTCACAAAATTTTCTTGTGAATCAATTTTTTTGGCTAAAATTGCGAAAAACAATTTGCTAGCAAGATCGAGCCTGGACAAGAAAAATTCTTGTTACTTGTCTCTTATGCGTTAAACGGGTGAAACGTGTAAATTCTTGCTTGAGTGGACATAAACATGTAGTAACAGTGTGTGTACATTTTTACATTTCTCGGATTGTAATACCTTCGAACAGTCCACTTACGGTAGACATTATAGCGTTTAGATACTAGCGATTCACCAAAAGTAGAAACCGTCTCCAAAAGTAACGATAGGAAAAGGGCTGACTTACTATTCTGAGCAACTTGCTCAAGCCACAGTGCCTGAAAAAAAATGACATAAAATAAAATGTCAAAAATGAGAATCAACTACATGTATTTGTTATTACAGAGAGCAGAATCTGATCTTCATCATAATAATACAACTTTTACCACATCATCTGGTGTCCAAGCATTGACATCGTGTTTGTCCAGAACCTGAAAGAAAGGATTAAACAGATTCTTGAGTATAAAAGAACGTTCCTGTAATCTTACACATGTAATGCGTCATTGAAGAGTTTATCACAACTGTAAATTAATTGGCTAACGTTGACCCAGTAGTTTTGTTGTACGTAATATCCGTTCTCAAGTTAAACCAGTATTCAAACTAATTTGTTTCAGAATTTTCTTTGGTTCTTAGCACTAATTATTCATAAGAGACAAAGAAAATTCTGGTTTAGCCTGAGAACGAATTACCTACAACAATTTCACTTCTCCTGTCTATAAATATAACTGGTTATGATTTATTGTTGTAATTTTATTAGTTTAACACACCTTGGAAACCGACTGCAATTCAATTATTTCCTTTTCTTTTTCAAGAATACGTAGTTCTCTCTGCAAAAATCATAATCAATGTTAACAACTGTGTTTAATTAACCCGTGAAAAAGATAGTGGGTTATAACACAAAATAACACCCTGATGCAACTATTAGGTAGGTGCCTACTATTATTCATTCAAAAATATCTCTCCGTTTCTGATTGGCTCAAATCCCAGCTAGCGTTGACCAAATTTGGATGACGTTTGCGATATCCAGAAAATGTCGTCAATAGTACTGCATAATCGCTAGAAAAATGGACGGCAACCGAGATGGCCTGGGAAGAGGCTGCGTTTGCGGAACATTTCACGTTTTGCGAAGAAGAAATTGCCGAGCTACTGCCTAAAAAACATAGCAAGAATACAACTCGACGAATGACATCTGCTATTTGGAGAATATCCACTACACTAAACATCCCTTTATATCCTGAAGGTTCTGAGAAAAAGGAAAATGAAGACGAAAACTTAACATCGATCGAGGTAAGCATGTTTTAGCTTGTTTTCTAAACTAGTAATTATTTTGGCTGAATAACAAAACAATTAAAAATATTATGCAGATCTCAGAGGGTGTTATCCGCCTTGGTCGAAACATCCTCCTCGATCTCCATAATTCTTCAGATCATACTAAACCATACCCAGTAATTGCTAATTATGTTAATAACAAGCAAAAAAGCAAGATACATGGAGCACCTCTTACATGCAGGAACTGTAAGCAAAATTGTAGAAACTACCGACCCCTCCCCCAACCCAACAAAAACACTAATATCATTGCTACTCAGGGGAGGGGTAGATGGGTAGGTAGGAAGTATGTAACTCGCCTCACGCAATTCTCGCTCTTTAACCGTCAGATCCTTTTCTAACTTTTTCAGTTTGTTTAATGTAGTTTCAATTTCATTGCTAAAAGATAAAAGATTTTACACAAATTATTTTACTTCTTGCTACAATTTATATGATACATTGTACATGATATCTAGTCCAATACTGTACTAAAAAAATCAAGCAGTCAAAGAAGACCAACAAAACATCAACGTATTAAATTCTAGCATGTCATGTGGAAAAGGTGAGATTTTAGTGTTCAACGTGCCAGAGTTACAATCCTAAGGTGTGGAGCTGGTGCTTCCACTTTGATCACTAGCTGCATTTGTTTCTTGGCAGTGGCCAAATTTATAGATGCCTATTATGTAAGCAACCTTTTGCCTTTCAACAACGAGGGTTTTCACCCTTCTTACAAGTTCAATTTTTTGAACAATCTTTTTTACAGATTATTTGCTTGGTAACACAAGCTCTTCGGGCTACATGTACATGTACAAACGCTGAAGAGGGCAAAACGGGGTGATTTTTGGTTATCAATTTTGTAGTCATATTTAAAATGCTAATAATTTTTGTACCTCCATTCCTTTTTCTGCTCTATGAAAGAATCAGTCTCCTGCTGTAAGGATGCTGAAAAAAAGTGCAATATCATCATGTTTTGTATCTAATGCATGGCTTAATAATAATACCAATGAATCAATAATAATGATAATAATAATAATAATAATAATAATAATAATAATAATAATAATAATAATAATAAACATCCTAAAGCAGATGTGGAAAGGTTGTACATCCCAAGAAAAGATGGAGGTAGGGGCCTGATTGATGTAGAAACAGCATTCAAAACTGCAACAATAGGGCTTGATCACTATCTGAAGCACAAGGAAGGGCAATATCCAAAGCAGGTGCTTGAACATGAAAGATCTAAAGCCAAAAATTCAATATCCAAGAATGCTACTAAATTCAAAAGGGAAGTAACAATGCCAGAGAAAGAGAACAGAGAAGATAAATCTGCCTCTGAAAATGCTAAAGCCCTGAAACACGTGTTTAAGTCCAGGATGAAGTCAATGAAAGAAGAAAAGTGGAAAAACAAAGCATTGCATGGCCAGTATCCAAAGATCCTAGAGAAGCCTCATGTAGACTCAGTCACCACCAACAAATGGTTGTCAAGTAATTTGAAAGGAGAAACAGAGGGATTACTTGTAGCAGCTCAAGACCAGGCAATAAACACCAGAAACTACCAGAAAGTAATATGTGGCCAGCAAGTGGACAGCAAATGCAGATTGTGTTCGCAACATGAAGAGACAGTGGACCATATTGTATCTGGATGTGAGGTATTAGCCAAAACGGAGTACATCTCCAGGCACAATAATGCTGCAGCATTTATATCTCCATTGGAGCATATGTAAAGATCATGATATAGAGATTACAGACAAATGGTACGAACACGAACCAGAGACCGTGACACACAATAGAGATAACATGCCAGTCAATACTGATAGAACTATAACAGCGAACAGACCAGATATCATCGTTAAAGATTCAGTGAATTCCACCTGCAAACTTATTGATATGACTGTTCCATCAGATAGAAACATCGCACTGAAGGAAACTGAAAAAATATGCAAGCACAAAGACCTAGAACTAGAAATACAGAGAATGTGGCATATGAAAACTGTAGGGATCCCTGTGGTTGTTGGTGCACTTGGTACAGTGAAGAAGGGTATGGTAGAAAACATCAAGAAAGTATCAGAGAGAGCTACTATGACAGAGATTCAAAAGATCTGCATGCTTGGATCTGCACCAATCCTTAGAAAGGTGCTCAGTGTATGAACAGAATGATTGACTTGAGTGACTGACGCTCTAGGTGCATGGTTTGCGCCCGGCTGATGCACAAAAAGAACACCAGCAAAGACTGTGATAATAGAGACAATAATAATAATAATAATAATAATAATAATAGTAATAGTAACAGCTTTTAATTTGTAGTTCCAGTTTTTATAGTGTTATAACTATTCTCTTGTTACATGCACAGCTGCATTAAACTTAGGTCCTCAAAACTCTAGTGCCTCTGAATGCAGCAGGCCAAACAGACAAATAAAAAAATATTATTATTGAATAATAATCTTTTGATACTTACCATCACCATCCATTAATTTCAGTTCCATCAGTATTTCACCAAAATTAGGCCGTTTCTGTCAATGGAAAAAGATAATTTTTTTAGCTGCGAGCATGCAAACATTAATTTTACAAAACCAAAGGTAACATAACTGATAAGAAACAAAAATATTGATCATAAACAGCTGATTAAGTTAATAGTACCTTTGGGTCAGCTATCCAACATTTCTTCATGAGATTTGCAAACTTTTCAGGACAGCTACTTGGTATGGTCAATCGCTGGAAGATTTTAAAACAACCATCACACATTCGTTTTTGGTAATTTATACCCTGCATAGACCCCCAGTTAAAATGCTAAATGAAAATTTGGTGGTCACTTGCAACAAAGAAGCTCGAAGGGAAATGCTTTTACATGTAATGGGAAAAATGATTTTTGGTTTTCTGTTCTCAGGGAGAAGGGTCATGCATCAGCGTTAAGGTTGGAGGTACTATAAGTTGATGCTAGGAACCAATGAGATTTTGGCATCTAAATATGACACTGCTAAAGGTCAAACAAGGGCACTTTGAGACCGCAATCTTGGTTCTTCACAATTTTTTTGTCTTTTATTAGAGCTAAAGGTGTTTAGAAGCATAACATTTAAATATCTTTGATTCAAACATTGAGTACAGTGATGCAGCTGTTTAAGGGTTCAAATTTTCGTAGGGGAACTGCTTCAAGGCTTTTATGACTTAATTAGGCTATCGTGGCATTTTTTTTAAAGCTGTACTGAGTAAGTTCCATCCTGTAAACAAGCTTTATTCTCTAGCGTACAAAGTTCAACAGACCTTTTAAACAATAGCATTAGGGAATAAAATTGGAAGAAGCTAGTTGACAAAAGAATCAGAAATTGTTTTATTGAGTGGAATGACGTGAGATGAGAAGTAATATTTTTCGGCAGTTTGGTAATTTTCTTGCTAGTAAATAATTCTTAGTTATTCGGTAATTGACGAACCACATTATCTTGAGACACCCTAAAGAAACCTTCAAGTCTTCCCTCTATAAAGTGATGTTTGATGAAGGGATATTAATAACTATTAACAATTATTTTGTTTAATTTGCACCAGATAAAGGAAAGACAAAGAAAAGTGAATCTATAGCATGAGGATAGACTTGGCAGTGCGCAGCCTTTCACGTTTTCATTAATGTAGAGCAATAGTACCCAATTGTGCAAAAGAGTAGATTTTTGGTACGGTTACACTGTAGCATTGAAAATAGCTCATGCACGTTTAACGGGCCTATGTTTTATCAAAGTCATCAACCAGGCAAGTAAGCCTTATGGCATACTTGCCCAGTTACAGTTTGGGTTGCCCAGACAAAAGTTCAGAATTATAGAAGGAATAGTGATAAAATTGTATGCAACTTGGACATTTCTGATTTGCCTTTTATTTCCATTGTAGAATACTAGGAAAGTCGACAGGGTACAGGCCTGAGGCTTATTCATAGTTTATTTACATTTTACAAGTATTAATTTGTTTATCATTTTGTAGAAAATGCTGCCCCATCAATGAAGGCACCCAAAGTTACAATTTTATTGCATCCAGACAACAGATGCTGCAAGTTATTCTCAATTTTTGCAAAAGTATTCAGCAGAGTAGTAATCAGAACACAGATAAAATGTACATAATAAAAACATCTCAGAATTTTTGAAAAGATTTTGTGGTTGAGCAAAACCTCACAAGTCCAAAGGACGACTTATGGAGTTATCTTAATTGTCCATGCAAGATTGTATAGTTACCTGGGATGACCAGAGAACTGCAAATATGGATCCCTGACGTGACTGATGATGGTGATGATGGATGGTTCAACAAATATAACTTCAATCATTTTTTTAAAAGTAAAAATGCGATTACTTCTTTACCTAATGAAACCATTATAGTACACTACATGTTCTTCATTACAAAATTATCACTTCCTGGTGCCCTTCACAACAATTAGGCGGGCACTATTGCATTTTCCATGCATTTCCCATTCCCCAATAGTTTATGTTAGTACAAAGAGGAGTGACTTTAGAATAATTTGTGCAGACACAGGATAGTAACGTATCAAGTTCAGACAGCATATAAGGCTATCCACACAGTACCTCTCCATCCACTACTACCAGCCATGCTATTTGAACTCCCATGAGTCCTTTAAATGGCACCTCTTGAGTTAACATCTCCCACAAGAGCTGCAAAAATAACATACATACATATAAATGATTCATGTTAGCATGTAGTAACCAGAAAGATTCATGTACGTAAAGTCCCCCACTGGCTCTTGTGTCATTAACAAAATTAATCGTGAAATCAAAACAACAATTCATTAAAACAGTAGTGTTCTAGAGATTGGGGAGGTTAATTTACCTTTCAGTAAGCATTACCGCTCAGTAAGCTTTTTGCAGAGTGGTCATTAACTTTTTGGTAAAACCATTTTGTAACATAATAATTTATAAATAAATAAATAATGATTTGGAGGAAGCACATCCGCAAAGTGGTTCTTTGTCTACCTGATTCCTGGTCGAATTGAGTAATTAAGTAACCTCCTTTTGACTTTCACCACAAATTTATGCTTATCTCAATAATCATTTTATTTCAAACAACTTTTTTTTTCCCCAAAACTCACCACAGCATAAGAGAATGTGTCACAAGCTTCAGACACAGGCATGCTTTGGATGACCTAATTCCAAAAAAAATAATGAACATTAAAAAAGTCTTATTACTGTGCTGGAGCGTAAGTTTCCTTTAAGGGTCAAACAAAGCCCAAGCCATGATTTAGAGGTTTAATTTTAATTTTCTGATGAGCATCGCCATCTCTTTCATGGGGGTACCCTACCTCTGCTGGGATTGAAAATCATTCAACAAATACTTTCTGTAAGATGCTAAGTGTTAAAAGTAAAGAGAGTTGAAATGCTAATCACCTCAGGTGCCATCCACGGATATGTTCCAACAAGTGACATTTTTGTGGTGTTGGCAAGGAATTTTGAGGTACCAAAATCACAAATCTACAACATACAGTAAATAAAAAACAAAGTCAGTAAAAATATATCTGGAAATTTAAGCAACAACCCTCTAGAAAGATCAAAGGCACCTTTTGTCAAAATTAACAACAGTTATCATTGCAGGAATTCACATCATTACATATGGTTTAAGAAGCTCTGCCAGTACTAAAATAATGGCAGTATCACTCAAAAGTAAGTTGACAGTCACTCACTGACTTGCGTCTCGATCTTCGAGACTCGAAGCTCAATTCGTGAAAGAGTCTAGTTGATTCTTGCCATAATTATGTGCAAATGGCTATTGTTATTTTTCTTGAGAAAACAGTTGTTTTCTTGAAACCCTTTTGAGTGATGAAGATTCAAAAATGCAAGACTTAGTTTATTGAAACTCAAAAGACTTGATTCTCGTGTCTCGAGACTTGATTCTCGTGTCATGAAACTCTAATCATTCGAGCTTTGAGTTGAGTGAATCGAGTTTCAAGTCTCAAGACTTTCAACTTTTTTTTGAGTGGTACTGTACATTTATCATCAAGACAAGCATGCTTTCAAAGCCTGCATTCATTTCATGATTACAGCTGGTTGAAATCCACACTTTAAAGTACATGTTGTATCTCTAAATATATATATTTCTTTTTGTCTGCTAATACAATTATTAATAAATTACTTTTAACTGACAGAAGCAACACCACTAAATCTAAGTTGAAAAAATAGATCCTCGCTACAGAACTTTCACTAGAAGTCTACACTGTATATGGAACATACAAAGCCTAACATTACAGTAATTAGTAATATTTTTTAAAAAAAATTAAAAATTATTTCAGAATTATTTGCCACTTACCTTGACACATAAGTTAGAGCAAATCACGACTGAAAACAAACAGATAAAAAAGTTACATGTCTTATCTCTTAAAAATTATAGAAGCAGCACATCATGGAATTTTTTTTAAAAAAGTGAATAATTACTTGCAAAAAGGTAACCTTGATAAGAAAGCAAAGCTTACCATTTTTAGACTTCAAGTCCCTATGAATCACTTTAACTGGAGCCTCATTATGTAGATAATTGATTCCTTGAACGAAACATGAAAAAGTAGCAAAGTTACATTACTCCATGGTTAAGTTGGCTAGAATTAAAGCAGTGGTCTCGTGAGTGGACGGTTGTGGATTGAATTCCAGCAGGCTTACAAAACGGGTTTTTGAATTAACTGATTCAAGCCTCACACACAGACATTTCTAGGGCTTTGTCATGTGTTCCTTTCCCACGAGGGAGGAAACGTGTGATAAAGTCGTAAGAATGTCCTGTATACCGTGCATGGGAAGCTATTAAAAACTGTCTTGAATGACTACCGGTAACCATTATTAGTTAGCCAATTTACAGTGTGGAATGAAAATCACTGAGGTGAATCTGCACTTTAATCACACCAACAGTTAACTACACTTGACACTAACTGTGGGTAAATTCTGCTTCCGTCATTTTGTTGACATACAGTAGCATCATATAGGAACACCCTTTGGCTAATGAACTTACATGTATTATGTTAACGAAAATATCTACAGTGACTTTTCTTCACTTTTTAAAATCCTTGTACAGAATTTTTAAGTAATTTTAATTTTTAAATTTTTATCATGTAGTCATATAATTAACGCAGGGCCCCTTTTGATACCAGCCAGTGGCTGATAGTTCCCTGCCTAAATAAAGTTGACTTGACTTGACTGACACTGTAAACATACATTACATGCAACCTGTACTTACCAACAGCAATATCAGTTGACCACCTTAGGATCTGACCAAAGTTCAGCTGGTTGTTCGTCAGATAATCAAAAAGGCATCCTTTGGCAGCATATTCTGAGACAATTAGAAGTTTGACAGTTAGGCCCAGTTCAGATGCCAAACTTTTCATGAGCCGAACCTAATACATGTACATTGGAAATCTTAAGTACATGGAAAGTTTGGTGTCTGAATCAATTAGGAATGCCTGTTTCAATTTGGAACAGCTCAGCTGTTCTTTTCACCTAGGCCAGCTGCGAATTTTTCCTTTGAAGCAACTTTGGAACGGCTTTGATTCAGACAATGAACTTTTCATGTACCAAGCCTAATGCATAAATTATCATAACATATTTTGTAAGCAGTTTGACCAAAATAAGCATTTTTAACCATTTGAGCTTAGTTCAGCTGCAATTAAGATCGGCGTCTGAATCAATTAAGCCAGTCTTAATTATTTGGGTCGGCCTTAATTCAAATTAAATTCAGCTCATGAAACGTTCGGCGTCTGAACCGGGCCTTACTTTTCAGAACTGCTATCATTCATTAACTTACAGATTAAAATCAAAGTTGAGTATTACACTGGGATATTTATGTATCTCTATAATACCAGAAGAATACATGTACAGTCAAACTTCTTGGTATGGACACCTCTCTATTACAGAGTTTCCAATGTCCCAACAAAATTCTTATATATTTTCTTTAAAAAAACCTCTATAATACAGACTCTCTCTAATACAGACAACGGACACTAAATCTTGGCCCCAGAGAGTAAATTTATATAAACTTAACCTCTTTATGACGGACACAGCAGTGATTGGTGATCAGGTGAAACCCGAATCCTGATCAGATGAATCTGCACAGGGCGAATCCCACCTGGCTGATGAGCTATGCAAGGTGATATAAAGCCCAGTTGCTACACCTTTTGCAAATTGTTGTTTGGTATGCACAGAGAGACATAACAAAATGAGGCTTATTGAAGGCTTCAATAACTACAGATAGCATAAAGATCTTTTCCATTACATTTTGTGCTCTAGTTATTCTTTACTGCACTTGCAAAATGTGTAGTTCCAGAAAATATCCAGACCCCCACCACGGAGGGAATTTCACTTAGGACCCCCCCACCTCCCTGGATTTTCCATTTTTGCAGGGAACTGATGACCCCCCACCCCTTCGGTATTTCCACAAATGTGACTAAGACCCCCCAACCCCTCTGGAAAAGTTCATTTTCACGAAGAAAGACTATTAAAGTAGAAGAATGAGGCAACTTATGGTTAGTACCCAACGGTTTCCATCAGAAGCTTGTATGCTTCTGTATTCATTTATTTGAGTGATCTCGCAACATTAAAACACACTACACCACCACAAAGTAACCTGATCTGTAATTTTTGCTCATCTCTTACTTTAAATGAAACAGAGAAAGTTAACAAGTCGGTTATATTTGTGAATTTACCTTAAATCAGGGCAAGCTTCGATTTGTTATTCGTCTCATGGGCGTAATGTTGATAGAATTAACGCCATTTCGAGCGGGAATGCAGAACAAGTCAAACTTACGACCACAAAATTAATGCAAAACAAAGAGGAGAATAAAAACTCTGAATTCTGAAATGATAACAATTAATACCCGCTGCATCTTGAAGATACTTGAAGGGAAACCAAGTTCAATTTACTGTTTTTCGATCGACTGCTGCCACGTGATGCACGATGGCCGTATAAATGTTTGGTGAAATCGACACCATTTCACGAGAATTCGATCAAGAACATGCCACACGTTCAACCACAAAATTAAGGGAAAATGAAAAGGAGAATAAAAACTCTTCATTCTAAAATGGTTACAATGTATAGCTTGTGCTTCGTGAGGCAAAATTGCCACTCTTCTGATCTATCGATCGACTGACGCAACGTGTTGTGTTGCGTGATGTGTTGCATGCGTTGATGTTTTGGGGAAGACTGGTAACGAGTAATGGCGGCCGAATATACGAGCATGCGATAAAACGAGTTGTAGTCGGTCTAATTCCTTTGAAATTACATCCAAAACGCTTTTGGAAAAAAAAAACCTGGTTAAGATTAAAAGGAACAATCTTAAGTGATATATTTCAAGTTATTTATGTCCTAAAAATGATTTACCAGGTCGGTAAGAAGCAATGTTCGATCTCAGGTCGAAAACAAAATGATATTGCCCCCCTGGAAAGTGATTTTATGGTCCAACCCCCCTCCCTTCTGGAATTTCCTGGGCCTCTGACCCCCCCCCCACCCCCCTGGACTTTCCAATTCCCTCCGTGGTGGGGGTCTGGATATTTTCTGGAAACACACAATAGCAAAAGACGCTTTCAGAGTTGTACTTTATGTTACCACTTCAGTTTTACATGCAGCATTACACTGTAGCTCGTTTCGTTTTAACCGCAGTAATTTGTCTATAGTTGAGATGTACAAGGTTGTATGCTACTGAAAGGCAGTGTCTTTGTACTGTGAATTAATAACTTTAAATGGAATTTAAAGATGAAGGTGAGCCTGGTTTTAGCTACTGAACACATAAAACTGTAAGTGGAGTCATAAAAGTGACAAGAGCATAGTGACCTCTTTTATACGGACACCTCTCTAATATGGACACTTTGCTCTGTCCCTTCGGTGTCCGTATTAGAGAAGTTCAATTGTATGTGCGGGGGTGGGGGGGGGGGGGGTCTAGTCAAGCTGTCTTCTAGTCACTGGTGAATGTCTCACACTTCAGATAAAACACAAGCACTTAAAGTACCCAAAACAAAAGTTACGCAGAATAATGAAAAGATACACGTACAGTATACTTAGATTTTTACTGTCTTTCCTCCAATTTTTTTTTTATTCAGATCAATCTCTTGTATTTTTTCTCCTTCTGCTGGGCTCTAACTAGGCTTCAATCCACATGGAAAATACATTTAACAATACTGGAGACAAAGATCCTGCATGGTCATAGTGGGGCTTGGATGACTATGCAGTACGTGCTGTACCTGTCTGCAGAACAAAGTCTAACACAAAGCATGTACATGACGTAATTGTGTATGGTTTATTATCACACTAACCTGTCACAAGGCAGAAGTTTGGCTTGGAGTTCACTGCACCAAAAAACTTGATGATGTTCTTGTGACTGAGCATACTTAAAATACTGGCCTAAAATAAATGAATAACCAGGAATAATAGTTATACATTTAGAAAGATATAAAATGCAGTAAACTTTATACAAATTGTTCAGAATGTGAAGATCTAATTGGAAATAAGGTTCCTAAAAAGAAAACATAGTCCAGTTATTCGATATACCAAACAAGACAATAAATGTACCTCAGCTAAAAAATCCACAAAAAGTTAAAATGTTAAGACATTATTACAAAGTACAGGTAGAACATGACATACTTTTAAGCATGAGTTTGATTTCACATAATCTTTAAACTTTCCAACATGTTTTTTTAAAAGCAGCCACCTCCTATACTACACGTGTATATGTCGTGGTTCAATTTTATCCTCAGCTGAAATTTTATTTTCCTTTGTTTTAAATTCATTGCCACACATGACCATACCCTAAAACAAAGGGAAATAAATTAATTTTGAACCAACAATAACATTGAACCACAACATATACAGCAGTCAGTTACCAGTTAGTGTGCATACCATTCGTGCTACATTATAAAGTCATGACATACTGTAAACCACCAAATAAATTATAAACTGTTTGATATTATGGTACAGTTCAACCTCCATTAAGCAGCCATCTTTTAATGGTTTGGGGCACCGGTAAGTGGCCGCTTAATGGAGGTTGGCCACTCAATATATACGCGCTCATTATAAAACCACAACATGAACATAATATTTAGCACACACATAACTTTATAATGGGAGTAGCATTAATTGTCCAAACTCAGTCCTCACCGTCTATGACAGGCTGTATTTTCATTCATCTTATTCTTGAAACAAAACCAAACTAAGTGTATCAAGCGCTTGATGGCTTCTTAATAGAGGTGCAGACAACAATTGGAGAGCTCTCGTTGGGATGGCCAAAAGATGGTTGTGGATGCTTAATGGGTGTGGCCACTTAATAGGGGTTTCAGTTCCTATTCTCTTCTATTATTATTATTATTTTGAGACTTTGATTACTGGTGCTTAATAGAGGGTGGCTGCTTAATGAAAGTCTAATTGTACTTGTATCAACACTATAGTATCCACTTTCTTGCAATGTTATGCCACAACCAATACAATTATTATTCCCCAATAGCGATATTTCTTGTTTGTTAACACTGTTTTTGTTATTCAAATATTCCAGCCACTGAAACAAACGAACCCATTGTCTCAAGAACCAATAAATATTAAGCCCTGGAACAGCACATTTTTTTAGATCAAGGAATAGACAATTTGTATAGGTGATGATGTGAAAATATTGCTATTTCATCATTTGTACATCGAAATATACCAACACAAATGGGGCCAATTGCACTAAGAGGTCACGTGACCAATGCTTCTTTAAAACAATGAGTTGGAATCTTGCTGATGCCAAAAATTGACAGAGCACATTAAGGGAGATATTTTATGGCACTTTGATTTTTCAACAAGTGGTATCATTAATTGTATTGGCCACCATGTTGGAGGGCAAAACTACTTTTTGTTTCGATCTTGTTAAACGTTTGATAGTTATGCTCAGATATGCTGTAAACCTTCCCACATCAACTTCTCAACATTTTCCTTGAAGTTTAAGTGCAAAATGTGCATTCAGAAAGAGGTAATTCATAATTTTTAAAAATCACATTTTGGTCATGTGACCAGCTATGAGCTTACTCATTTTAAGAAAATGGTGCAGGTTTGAAAAACCAAATCACTATTATTTTGCTACAGATATGACGTGCTAATCGTTTTTGGAAGAAAAATCATACAACTTTCATTTTCATAAAAACAATGTCACATGACCTCTTAGTGCAAATGGCCTATTCACTTTCAATCATAAGCCCACCCCCCGTATTAAATGTGCCAGATCATAAAGTCCTTTAAGACTTATAGGCCCTAGGGCTTATTTTTGGAATATTAAGGTATTAATACACTGTCATCTGTGGGGACCACCAACTTAGTTTTTTGAACTACAATCTGATGCCTTATCCACCAAGCCAATAAAATGTTAAATATATTTGTGGAAATTTTAATCATGTAACTTTCATTTTCATAAAAAATGATGTCACATGACTTCTTAGTGTAAATGCCTGTATTAAATGCGCCAGATCATAAAGTCCTTTAACATTTATAGGCCCTAGGGCTTACTTTTGGAATATTAAGGCATTAATACACTGTTATCTGTGGGACCACCAACTTAGTTTTTTAAACTGCAATCTGATGCCTTACCCAACCAAGCCAATTAAATGTTAAATATATTTGTGGTAATTTGCTTAGATTTCTCTCATCAGTCAAAAAGAAGAAAAATATGGGTAGAACTACATGTTCACACAAAAATTTACTACAGTCTGACATGGTATTTTGAAGGCACCCGCATAACAGCCAATATGAAAATAGTACTTAAGCTGTTGCTATTACTGGCAACAAGAGAAATCAATCCCTTTGTGTAGACAAAACGCAAAATATACTTGCAATATCATCAAGGGATTCAACTGCAATAATATCAATATATGAGTCTCAAAACATTACATACTATAAACTGATACAGAAGGAATGCTGTAGATAAAAACTAATGAATTATCAATGGTATTGCACACAGTCATGTGTAATGATACTAATGAGAATACAGTGGTGAAGGATTACGATGGAAACAATCACATGAACACTTAATATTATGTTAGAGATTTCAATTACGTTATTGTTTTTCTTTTTTGGAATTGAAATTTGGAAGAATTGTCTAAAAATAGTACTAATTCGCTGCAAATAGCCTTGAGCACTTAAAATAGCAAATATATTGAAGCTTGTATCGGCTAAAAATAGTGAGACTAATCTCTCATATTAGACATCAAATCTACAGTAGCGTGATTTGTCAAAATTGATCAAAAAATGAAACCGTTTGATTTCAATTACGTAGAGAACCATACTGTTATGAGACGTACACCGTAATGATATGACGTCCTATAACTGATCAGTTTATTCTATTAAGTGGCTTTGGCTAGAAATAAAACGTCTAATTTGGTTTGTTTTGGTCTTAGAACAAATAACCAAAAAGGAAGCAATTCGAATTCAACCTCTATCAAATTATATAACCTTATTATGATCTTGATAAGTACATTACATGTATCATAGAAAGTTGATTTGTTAGGTTTCAAACAAACCACATATCGCACCATATCAAAAGATCAGCTGTCCAAAGGCTTATTTAAAAGTCAAAAATCATTCTTATAAACTTTTAAACTATCGAAGAATATACCGAGATAAGCGCTGTTAGTGGCGTGTACAAGGAAAAAATTTGGAGTGAATTTACTTGCCTCGTTTCCCAAAGTCAACAACTTCTTCACGGCGACCTCTTTTCCCTTTGATTTCCATCTCGCCCGGTACACAGATCCAAACGATCCCCCTCCGCATCTCTCGAAGAACTCCAGGTCGTCAAAATCTATCGTAACATACTCCATTTCTGTGGGACTAAAGCACTATAAAATTTCTACATGTTACTAACAAAAAAATTTGTGCGCGTGCGATCCGAACGTGAACTCTGCAGACTAACACGTACTGCAGACTTACATGAAGTGCCTCGTCACCTCGCTGAGCCTTCGGTCTTTTAAGGTCAGAGAATAGATGTAATGCCATGTATGCAATACAAATTATCTACCTTTTTTGAAGAGGAGAACTGGGTTCCAGTAAATTTTCGAGGCGCGATAATATTGGCGCGATAGTGGCGCGAAGATTTAGAAATATGGCGTCGTTTGTTCTGTTGCTTTGACACTTCTTCGCGTCATTTTGGTCCAAAAACAAAGTAAATCATGTCTGTGAAGGTAAAAGATGTCTTAGATGCGCTCCAGCAAATGCAAAAGAGCCTTGAATGTTCTATATGGTGTGTAAAATTTCTACAAGCTTTAATAGTTAGCGTGGGTTCTCCAAAGACGAAAGACGCCATACTTATTTATTTCGTAACAAATAAGACTTACTTAATTCGCAGCCTTATTCCTTTCTTTTTGACAGCCTTGAGCTGCTGAAGGACCCTCATTCGACTAAGTGTAATCACCAGTTTTGTGGGTAAGTGTTATGAACTTTCCTTCGACGACAATTGTAAATGCAAAAGTATTTTGCAACGGGCTTCACTCTTCATTGCTTGTACACTATAATCAGCTACTATGTGCCATAAAAGCTTACCTTGTGCAAACAAAAGCTCTAAAGTACACTGAAGTGTTTAAAGAAGGCTTAAAATAAGGAAACACTTGCTTAAAATCTCCACACATCTCTAGCCATGTCATTTTATTTTGTTGTACAAGCACAGCTGACAAGCAGCATTCTCATAATGATACTGTTTCTCACATACAATGTTATTAGGGCCGGCAAGAAGTACTGGTAATATTTAGGACCGAGTGGAGTACAATTCATATTGTAATAGGGGCAAAGTACTTTAATATTCCAAAAATAAGCCCCTCCATGTATAAGCCCTGGCCCCTCCAAATATAAGCCCTCAAACTCATAATGCCAAAAACCCTCCGTTAAATCGCCCCTCCTAATAAATTATAAGCCCCCTGGGGGCTTGTACTTGAAAATTGCCCTCAAATACAATGTAACACAAAGCAAAAATGGTAAATTTCCTTCCAACTATAAGGCTAGCTCAATCGATTTTGAAACGCAAATTTCCCTCTGTAGATAAGCCCCTCCAAATATAAGCCCCTCCAAAAATGAGCCCCTCAAAATTAAAAGGGCCTTTGAAAAATATAAGCCCCAGGGCCTATTTTCGGAATTTTTGCAGTATGCATTCAGAAAAGATAAGGCCTGTTCAGGAAACCTAACCTTTTCAACTCTGTCTTTCATTGAAACAGTCAATGCATCAGGCAAGTTCTTGAAAAGAGCAGCAAGAAATCCAAAAACAAGTGGTACTGTCCTCTCTGTAAGACTCCAGTATCCAAACGGTAAGTTCTTTTATTTTTTTGTTCCCCTGATCATGATTCTGAACGTTTTTCTTTTGCTGACAGGCCACAATTATGTAAGTCAGGATTAAGTCAGGAGCCGATGTGTAAGTCCATAAGCCAAAAAGTGATTGAACACCTCTTACAGTGTAAGTCTGGTCCCCTAGTAACCCAAGCATAAGCATAACATGGTCCTCATTAGTAACACAAGCATTTGAGCTTATGAGCTGTTAAGCAGTCCCTGGCAACATACTTGTCCTTACACAACACCAAAAAAAAATTACTCCTCCCACCAGCTTTGTAGGCTGGGCATCCTAAAGGTTCAGAACTTTTGCACTCCCTTAACTTTTTCTTAGTGATTGTTGGTCTTGAGTAATAACTTATAAATTCACCTTTTTGATGAGTTGCTGGTATACAATTTTATCTACAGGGTACTGCATGCATTCTACCATACACAAGCATGCTGCAGAGATTCCAATTGACAACAAAAACTTTGCTTTTCATTTTCAGGAGCTTGACTCCAAATCCCAGGCTAAATGAAATTGTTGCTGCAGTGCGCAATTTACAAGGAGCAGTTCAGGATGACACAGGAATTCCTACAGGTGATCAGATTGTCAACATTTTAGGATATATAAAATGTTAGAAATTATGCCAGCACCCTTGTGATAGTACAATTTTTATGACGTAGTTGACTATAATTATCTCTATCAATGGAAGAATTAATAAACACCGAAAATACAGGTGTATTTCAGGAATATTTACTGTAAATTAGCCAACATAATAAAGCTCAGGACTCATAAGCACACTACAAAACCATTGACAAATTACCATTGCCGCTTGTGCAGTTTAGTTTGTCATACCTGATTTGATTTTTATCGCAACAAAATAACATTCCAGAAATATTAATTCTGGTTTTCACTGCTACCTTGCTAATGTACAGACCAGTGTCAATCTTTATTTTCTTATTGTATGAGTATCTGAGTATAATAATTTACTTTGTAATTTGCTAGCAATAAGTTTTCATTATTATTATTATAATAAAAAACTTCTACAAATTCACTTTCACATGGATCAAAACTTACATTTATCCTGGAGCACTTGTTGTTGGGTATTCTGAGACATAAATTTTGACTTTTGACTTTGCAAATTTTATGTTTAAATAATTGTTTATGTTAGGCCCTGTTCAGATACAAAACTTTTCATGACTGGTTGAATTGAGTCAGATGACGGTCCTAATTCCAGCTGAACTGGGAGAAAAATACTCATTTCAGCCAAAATATTGCAAAAATTCATAGTAATAACATACATATTAGGTTGTCCACATGAATTGAAGCACTGTTCCATAGTCACTCCAAAGTTGAACTACACTGTCACTGAAAAAAGCTCATTTTGGTCAAAATGCTTGCAAAATGTGTAATAATAATATATGCATTAAGTTACACACATAATTTTATAAATTAGGCATCTGAATTGAAGCATTGTTCCATAGTCACTCCAAAGTTGAATTTCCCAGCTTGGCAAGGCAGGAAGAACAGCTGAGTATTTCAAATTGAAATAAGCAATCCTAATTGTTTCAGACACCAAACTTTTCATGTACTTTATTCAAAGTATTACCAGGTTCGGCTCATGAAATGTTAGTGTCTGAACCCAGCCTTTAATCTGTACGTGTGATCATGATTGCAACTAGCTCTTATCATCTTTGTTCAGGTTCTCCACCATCACAGCCCTTGAAAGTACCCAACACAGATGTTAATTCAAGTGTGGTTTCTTTTTCTGTTCCTCAACCAACACCTCGAAAAAATGCTACAGGTCGCAAGGGTAGACGGAAAGCTTCAAGAGACCAGTTTACTGTGTACATAGAAAAAAAAGGTATAATTATAACGATTTCATACGAAAATAAAAGTTACCCCAAATTTTTTTAACTTTGCACTAAGCACTGCCTACGACCAAAAATTGTATCCAATGTATGAATGTACAACGCTTGTGTGCATTGGGTAGAATATTTAAGTTGCATGTGGTACAGTGTAGAAGACACTCTAACCTGCAAAACAAAGCAACCTAGAGCAGTAATTATGACAGTTGTAGAAATAATGTAAGCAGACATACAGTTGTACATGTTTTACAATGTACATGTATACAGTGCAATGTACCAATAAAATTTGTGGTGAATAACAGTCAAGATCACGTAGTGTAGGGTACCTAGTATTCTACAAGTCCAGTTAGGATACCACATTCGCCTTTATACTGGGTGTCACTGCAGTTAACAATTTGCTCAATGAATTTACAGGCTGTACAAGAAGAGAGCATGAAAAAAAAAAAAAAAAACTAGAATTGTTTCTTGTACTTACTTGATTGTGTTACATTGTAGCTATTCAACCTGCCAAAGAAGTAACAGAAATGTTTGGTTAACTGCTAAGTCAACTACGGTCACATTTTTTTACGTAATTCAGTTCTGCTCCAAATTTTGTGAAAAGAGCAAATACCAATGGTCATTGGCACTAAGAGTGAAGATGTACTGTAACACACTCTGCAGTTGCAGCTGGAAAAACAAATTAATATTGTTGTCATTCTTGATTCTATACAGAAAATTTTGGACATGCTTTGGAAAGCCAGCCTCCTCAAATTGTATCAAATGTGAACATAAGGTACTGTACAGTCCACACATGCGTGATGTGTTTCACTTATAACTTTGGTTAAGATTTTGCTTTCGTTTGTTTCAAAGTCATTATCGTAAATCATTACCATACAAAGGAAGGTGAACTCTAAGCCTAGGAGAAAATTAAAGCACAACATGCATACCATGTTCCTGTAAATAAAAAAAAACATACATGTACCCATTTCAGACCATACCACTGAGTCACTGTAATGAGCATCCTTTGCAGATGAGTGCCCTTCCACAGAAAGGTTGTAGCCAAACTTACATCAAGAACTTTTGCCAGGCGAAGTGCCCCTTACTTTCATAAACAAAAATGCCCCATTCACACCAAATGGACATGTTTAATTAAACCAGGTTTAAAAAAATGAAAAACAGACATACAAAACTGGAACACAGGTTTATTTCAAACAGGATTCAAATGAAAATCAAGTAACATTTTGTAATTTGCTCTTAATTCAGAAAGCAGGTTTTAAGAAGGAAACAATTTTAAAACATGTTTAAGCATTGGTGTGTACGGGGCTTAAGAATATCTAAAGGGAAGGGGTTCTATAATAATAATTCTGTTCTGACATTTTTCCCTGTTACTTTGCTGTTTTTAATTTGAGGACTCCCCTCCTCTCACTGTAAGTTAGTGCCCTCCATAGAATAAGTGCTGCCCTCCTAGGTCGAACCACCATGTGCGACCAGCTCTGGTAAGCAACCACCACCCATAAGCGACCAACTATCAAAAACACCAAAATTTTCCCAGTCAGCACCCTATAATCAGAACCTCTGTAAATGACCCGCTCCTGTAAACTACCGTGACCACTTTTTGGCCTGATGGTCTATTATCTTCTCTTGTATTTAACCTTTAACCTCTTACAAGCAGCCACCTGTGCAAGACGTGGTTTTTTTGTTCGCTTTGTGAACTTCGTCACTCAGAGTAAACAAAGAACTTTCCATGGGTAGTGTAGGAACTGCTCGTAAGGTCTCTCCTAATTGGTCTCAGGAAACAATGACATGTCATTCTTGTAATTGTTTTAGTATTGTTTGGGGTCAGTGAAACACACCTATTTGACTTCTCTTCCGAGCAGCTACTACATGACCCCTTTCAGTGCCAACATCGAAAACATAGGACATGTTTTGTACTTCTGTGTCGGGACCTCTTTTTGAAAGAGACTCCCTGTTTGACAATTCTTGTAAGCGACCACTAAACCTTCTCATTTTGGTTGGTCGCTTATGGGAGGTTCACCTGTCATATATTGTAGTCTGGGGGAAATCTGTGGCCACTATAGCCCCTAGTGACAGCCTTGTTAAAGAAATATACATGTATGTCTGGCTTGTGAATTTTTCCATGCACATTTTTAAAGTAAAATAACCAGACCTGACCAGGTATTTGGTGTTTCACCCTTCCCCTCCCCACACCAATGTTTTTTTTTATTATTATTATTTTTTCAGCTTTATTGGTCTAAACCCCTTCTTAATTAATGATATAAACGAAAAAGAAGGTGATGCAGCATTACAGTTCTTTTGAAGCTAACTGCTTAATTCCTTTATTTCAAAGCCATTATTACAACAATATTACAATGCTGTACAATAATACACATTGTAGGCCATGCAGTAGCTGGGTGAGAGTCTGCAAGTCTGTTAAGTTTCCTTGGCTTGTTGGTTTTGTTATAATTCCATATCACTGCCTAGAACTGCACACGTTCTGTTCTCCTTTGATCATATTTTTGTTTATACATTGTAATTTTAGTTCATCGCTTCGACCATTGCCAGTGACGCAGACACAAACAAAAGCCAAGAAATCAGCCAAAATAGAAACAACTAGGAAGACAAGAAATTCTAGAAGAATACAGGAACAGAAGAGTCTTCCGGAGGACACAGATCTTGGGAGGAACAGCAACGATGACCTGCTTCACTTGATAGATACCATGACTTTTAAACCGGTTCCTACTGAAGGTGATTGATCTTCTTTACCACCCTGAAGTTTCACCTAAAATCATAAACTTGGAAAAATGAGATGTTATAATGTACATGTACAGTGTACAGTTGCATGGACTAACGATACTTAACATGTATAGCTGTACAGTGTATTTATCTTGCGCCTTGTCTATATAAAATAACCACATTACTTGCTAATGAATAGTATTACTGATGCTAGCAGTACAGTGTAGTTTGCTTTAGATCACTGACTGCGGTTTCACGGTTTACACTTTATTTAAAACAGCAGTGCATACACGTACATCACCAACAGTAGCTTGGCCGGTTTTGGCCTCCATTATAGTGTGTTATCCGGCATCGAAAGTTGGAGTAACACTATTAATTTGTTTTTTCGTACTTACAGGGTCATCTAAAGATTTCATTTTGGACCCAAAGACAGAAGAAAAGTTAACGTCAAGTGATAATTCTTCTCCTTCAACAATAACTTTGAGCACATTGAAAGAAGACGCAGGTGAAAAAGACGATTGTAAACTGAATCCGTCCATGCAGAAAGAAAAACCTGTTTGCTTAACAACAATCGCTGAGGCGGACTCGTCCATCAGCATTAACCCTTGTAGTAGTACAGGATTGTTTGGAGACAAAAACTTGGTAAACTGTGAGAACACAGCAAATCCCAAAGAAAATGTAGTGGCAGATACCAGCTCAAAAATTGCCAACTCTACATTGTTATGTATTCCTCAGAGCACTTCCTTAGACACCATGCAAAGTGTGTCGATTCTGCAGTCACTGGAAGATCAACCTCATGATTCAGCTGGAGGCTTTTGCAATGAAAGTGTCGTCGAAAACAATCAACAGAATGATGTTACTACCTATCAGGGCGATGAAACAGACGAGCTGTTGGCAAATGAAAAATGTGATGTGGAAAACAGGGAAGAAATGTACGATGAAACTCGAGGTAAAGCTTGTGGTGAAAATCCATTTCATGATGTTGACGAGGCAAACTTTAAGAGGAGGAGTGAAGAAAACAAGCAGATCTTAGGAAGCATCGCTTATACAGAAACCTACGAGAAAGTTCGCGATGTGTTACCTAATAGCATCCCCGCCAAAATACCAGAAATAGAAAATCATTGCATTGAAGGAAACAACTTGAGCTCGACCGTTATTTGTGGTTCAGCCATCCAAGAAAAACCAGCTGGAAACTATGAAGAAAGGGAGACTCATGATAAGCGATTATCGCAACCTTCTGATACAATACTTCCAACTGAAAATGTCAAAACTAGTGCTGAGCAGAGCTTGGACTTTGAGGGTTTGGTATCGCTGTTTGGCGAGCCCTCGTATAGTACCTCTCAAGACGCAATGCACAAAGAAGAGACCGCACAAAATAGTACTCGTTTAGATAAGGCTGCAGAGCAGTGGCAACACGCCCAAACTCTGGATAAGGAGACCAATTTAAGACAGCCTTTAGAGGCAGTGCAACAAGTCCAAACTGTCAACAACATTTCAAGTTGTAGTAAACCCAAGGGTAAGAAAACATCACCCCGTCAAAAAGGGCGTGGTCTTGCAAACTTGCAAGACAGTGAGGACAGTGATGATTCTTCGGATTTGTGTGAACGCGTCAAACAAAGGCAGAGAAGGGGAACGTCCAAGATGCTGCTGACAGAGTCTCCCACGATGTCATTAACAACTGAGTCGAAGTCAAAAAAGCGGACTGTAGATTCTATGACTAGTTTTAAAACAAGAGGTGAGTCCAGCCTCGAAGGCAGTGCCAAGAAGAAGTTTAAAACATCTGAAGTTCCTTCCCCAAGTCAGCTCTCCTCAGAGAAACCAAACACAGCAAGAAAACAGACACCAAGGACCAGTGAGGTTTCTAGCAAGCAGAAACAAACAGAGGACCTCGTTGCTACCGACTGTAATGAACGGAGTCAAAGTCATCAGTCTGAGAGGGTCAATTATTCTTGTTCAACCGATAAGAGCATTGATTCAAATGAAATTATTCCAGCCAGCGTCTCTTCATCAGAAAATTCCAAGTCAGCAGTTATTGATCCAATGGATGTGTATGCTGATCAGACTCATGAAGAGAAGAAGGAAGTTGCCTCACAGAGAAAAGAGAGCTTGAAATTGCATAAAATTAAAGAAAGAGGCATCTTCGTCGAAGATTATTCATCAGATTTGAAGACAGCAGAAGTAAGATCTCAAGAAGAAAGGCAACACTCTTCTGCACCACAAGTCAAGAATGCTGTGGACCATGACGAATCGACCCAAGGTTTTACGCCATCTCCGAAACTGTCTTTTCTGAGTCAGAACCTTAAGGACAGTACAAGTGGACAGAGCTTAATTAATGAACTGAAAACAAGTCATTTAGCTGAATCGCTTCCTTGTGACCAAAGTCAGAAAGCGAGTTTCAGTGTAACTGAGCAAAGATCCCAGCTGTACGAAGAGGATTTTGTTGACCAGGAACGACTTGGTACAGGGAAAGACCGTACTGCATATGATGAGGATACTCATGTTCCGAGAAAAACCTTGAGAACTCCACAGTGTTCAAGTGGAATAAATTCCTTAAAAGGCAAGGAAACAGGCGACACCAAAAATGATACTAAGGAAAAGGGCGAATATTCTAGTCAACTTGCGGAGAATCGCTCAAAGACATGCAAACCCTTAAGTCAGGAAGGCTGTACCTTAAGTGGGACTCCAACACAGTGTTCACTGGAGGCGGATGATTTCACGCCCTGTTTGTTTGGAAACAACAGCTGTGAAACTCCAGCAAAGATTGTGAGCCAGAAGAGGACTAAACGTGTGGAAAGTCCTCTTCAAGAAGGCATCGAAGAACATAACGGAGGGATGAACGACGCTGAAATTGAAGAGATAGGTGTTGTAGACGATAGTGAAACCCTTGGTGTGACTGGGTTGCTTTCTGGAAGCCAAAAGGGTGCGTCGTTAAAAACCTGCTCCGATGGAACTCAAAGTTTTGGAACCAGTCAGAGCATCTCTGTACTACATGACTTGGACGTTCCATCGCAAGGACAACAAGAGGGTACAGATCGCAGAGACGACCGTAGTGAACCGGCATTTCATGCAGAACATTCCAACAAAGAAACAGAGAGTGATAAAGCGTGGGCAGAACCACTTCCAAAGAAACCGAGAAGCAAACAGCAGCCGGATTCACAAGGGATGGAATTGAATATGTCAAATTGTCACGGCAAGAAAAAAACCAACGGTTCAGAGCTCACGGAAAGTGAAATCATACCACCCACACCACCCGTCAAAACTGTTACCAAACACGTGTTCGATGTTCATGCTCAGTCTCCTTTAAAACTTACCAGCCCCAAAAGGAACGTGCAAATGAATGAGACCAGTAAAGCAACCTGCCATTCCAAGAGTTTAACTGTTAAGAGAAAGCGGAGTATAAGAAGTCCTCGTTGTTCAAATTCGCCAAAATTGCAGGAGAATACCGATGATGGGACTGCGATGCACGTGAGCAGTTCTTTTAGTAGGGGGAGTGAAGTCAATGTCTCAGTACTCGAAAATCATGATCGTACTTCCATGAATGCTGATATCAAAGGCTCAAGTCAAGCCATGGAGTTTGAAGCTGGTACTAGCGCTTCTTCGGAACAACAGCTGGTAAATTTATCACAAGAGACAAATACAGAAACATTAGTTCATGGATCAAAAATAAACGCCAACAAAGAGGCAAAGAGGTTAAGACGACTAGACAACATACAAAAGCAAGGAACCTATTGTGAAAGCATTTCTCCTCGAGTTTTAGATGGGCCACGTCTTTCACAGTCTGAGGCCAACAGTAAAGTGTCGAAATATGACAACGTTGGACGAGAAGACTTGAGAGATAGTCCTTCAGCTGAAGTGGAAAGCATACATTCATCTCCATGCAGTCCTGTTAAGCGACGACTTGCTAACATAGGCGATTCATTTGATTGGTCAGGAACTCGAACCGTGCAGAAACGCGATGGGTATTCCCAGGATAGCCCGGTAGCCCTAAACAACTGTAACAATAACGCTGAACATTTTCGAGGCCAAGAATTCGAAGATTGTTACGTTGACCAGTTAAGTTCACCCAACGCTTCACAAGCTCGCGACGAAACTGAAGATTCATCGGAGGATTTCTTAAGGAAATCTGAGGCAAAAGGAGAATTGTCTAACCCTTTTGTTGGCAATATTCGCGTTAGGAATTCCTACAGTGTCGTTGACGAGGAAATTTCATTGACGGACGCTGAAGAGGAAGACTCCTCTGGAGATGAAAGTTTATTGAAGCCGGCTTTTCTTCCCAAAGAATCTCGGAAGTCGCCTGAAAGTCAAATAGATAATACTCATGACAGTGACGATGAGGAGGAAGAAGTGACGGTTTTTTCTCAAGAGCTCATTCCTTCTGAAAACGAAGATGACGACGATGATGGAGGTAGGTAGTTTGAGCTATACTTGGTACAGTTTAGATATGAACCTGTTTGCTTCCAGCTTGGTTTAGTCATATATTGCAGTTGAAAAAGAAATCTTGCATCATAATCTTTTTTCGACCCCCTCAACTGACTCACTTTGCGGCAAGTATGCTACAAATAGTTGGAGAAGCTATGAATTTCAACCTTATAACGTCCGTTTAGAGAGGCCGATTGACTAGCTATTTGAACCTGAGTTGGGTAGTTAATGATATCATTTCCTGAAAATAATTAGATAAATTTGCCACTCATAAAGCATTGGAATGTTAGTTTGGTGGCCAATTCTAGATATGTTATACTAATCAAGCAGCGTCTAATGTTGAAACGCTTCTTCTTTATGGTTATATCCTTAGATTTTGATCGTCACCCGATAAATAAGTTTTTTTTTTTAGTTGGTTTCGTTACCCTCGTTAACAAATTTGGAACAAACCAATTTCTAAGTATAGGTAACGGAAGAAGACGCATAAAATGGGGCTGTGGATTCATTGATCAGAGATAGGGCAGTGTGTACTGAATTCCAGATGAAATACTTTTTGACAGTAACGTGGCCGATGGGGAGAAGTCATCGATTATCTCGCTGACAGACACTTTGTCTTGTCAACTCATTGATGGTTGTGTAAAGTAAATAGCAACACAAATTTTGAAACGATTTACGTTACCTACCTACCAAATCAAAGCTGTTGTGCAACATAAAACCTTTATTATCTTCATCCTTGTAGCTTCTTATAAAGCATTGGACAGTACTGGAGCATCGACTTCCACATTTCTGTCAGAAGCTGCTGCATCAACTCAGGTTTATCAATCAATCTTTATTGAGATTCATATCATTTAATGTACGTGTAATATCAATGATTTCTCCTCTAATGATGGTGATTCTTTAATAAAAGAATATGCCAAATTTTCGTGGAGACTCGGTACACTGTTTTAAAAAGTCAAGGAGATGATAGAAACTATAAAAACAGGGGTTCACCATTCTCGTGTCTATAGGCTATGTTCACACTATACTGGATGGCTTATGCTCTGACACGAAAACCATACTGGAAAGGGCATCTGTTCACACACAAGAAAGGTGATATCGGCGCTTATTCTGCGCAACGCCGACTTCTAAAGTGGAGAGTCACATGGCGGATTAGATTTTCGTGTCGGCATGAAAAGCTATCAGGTTTTGTGTGAAAATAGCCTTTGTACAGGTACCGTACAACGGTAGCGAATACCACTTCAAGTGGTGTTCGTTAGCGTTGTACGGTAGGCCACTTTAGCGATAGCCTTGCCCGACCCAAAACTCCATCAAAAGCAGCCAATTCAGTACCGAAAAAAAAAAATTCAGTGAATATTGCTTGAGTTAGACTTGCCACAAGTCGACCTCCCCAGCTTTTCCTTCACAGCTGTGAGTTTTTTCCAGGGCTTTTTAGGCAGCGAAGCGGTCGAGCAAGCGTGGAAGTCACGAGAGATCTCGCAGGCCGTATTAAATAGGACGAAGGACTTCTTCGAAAGTATCTGCTTACGTATGTCTTCAATCTGAAATACCCTCTCCTGTTTTGCTCTATTTACTTAAGTAAGGGGAAAACTGATGATGTATCTCATTTCCTAACGTGTTCATACTTCGCTGTACTGACACCACTTCAGAGGGATTTATACTCACAGCCTGCTGTATTTGCTCTGATAATTGCTTTCTACAGAGAATGGACGTTCTTCGGCAAGACGTAGAGGCTATGGAAAAAGAAATGGAAGAATTAAGGGCCTATCTTGCAAAAACTGACGAGAATAGAGAAGACGAAGAACATACGCTTAAAGACGACGACATAAACTATCAAGAAGCCGGTAAGAACACTATTAGGCCCTCTGCAGCTGGTCATTAGGGAGCTTAAGCAAATACGACGGCGACGGCTGCAAAACGTCACTTAAAAAGTGAATTCGCTCTGTCTGAAACTTAATCGCGTTTGTTCCATCTCGTTCAATTCGTCAAATGCCGGCAAATTTTTTTGGAGTTGAATTCTAAAGGATTGTGTCAAATTATAGGAAACGAAAAAGAAAGTTGTCTTCTGTTCATGGCCTCCACAAAACGTGAAATTAGGCATTTTCACGTCGTAGTCGTGCATTGACGGCAAAGAAATTTACAAAAAAGCGTGTGCAGAGTTGTTTTTTGCGAAACTTAACCTATTGCCTTTATGTCGTTCTCGTTGACGTCGCGGTCGTCGTTGCTTAAGCTCCCTATTTTCATGGTACATAACCGCCATGCTGGAGAGCAAGGGACGCACTGGGAGAAGACAAGCAAAAGAAATTGACATTTTAAATGACGGAAGGGCCTGTTGCATCGAGGTGGGGGACACAAATAGGTGAGGTAACATGCGGTGGGTCACCCCACCTATCATGTACACGTGATCAAATTAAAATAAGACATTATATGGACAGGCGGGTTACCCCACCAAAGAGGGTTACCTTACCCACCTGGGGTCCCCCACCTCCATGTAAACACGCCCTAAATCTTTTGTTTGTCTTGTCTTAGTGCGTCTCTTGCTCTCCAGTAGGGCTGTTTTGCATCACGTGAATGACATTGTAGCTGCAAAGGGCCTATTTGAGATAATTTGGAAGTCAACTCTCGTCTCACTAATCTTGTTTTTTAGAGTTTGTGATCTTCTGTTCATTTTCTCGTCACTGCTACTGCTGCTGCTGCTGCTGCTGATGTCGTCCTTTGTAGAAGTGTTTCATGTGGTTACACTATTTTGAACAAAGATTCCGAAATACTGCTTTTTTCGCCCTTTCCTTGTTACATTTTTTCGCTTCTGAAGGCATTTTGTTGTTCTTCGCATTATCTAGACATATATTGAATTCAGTAAGATATGGTTCGTTAACTCAAAAAGGGATTCTTTAACTGTGAAGATGAACTTAGTAGAAAAAATGAGACGCATACAGTAAATGCTAAGCATAATAGCACATTGATTTTACAGATTTAGTTGATGATAGGGATATCCAGCCATCGCTAACTCCACCACCGCCGCTCACGCCAAAGAGCATCCCTCCAATGCCTCAGCTCTCCACCCCCCTGAAAAACTTCTCACGCTATCTAGAACAGGAGGGGCAGTCTTCCGACGAAGGTAGCGAGTGTGAAGATGCAACAATCAGTGAGCCAGTAAAGAGAACAGAGTTGCCAAGGAGATTTGGTTACCAAGGAAACAGGAGTACTACGGAGAGACTTAGTCCAGGAGAGAAGTCTGGAAAGAAGCGTCCTTTGTCTCCAAGTGATGACGATGATGATGGTTTGAGAATCACAGAAGTTGAGCATCGTCAAGAAGAGACGCCTTCGCCTCGCAGTAACCACTCAATGGAAAGATCTCAAGAAAAAGACGAAGACAAGTTGATTGTTATTGACGATAGGAACAGCCCTGAATCAAGAAATGGTTCACTCTTGTTAGTAAAAAGAAGAAAATTGACTCATGACCTTATGCCTAAAAAATCTCCAGTCGTTAGCTTGTTGTTCACACGAGCAGGCAAAGGTTTAGGGAAATCTAATCAGTCTCCAGGGACGCGGTCTAAAGGATCATCACCTACCATGAAAAAGTCTTCGTCTTCAATCTATTTGCGAAAACCTGGGACTAGTATTTCGCCGATCAGGGGACAGAGTCCAACCAAAACAGGCTCACTTAAAGGCGTGTCACGAGATAATTTGTCGAAAAAGGATTCGTCACATAATGGTGTGTCACGCGACGATGCGTCAACCACTAGTGTGTCACACAGTAATGTGGCACGGGAGAAGTTGTCACATGAACGGAGTCACTCGCCCGACTTGGTGCTCACTAACGTCAAAAAAGTGACAAGCAAGAAAAGCTTGGACAATAAAAGGGAGGACAGGACTACAGACAGGCAGCTATCTTTTGTTGCGACACGTTTAAACAGGCAGCAGTTGGTAAGAGTTTGCTTACGCGTTCTGCGATACACGTATTTCTAGTTATTATACAGTGAAAGCTCTATTAAGCGGACACCTTCGGGACCTTCCCAAGCGCCCGCTTAATAAAGGGTGTCCGCTTAATAGAGGTTTGTAAAAATCAGGGGCACCCAACGACTGTTTTCTGTAGAATATCTGTTCGGGGAAGGGAAAATTGCCTGGAATTTTCTATAGCTTGAGGAAGGCTAAACATTTCTAGATGACTTTTTCATTCGTGTACAATTTTCTAAGCTACTTATCTTATAAATTCCGTACGATTTTCTAAAGTTTAATTTTTCGCATTTCACTCCCCAGGTTAAGTTATTTTTCGTAGAAAAAAGAATCCTAAAATTTTCGGATTTGGAAATGTCATGGAGAGAGGAATGAGAACAATTCTTACTTTTGCAAAACTTTAAATTGCATCCAAAATTTTCGGGAAAATACTACTGAAGCCCTAGCAATTTCGAAAAGACTCTAGTTGCCCCAGGATGACCGATCAGATACAAATTTTATAACGCCGCTTAAAATGCATTCAATGCATTTAGGAAGAAACCGTCGTTGGGTGCCCCTGAAAAGTTGGGCAATTTTTGTTAACGACTGACATTCAGCGGTTACTCTGTACTGTGATTAAGTTCCATGTTGTTGAGGAAAATAAGGAAGCTGTGCTGTACTTTGCGCAAGACTTTTAGGCGAACTTTGATCGCAGATGACAATTATACTGCCGGATATCGGTCTGATCTACAGTTTATTGACAGCTAAATGTATTGATTTATCTTTATTAATCGACTACAGTACGTATTTCAAGGAAGTAATCCAATACTACTATTGTCAATTCAGTCCGGTGTCCGCTTAATAGAGGTTTTTAACAATAGAAATTAGCCAAGTACGATTTATTTTAAGTGTCCGCGTCCGCTTTATAGAGGTGTCCTCTGAACAGGGGCTTTTTAGAAAGGGAAATATAAGACGTTAATTTCGGGACCCGGCTTAGCGCCCGCTTAGTGGAGGGTGTCCGCTATTTATGCGCTGGTTGAAACCTTTTTCCTGTTTTCTCCTTCAATGCATTGCAGGCTTACGCGTGATAGCACGCTATCAGGGGCGGTGTTGTGCTTCATTATGAGCTCCTGGTGCTTTGATGCAGTCTGCAAACGTATTTTCGGTTACCAACTCTCTCCTTTTCAGGCGAAGGGTGGCGTCAACCATAAATACGTTTGCGATCGTAGGCTTGTTGTTGCTTGTTGCCGCACCACTTCAGAGTCAGCGTGCAAAGAAAGTAGTGTCGGATAGCCCGGGGCTAGTGGAATTTGCTATCGGGCAAGTGAATTCTGTTTTTAAGTTGCCCGACGGGCAAGTGATTTTTTTTGAGGAATTTGAATAACAGAAGAACTGTGAAATCAATTCTGCTCGTCAAAAAGGTTTGGGGCTATTTGAAACGACGTCTGGGCTAGTAAACTCTAGCTTCAACTTGCCTGAAAGGCAAGCTGTAAAAATGATTTTCTTTGCACCCTGAGATTTCTTCTTTTATATAATATTATCATATATAAATTTTTCCCATATAGCGTTTGCCAATTAGACCTCACTTCCTTCCCTTTAAAACAAGAAACCATCTTTAACATTCCTAGGGAGCTTAGTTTTTGTTGTGGAAATATGGCCGTTCTGGAGAGGTTAAAGCGAGAGTAAATAAGAGTGGCCATGAGCAAAGGTTTGACTGTATTTTCGCTCTGTTCACTCTATCTGATATGTTGTTCGCCAGGCTGAAGCTCGCACCCTCGCCGAAATGTATGGTGGAAAACTAGCTAGCGAGTTCAACAGCAGGACAAGTCACGTGATTATGACCACTGGTATGTCGCTACATGCTGACAAAATCTGCTAGATACTTAACGTACCCTTGACACATATTTAACCTTTTCACTATTACAGAGTCCATCTCGGTGGCATACAATGTTGTCTAACTTAGCTTTTCAGCATCATATAATATGATCTTCGTATTAAACCGCCTACTTGCGATTGTTACACTTTATGACTGGTCCTGACTGAAACATTTCACATTCGTTGGATGTTACGTGATATCAAAGTACACTAGCCAATGAAAGCGCGCTGTTGAGGAAAAATCGAGCTCTATAAGCAATAGCATTTATCAGTTTTTAGCACTCATAGATTCTCGCGTTCAATCGTTCGCAAATCTTCCTCTTTCAAGTGTCTCGAAAATGCATGAAAACTACTTTTTAGTGTCGCAAAGAAAATGATAATTTTAAACTGCCAATGCTCCATCATTCTGAACTATTCAGTCAATTTTTTTTACCTCGTTTAATGACAAGAACCGAGAATGATCTTTGTTTCTTCCAGATGAGAATATGCAGGTGACACGTCATAGTTATACCATGAAGTACCTACTGGGTCTGGCTCTTGGAAAATGGATTGTGAGTCATCGATGTAAGTCAATCACTTAATTAAATTAAAAATCTTGTTCACATGAAATCAAAATTAAAATCCTTCCTTCACAACGCTCGTAAACACTAAGTGAATCGAGTAGCATTTAGAGCGAACGGGAGTACGAGAGCCATTCTAGTTTCCAGATTCCCACGGCTTTTTACTCCGAACGAGTTGAGGCGGGGTTCTGGTAACGAAATCTTGTTTTCTGAGCATTTTGCAATTGGTTCTGGTTTTATCTCTTTTTTGGGAAAAAAATTTGTGCGAAATTTTTACGAATTTAGTTCATATAATCGTCTAACGATCGTTTTAATATGCTCAACTATATGTATCACTTTGTTCCCTACTCCAAAGCATGCTTAGGATAAACGGGATCCCATCTCATTGGTTTTGTTTCTGCCTTTTTACATTTTTTTTTTTTCATGTCACGGTGTGTTATTTACGCTATGGTAATTTTTTTTGTATTCACAGGGATTGCTGCTTGTAACCAAGCCAAATCACTTGTTTCGGAGGTGATATCACCGTTTCATTATGGGTTCTTTATTAGGTTTCTTAATGCTGCCACAAGCAATGTAGAAAGCTCAACCTAAAACCAAAAGGTAGAACACCTCATTTTCGTTCGCTTTGATCCGCTTTTCATTCCTTATACAGAGACGGTCCTTTGACATATACACAGGGTATGCAGTTAGCCAAATACCCTGACATAACAGCAACACCGACACACCATCGACCCTTGCACCTCTAGTTCACGTAATCAGATCATTGTGAAGTACAAAACCATGTAGTGAGTCGGTCTTGTAACATCGAATTTTTTGCCTTGGTTTTATTCGCCGCATCAGCTGAGAAGGACGAGATTTCAGTTCATGGCGAACGATACGTAGATACTTTTCTTTAACAACGATCTCCGATTCGCACGTTTTAGGTGGATTATGAAGTAAAAGGCGATGCAGGTCTTGGACAAGCTTCTATTCCCCGAGTAGCAAGAACAGCCAGAAGCAACAAAGTACGACTTAATCTGTATAAACGAATTTGGCTCGATTTCAGTGAAGATTTCTACTGATTAAAGATTGCCCGGGAAACCCGTAATTTGTTTTGTTTTTATTTAGGAAGCACTTTTATTTGAAGACTATGAAGTCCTGTGTTTAGGTGAATTCAGTGCTGCTGTCACTAAAGGTAATATATGATGCGTGTCATTTAGTAGTCATTTAGCAGACGTAATCAAAATTCGCCACTTTATGAAAGGGGAAGTAACTGGACTGTTGTTTTCACAAACAGCAAGCGTTAGCTCTACGTTATCTCTTTCTTCAACCACTTCTTCTAAGAGGTGCATGCGATTTAGGGTTTTAAATGGAGGACAAGCATCGCCTCAGATAGAAAGTTTGTATTTTGGTAAGAAAGGATGCATGGGGTAAAGAAGGGGGGAGTGTGTATCTGGGGAATGCAAGGAGTCCCCCTTCCTCTTTTCCCCTTCCCCCGTCCCCCTTCCCCCTTCCCTAAGCACTGTGGTTCATCTGTGGCTGTTACACTGAATTTCCCTTTTCATTGGTAGCAAGTATTGTCTTTCTTCTATGTAGAAAGTACGGGCTGAAAATGATTTGTTTTGTATTATTTCTTACCTTTGACAATTACAGAACAACTCAGCCAGTTATTGAGATTTTGTGGAGCAAGTGTCTTCACTGACGCTGAAAGCATGAAAAGGACCGAAAAGGTACGTTACATGGGACATTTTATGAATAATTAAAATTTTTGAAAGTCAACACTAGGAATTTCATGCGTTCCGGCTCAGTTCACTGATCATCTCTTTTAAGATCCTTTAGAACTTTTATGTAGCCATAGGTAATCGAGTTTCCTTTCCGTGAAAGTAACAACAGTTGTTTTAAATTGCCTATATCGTAAACGTAAAAGTTTTTGTTTTGAAAAAACAAATTACCCCAAGAAAGTCTGATAAAAAAAATTGGCCCTCTGGACAAACTGAGAATTTTTTTTTTTAAATAAAATTTTAAGGTATTAATTTCTTTGGCACGTCTATTGCGCTGATCATGAAATTTACAGTCTCATGTGTGACGTCATGAGTCATAAATTCGGCAACTAAAAAACGGGATTTTATACATACTTATCCTTTTCTTTGGGTCGCCAGTGTTGTTCATTTACTGTGCGACTACTGAAACCGGGGCCAGTTAGACAAAGTATTACAGGAAAATAACAGTACACTCCAAAAAAAGGGTGGTTGTCGATCAATCAGCAGCTCGCAAAAACAATAAGTTACTCGAAGCACAAAACTTACCGTAAATACTCTATTAAGGCCCCCTCTCAAACAAGCCCCCTCCCTCTAATAAGCCCCCCTTTTTCAGGGGAAGAAAGTTAATAAGCCCCCCCCCCTTCTCTCTGTTAAGCCCCCCTCCCCTCCCCTATTTATTCTAACTTCGTGTAGACTGATCTTGGATGGTTTACTTTTCAACTGGAAGATCGGATTTGATTCTGATCCTTGGCTGCATGACCTAAAACTTCTTCTAATTGAGCTTTTCCACTTTGCCTTCTAGTTCTTTATGGAGAACTGATACTATCGTGGTTTCTAAATTTAATAAGCCCCCCGTCTCTATTAAGCCCCCCCCCCCCCTTCCACCCTACTTCAACTATTGATAGCGGAAAGCAAAATGTTTCACCAGACAATGTTTTTCTATTCGAAACTTTGCATACAACACCCAGTCACGTGTTCTTTAATTTACCTCATAGTTCTTTTAACGTACGTCATAGGTCCTTGGTTTCCGAAAGGCTTCCGTTTTTCGTAAAGGCTCTCGTAGTATTGTGCGCTTCTTAAAAAACCAAAATTTTTATGTTATGGGCACCTTTTTAGTTAAAACTAAACAGAATGCCTGTTGTTTTTACCCTCTAGGGTCGTCAAAGAGTCGTCACAATTGATAAAGAAGCTCGTGACAACGCTAAAGAACTTAAAGGTACACAAAACTGCATTTTAAGCCCCGTGCAAACGGACGCAACATTGTTGGCCAACAACTCCCAACATTGTTGGATGTTACATGTTGGGTCCGTTTGCACAGTCTGTTGCATGTTTATTACATGTTGTTGAGTGTTTTTGGGAGTTGTTGCGCAAAGTATGAAACCGGTCAAGCTTTTATTTTTGAGAAATTGTAAATGCCGAGACTAGGAATGTGTTCGAATAACTTGAACTACTTGCAAAATAAGACATCACGTCTTTACCACATTCGACGCACGTATAAGAAATGTAAAATGTAAAAATAAAAATGTTTTGGAAGTTTTAAAATCCTCGAAATATATTTCGCTCTTCGAGCCTCGTCAGTCAAGCTTTTAGCTACGTAAAAACGGACGCTTCAACTCCCGGGATTGTTGGCCACACGTAGCTTAATACTATGTTATTTGATCTGGCTCCCTTGATATCTTTGTTTTAAGGGAATGTCATTTGTCTTTGGTCAAATTTAATTGATTTTTTAATTGACATATCGCTTTTCATTTTGCATAGCTATCTGCCGTCAACTTAACAAGAAGACTGTATCTTTGGAGTGGGTCACCGATAGTATTGCAAATTACAAGTAAGTAGCCTGGACAACTTCAAGTTTCCCCTTCTGTGGCTAAGACAAGGGCACTGTCGCCGATGTAAAATAGAACACAACGTAGTTTTTTTGTGGTCATTTCTACGTTATCGTTTTTGCTTTGTGACCGTATACCTGTGAGCATTTTGTTTTTCCAAGTTACAAGTAAAGGATTTCTTTTTTTTGTACTTTGTGTGGATTTGATAATCTTCCCTTCCTAGACTGAAAATGTTTTTGTTACGATAACTATTGCGATCGATATACTGTCATTCCATATGGCTCCTTTATTCGTCTCTGTGATTTTCTAATCAAAATCATTTTCCTTTTTTGTCCCCAGGGTTCAAGATTTGAAAGACTATATCGTCGAACTTTGAAGTAAACCATTATTACTTACCGAAAATGATAAAGATTGATATACATGTATTAACGAACTCACACATAATACTACGGGGTAATCGTAACACTTAACTTGTGCCACAAGTAAAATGTCAGGAATCAATAATGGACTTTTAAGCCTGAAAGAAAACAGGAAAGTAGACCTACACAACGAAAAAACAAATCTGTTTTATGTCTGTTCTTTGTTCAAGACTATACAGAGAACAGATTCAGAGCAGAAAAGTTGCAGCATATCTCGGTACCGTGTTGAGTAGTAAATTGTTGTTTATTAATATTTGAATTCTAGGCAGGTTATCAGTCTGTCAGGAGACAAATCCTACCTGGTGTAAATGCAATAGGTTTTATATTGTCAATTTTAGGCCATGCGGTCGTTACTACAGAGTAAATATTATTCTCTTGAGTTGTTTGCCAGTCCAGTTTCTCATCATGGAGAAAAGAAAACAAAAATATCTCAAAACTTTAAGGGAATCGGTATCTTCTAGATAAGGCAGTAGGAAGATAATGCATTCCCTGGCTGCCAGGGTTGTTATTATTATTAGTAGTATTATTTTTTCTGTTTGGGGCAACGGAATTGAGCGGCGAAACTGGCAATTCAACACTTTGCTCTCTACGCCGCTTCTCGTCGCTAGTGAGCGAGAAGACTTCTGCCATCCAGGGAAGATGATGCAATCAGAAAAACTGAATCAGTCTTCTCTTAATGAACTCTACACACAATTTGTGCGTAGATACGCCAACATAGACAAACAGAAGACAATACATACATGTATGCATACATTTATTGCAACTTCAAATGCGCACTTTTCTGTAACAATATAGTTATTATGATTAATAACTATACACAACTAAGACAACTCCATTTCTTTCAAAAAAAGTATATACTTTATACTTGCAAGTAAACTGAGCTGTGTGATGCAGATGTTATTATTTCTGTAGTAATTATGTAATGCTCTGCTGGATTTCGAGTTCGCTTGAAGTACGTCAGCATAGTATTTCAGTCTTCCTATTACCGAATATCGCTTGTCTACAACACCCGTGGGCCTCTTTGTTTTTGATAATCTTGAGTTTGCACAGAAAGAAAATGAAAAGCGTCGCAGTTCAGTTTCTAGCTTCGTCGGGAATTCCCGTTTACGTTTCCGGGAAATTCCCACACTCCGTGATTGGAAAAGGACAGGTGAAATCATCCACAGACAGATTATATCCGGGCAATAATGATATGCCAACTTTTATGGATCATAGAAGCGACGTCAAAATGCTGAAAACGTAAACATAAACCCCCATTTTCGAGCGGAGTTTCTTGGAAAATCGCTCGCGTGACGAAGAAAACAGATTGGCCACTGTTAACGTAAGTCACATCCGTTGCATCCTCTCATTGGCCGATAAGCGCCCAAAAAATCACTAAAATATTGAGATGTACGACCTTGTCTTTCTAGCCCACGCAAGGCTCAATTACTCACAGTTCACTGAAGAGATGGATTTTTACGCCTATTTAATTCCGGAAAGTGCGAACAAAGGACGGTGCTTATTACCATGCGTCCCAAAACAAATTGACTTTTTGAACTACTGGAGACAGGTCGAGGCATGTTTCAACGACTCTTTCAACTTCGTAGTTCGACTGGAAATTTCCAATAAAAAATGAAATTGTCGCAACACTTTCCGCGGGAATTTTACGGTTCTGGGAATTCCCCTTAGCTACAGCCTCTGAATTATTTATTTCCCATGGCCGTGTACGATTTCGACTCATAATTTCCTTCGAGGTCAGTTGAGACAGATGAGCAGCGATCGAAATGAAAGCTCACGAGAAACAGCTCCTTGATAACAGGCTGAAGGATTTTATGTATGAAATCATACCTTTAGAGCTACTTCCGTTCCTTCCCTGCTTGAGACAGCAAGACAGAGAAGAGATCGAAGCCCAACAGTGTAATCATGGTCCGATAAAGGCCACTTTTGTTCTTGTTGATCGTCTTAAAAAGAAAGACAGAGGATTTCAAGAATTTGTACGGGCTCTGAGGGAATGTGGAAGTGAGCATATAGCATTGATGCTGGATCCATATTACCCTTTTGTTTCTGAGGACGGTGAGTAATTACATATAATTTATATGAAGTCATATTCTATTTAACTGCAGTCAAAGCTGGCTGGTCGTTTGGATACAAGTCGTCTCATTCGATACGAACTCAAGCAGTGAGATTGCACAAAACGTTTGACCATTTTAAGTATAGTTTGCGCGTGAACATTTTGGGTGACGTGAAACTATAATTTACACCTCAACTGAATAAACTTATACTGTAAACTACCGGTAACTCATAGTCAAACCCGTCGATCGAGACACTGAGGGGGCCATCAGGAAGTGTCCGAATGAAGGGCTTTCTTTCCTCAGGGACAAAGCAAACTGTCCGTAATAATGAAGTGACCGTATTAAGCGAGTGTCCGTATCGCGGGGTTTGACTGTATATCAACATATCAAATGTTTTGTTTGCACTAGTAAGCTGTGTTTTAAACCCTGTATTGTCTACAAGAGTGCTTACGAGACAAATTTTTAATACTAATGAATATCACACTTCAGTTAAAATTTGTCCATTACCAATGTGGACCTTGTGGATCTCGCCATTTATCAAAGCATGTTTTTCAAGTTTAAATACTGAAGGTGGATTTAAATAATATATATACTATATATTGTGTTCGGTGTTGACCTCTCTGAGAAATAATCCTGTTGGCTGTTTTTATGCTATTCATAAAATTTTGGATGGAAAAAGAAATCTTGTTTTGTTGGTAGAATACGCGAGCTTACGATACGTGGATTGTTTCTTTCCCTCTCGGGGAAGACTTTACGCCGGTTGGGTTTCTAGCCGAAGTTAGATTGCAAGATGATTGTCGCTCAATTTCATTGGAGGGATTAAAGGAAATCAGTATCGAAACACCGCGTTGATAAAAATACTTTTTTCGTTTATCCCCTCGTCAATGTACTTGCTCTATCAGTTTAGCACAGTTTAAAACGTTAAAAAACGGCTTTCATTGTATAATGAATTAATTTATGCTATGTGGTTGTCCCACTGAAATTAAGATATTGCTACGTAGGAAAAATAAACTGGACATAAAAACCGGAAGTATATAAGTACATAAAACGCGAAACCGAAAGTGTTGTGGGAGGAAATGAACTATTTATTATTCATTTATGAGGGGGGCATTGGGGTATATTAGAAACCGCAAAACCGAAGGAAAAAATCATCCAAAACAGCAAAACCGCAAAAAAATTCGGCCAAAACCGAAAACCGTCAAAAACCGATACAGTGGTGACAAGTGGGGCATACAGAACAAACTAGACTAACACTAATTTCACCAAAGTATTTGTGAATGTCATGGACTTTGTCTGAAGCCTTCGTATCTTTTTGTGTCTGCTTAAATCATAGGCTTTGTTTCTGCCGCTCTCCGGAGCCCAGACTTTGCGGCTCAATTTCCGAAAAGCCGCTAGTTATGGAGCCTAGTTAACTTATAGGTGAATTTGCACACAAGTCTTCTTTAGAATTGCAATTTTGCAGTCGCAAAAAGCTATAGCTCTGGAAACTTCAATCGAAAATCTCTAATCGAACATTTCCATTTGATAACTAACACCTGAAAGTTTGGAGACTCGATGAGCTGAGTCGACACTGAGGAAGCTAACCGGTACAATTAGTTCCTTTTCAGTTTTACATGGCAGCAGGAACTTGCTCTAAGGTTTAATGTGGTAATAAACAGATACTCAAAAAAGCAGTCGATTATTGAACCTCACTGCCCTTCGAAAAACCAAAAACCACATCGGGTACCAAAACCGAAAAACCGCTAGTATTTTTCACGAAAACCGAAAACCAGATGCTAAAAAACGAAAAATCCGCAAACCGCAATGACCACCAAAACCGAAAAACCGAAGTCTTTTGCAACAAAAACCGAAAAACCGATCTAAAAAATAGCCAAAACCGCAAAACCGAAAATCCCAATGCCCCCCTCATTTATCATTAGCTTTCAAACAAAACAAAAACGGGTTTGGGCAATATATTAAGCAATAGTCACAGCAAACCTGAAACTCCCGGATTTGGGTAAATTTGTTCCCAAACAATCGGATGCGGTTTCATTTTGTAAATTTTTGTTAGTGGTAGCTTTCTGTAGATAGCGGCAAATTTGCGATATGTGATATTCCGACTGTCCGAGACCCCAGCATTCCTTACTCATTTACACCTAATATAATTTGTTGATCCAATTTGTTGGCGTTTTGCCTTTTGAATCAGGAACTGAAGAGGTCAACTTGAAAACCGAAGAAGAACGCTCAAGTGGCGATGATTCCAGAACGGATGTCGTCAGATATTGCAGAGGAGCTCGAGGTATCAGAAATGGCAATTCTTTTAATAATAACACAGATAGTTTCCTTATCAAGATCAACCTACGCTGAAACGGTCCCTATAACTCTCTCTTAAGGTTATATATATATACGGAATACCTCAGGGGGGTCTCGGACACAAGCAAGTGATGGTAGCGCTTTCCCGTTAAAATGGCCGATTAGCACCATAGTTATTAGAGGAGACTGGTTATGAAAAGCGGCAAACATCAATGATAAAAACAACAGTGCTGCAGTTTATGTTCAAAGCACCGTGAAAGTGCACAATCCTTTGTTTTCTGTTGGCAAATTGTTACGGAATAAATTAATGCAACGTTTTTATTGGTCAATACAATCAAAATGATAGGAATTCTTTTGAACGTTGTGCACTTTCAGGTCCACAAAAACATATAACAAAGGAGCCTGACGGGTTTCATAACCATTCCACTCAATTAACTATGTTAGCACTAATCCTTGGATAAATTTTTTCTTTAGTGTTCAAAAGCATTTTTTCAGATCGTTTTCTGTATTCTTTTTAGAGCATTCAACCATCAAATTGTAGACGATCAAGAGAATTGAACCGAATTTGCTTCTAAACTTTCATGTCTCGATTCAAATTTCACACGAACCCTGGGTTATCTTAACGCAGCTTTGAACAACCAAGCCCAGATACGTAAATGAAAGCTTTGAACTGGCTATCTTAATAAACCATCGATTTTAAAAAAAAACTTCACTGTCGATTATTTTGTGATATTTTTATACAAGCGTCAGAATAAGCTTTTGAAAAAACTAAACCTCCAAGATAAATTTGTTCGAATGACCTAACATTTTAAGAGATGTTATTTTCATGCAGTGGCGGATCCAGGGGAGCCGCCGCCTTCCACCCCCCCCCCCCCCCTCCCTTGAGACCGTTCCCCCACCGCCCCCACCCCCCTCCCCTTATCTGAAGGTCTGGTTCCGCCACTGTAATCTGTAAGCAACAAAAACCTGTCAGAAAATTTTAACAACTAGATGTATACTAATCATACCCTAAAGGAAGGGGAGGCAACATTTGATGCTCTTTCAAGAAGAGGGGTGGTATTTACTGCTTTTGTGGGCAAACTGTCTCTCTAACAACAACAGCAACCAGAAGTTAGATGTCTCGCTTGTTGGAACGCTTCTGTCTCACACAACAAATGCCTTTGTTTTAATTCCTGCTGTACAAATTTGTCGAGTCAGAGCACTAAAAGAGAGAATATATCAACTTTCGGTTTCTATTTTTGGCGTCCGGGACGTCAACGTCTTCTTTGCTTAAGGTCCCTTATATCAAATTAAAGTTCATTGACCTGGCTATCTTAATCAACCAAAACATTTTAAAAAGCTTGCACTGTGAATTTTAGCGACTGTGCAATAATTATCAGGAGGGGAAGGCTGAATAATGAGCGGACATGGAGTAATATTACGTAGCGCTCCCTACCAACAAAGGCTCTGACCCCCCTTCTGGTCACTTAAAAATTATGACCACCCCCCCCCCCCCCTCCCCAGCCCCACACATTGCCTAACATTAACATGAATTCACTCCTTATGTCCTCTCCCGCTTTTCAACGGCGGAGTCTATAATATTACCTCAAAGCTTCCTTTGACAAAGCCGGCCATTTCAATACAGACCGATTGCGCATCGTCTTTTGTATCATCCTATGATTCACTGGATTGAAGATTTGAGTCATTTGCGTCACTACCTTCCATTTCTGGTTGAGTCATGACCAGCACGAAAATAACCCATAGCTACTTTTCCCTCTTTTCCTCCACTGACTCGTAAAAAGTGCTCCTTCAGGCACAGCAGGAATTAAAACAAAGGCATTCAGATTCGTTGTGTGAGACCAGGAGCCACTCCTGGTGAGACACAAGGGCTCCAACAAGCGAGACATCGAACTTCCGGTTCCTGTTGTTGTTAGGGAGACAGCTTGCCCACAAAAACATTAGATACCAGTCCCCCCCTTCTTGAAAGAGAATCTTAAATGTTGCCCCCCGCCCCACCCACCCCCTCTCCTTCTTTAGGAAATGATGAATAGGATGTCATTCCAGTGGAAAATTTCCGAGAGGAGCAGAACATCCGGAAAAGGAAGTCCTTTTTTTCGGACGGGATGTTCCAAACGGAAATTCGTGTTCCATTTGTTAAAAAACCCATCTTTGATACCAGTTTCAGGCTTTCGTGGCCGTTTTTTCGGTAAAAGAAAAACTAGAGGCTAACAAATGCGGCAGCGCGGGCATTTATCATGCAGCTATAGATGGTCGTGTACAGCCTCATCGTCTGTTCTCTTTTCTTAAATTTGTCACGTGGAAAGTTGAGACCCAGTAGTTGCATATCATTATTCGCCTACTCTCTCTACTTCTTATTTGACTTTCAATTTCCCTCTACGCGCAGGGGTAAGACATGACGTCATTAACGCAGTCACGTCACGATCGAGTAGAGCATCAATCACAGGTCCAGGTAAGAAGTTAAGGGTTTTTTTTTGCCAATAGGACAAGCAATATTGGCCATTATTGTTTCATTCGTACTGTAAAATATTCAGTCAGCAAGGTTTGTTGATTGTGTTGATTGTGTTCATCCTAATTAAAGTAGTTTTTACAATATGCATTAGGAGTAGCGGCCATATTTGCAGGCAATCTTGTCCCTAGGGTCCTGGCATCCTCCCGCTGACCGAAAAGCCCGCAGATTTTGGGTATGAGACCGCAGTAGATTGTTACGCCAGTTACAGTTTAGTTCAGGTTTTTATTACTACATTCAAACCCCTTTTAATATGGACACCTCATTATCACGGACAGCTTGCTTTGTCCCTGGGAAAAATGCCCTTAAATGTTCTCAAAATTCAACCCACTTAATAGGGACACCCCGTTAACGTGGACAATATGTTATTCTATGACCCCATATTAACGGGAATTGACTGTACTGACCTGCGGCTCTCAGTTGTATTTAAGATTGACGAACGCTTGTTACAAAAAGTTTTAGTTAAAAAAAAAAAAAATAGGCAAATGCAATTAGATTGATTTCATCACCAACAGATCAACGAATAAATACAGAGAAGATCTTACGCAACTTATGCAGTTGCGAAAAGAAAGCTTGAAAAAATTCAACGACCAGCTCCCCGTTGGCTTGCTACCTCAATTGGCTAGAGCCCAGCACTGGTATCGCAGTGGTCAGGGTTCCAAATTTAGCCTAACTTTTTTCAGGCTTTCTTTTCGCAGCTGCATAAGTTGCGTATTTTACTGTGATGATCTTCTCTACAGTGCAGTTATTTCTTCCTCCCGCAGTTCAAATATATGAAAGCACATATTCATCATTTCAGATCAACGAATATCTACAATACCATACAAAGTGTACTCTCAGCTTGTCCTGCTCTTAGCAAGAGACAGAATTAACATCGCCAGTAGGATATTTGATTTGACACTGGAGGAAGCAATCGCTTTAAAAGACCTTACAGAGCATAGCTGTAACTCAATGCACACCGGCATGGACGCGGTTTTCCAGCTGATGAGTGAAAGACAAGTGAGACTTGGCGAGCTAGTGGAGGTGTTAAAAGAGATGAACAGATACGATGCCATAAGTGTTCTTACTGAGGCTGGATATCCTGAATACACTTTAGGTAACTAATCTTAGACGTTTCTGGGTAACTGCCCACCTACCCCTCCCCTAAGCCAACAGTAACACTTACTTCACTCCTACCCTTAGACATGTCGACATAGATTGTTTAATAAATAGGAGCAAAGAGGATATCTCTTGAATTTTGAGAGCCCTAGGATTTTTTTCATTGTTCCGTATATTACAAGAGCCATAATGGCTGTTAGTATATTACCCTCTAACTTAGTCAAGTATCTCAACGTTTCTGTATTTTCACATTTTAGACGAAAACAGTGATCAAGAAGAAGTGAGCGCTGACTCTCTGAGAGTCAACAGCCTGTGATTGACCCAGCGTTGGAAGATGGGCTTTTTACATAGTTTTAGTTTTATTTATGCATATACATTAGAGTTTACCACAATGTTTGTTTTCCTACCTACATTCAAAATATTTTCCAATATTATTTGCACTGCAATTAAAAACCAAAACACTCGCATACACCCTCGATTAAAGAAGCTCAGTTTGAATTGTACAAAATATGGACTCCTGGCAATGTGTAGTGTACAGTTTACAAGAAAAATGTTTTTTAAAAATATATATATTGTATCACAATAGATAAAGAGCATTATAACAATAAGCGAATTTTATTCTTTTGTAAAGGTTCGACGTGAAGGCTGTGTTCCACCACAATCGAACCTTTTAGGCGTTGAACTGATTGCTCGGATTTCATCCACCATAAGTAGAAACATGAACAAAGATTTATAGAACAATTATTTAACGCAACTATCTTTTCATCGTTTTCAAATATATTGAGTTTTAGCTTTTGCAAATTTCTCTTGTTTGACGGCGATCAGAGGCCGCTACGCATGCGTAAACCTTTACAATAGAAAATATTCGAATTCCCCGACGGTCCTGGGACGAGTAGGCCTTCAGCCATGAACGCGAGGCTAATGCGGTTAACGTCTTGGCGAAAACACAAATAAACATAGGCAAATGGCGGCTGAGTCGCTGCAAAACGATAGAAGTAAGAAGAAATACCAAGATTTAAAAGCTGAAACCTTGCAGGTAAGCTAAAGGGATAGCTCTTTCAAAAAAATAAAACTGTGGGAAGAGCTGTTCGTTCTATAGTACAGTTAAAAAAGCCACGAAGCCAAAAGAAGAAGCACAGGAAGTAATCTAGAAAATGGTATTAACAATTGTGTCAAAATATCAATATTCGAATCCTTTTAGTTTCATACTCATTAGTCTTAATTACCTGTGTGTGTATCTGTAAAAAGGATTTTAAAATGATTATTATCGTCTGTTAAAAAAGTCTGAGTTAAACTTCTCGTCAATTAAGTGCATGTTCTTGTCGTGCTTGTACTCAGTTGTGAGCGAATATGTTGATAAAAAATGTATTAAACCTAAATCATTTAAGAATAAACTTTACTTTTCAAGTCATCATCGAGTGTTTAAACTGAGTTAACTTCCTAAAATAAATGCAGCGACTGTGCGCAGAACGCTTATCCACCGAACCTACTTATTCGATTTTTTCAAATACACAAGATTTTGTATCCGCTCCGAGGCTTAGGGCATGCTCACTGGATACACCTATCCACTGGACGGTCAACGCATACTCATAACGTATATTTTTTACAAGTTGCGGGTAACGTATACATATTTTATGGCTCTTAAAGCAATTAAATGATGTTCATAACGTATTTTTGCAGCAAGCAACATAACGTATATTTACGTTATGACATAATGGTTCGTATTAAATGTATAGGTATGCATGCATCGTGTCTATAATATACATATAATGTTGCGAAAATATAATTAGGTCGGTTTAATAATACCCATATTCTTATCTTGATACCAATATTTATGGTCTAATGCGAATATTTGAGTTCTTCTTCATATTTACATATTAATCATTTTGTCATAAGTGGCGTTCCATACGTGTACGTACTTTTCCCCAAGTAGTGTCTTGTATGGATCGCCATTTTTGCGTTATGACATAGTGGTTCGTAATGTATTGGTATGCATGCATCATGTCTATAATGTACATATATTGATGCAAAAAAATAATGAGGTAGGTTTTATAATACCCATATTCTTATCTTGATATCAATATTTATGGGCTAATGCGAATATTTGAGTCTTCTTCGCATTTACATATTAATTATTTTGTCACAAGAAGCGTTCCATAAATTAGACCCACGACATCCGTAGGACACGTGTCGAATTGTGCGTGTCCGGATGGTCGAAAGTCATAACGTTCGTTAGTCGCGCACGGATTAGTCATAAGCAAAAATCGTACTGTCTAAATCGGCCCTTAAGCAGTCATCACTTGTCTAAGTTCCTTAAATCGTTCTCGATTTGTTGCCATTCAACATCTATTAGATCATTCCGTTTTCTGATGGACATTTTTATCTCACCATCGTTTTTTTTTTTTTTTTGGCCAGTAAGCCAGTATTTCATGGTCAACCTCAACCCGTTTTCATCGGTGAGTTAGCCAATACAACAATTTAGTTGAGCAGTCCTCGCGAGTTTCGGAGCTTTGAACTTCCGGGTTTCCACGTTGTTATGGTGATTTCTTGAACAGCTTAAATGTACTGTAATTATTCATTGAAATATATTATTTGTCTCTATTTGGCCCATAGCTGTCGCCTTATGTTAATAAGTAAACAGTCTGGCCCAGGGTGTTGTTAAGTACTGTTTTTTTTTTTTCTCTCTTGTTTTTGAATAAAATATTAATGCTTCTTTTATGAAATTCAAGTAAACCGAACCTTAAATAAAACCTATACACAGGAGGAAGTGATAAGGATGTTTTTTTTTCTTTTTATCGTGCAATTCCCATTTCACTTAAATTGCCAGTTCCGATCTTAAAAAAATTACATATTCAATGGGAAGGAATTAAGCCGTATGCTGAGAGAAGGCAATAGTACGGTGCCGTCTTTATTTACGAACACTTTTGATATCCAAAGGTCGTTTTCTTTTACATAAATAATGGTGTAGCAGAGGCAATGGATACCCGTTAGAACAAAGTCGCGTCGATTACGTCCTTCCACTTCAACTTGGTCGAGAATTCTGGCTCCCTTTTTCTTTTAAAATGAACTTGATTTCGAGTCTAATTGGTGCTCATTGATATTTTAGAAGGTAAAGGTTTAGCATTTTGGACTATAAAAGTTAAAATTCCCATTTAATAAAACGGTGAAATAATTGAGAGATTTATTACTTCTATCGTGAATGTATATGCTGTATTCAGCAACTGTATAATTTGACCTTCAGCATCAATTTGTTTTAGTTATATTTAAAAGTGATAGACTTTTCAAAACGAAAATTGGCTTTTATTATGCAACTTCAATAACTGCAGGAATCATCTATTCCTTTGCCCGCCCACGACTTTGTTATTTTTGAGATCTCACGAATCATAGAAACTTCCTTAAATTTCCCTAAGTTGTTGTCCTTTATTTTTTTCATTTGTTTAATTTTTTTATTGTTATTAAGGAACACAGGATTTCAATTTAGGAGAAATCGGTAATAAAATAACAAGTCAAGCAACCATGTAGTGTAGAATGTTGAGTTTTTGCTGTACGCCAGTAAAATATCAGATATTATAATCTATTCAGATCACACTGAGCTACAGAGAAACCGAAAGTTTGTTTAGGGGCGTTTACGCTAAATATAGATACTAACATCGTCGGGAATTTTCCCTTGTGTTTGCGTATTTAAATTCATTTCTCATTGTTGTGCACACTTAAAACAACCGGCCACATAAAAAGGACTTATTTTGCTCATATAACGAAAACGTTGCTTTTCATTGAAGTGAAGAAGAAAGTCAGTATTTTGGATTTATTCGACCAAACTCGTAAGTAATCCTTCATGTTCGTATTTTCGTCGTTGTTTATTGATAGGTCTATGCGCTTCGTCGCGTACGAATCAGCCAAATAATTCATACCGCCAGCGTAATAATCCCCACAGTCTTCAAACCAATACATATCACATATTTTCTGCCTACCAGTACGGCTACAACTGAAAAACCCTTTTTTGTCTTAACGTTTTCCCTTTATTGGTGTTTTAGTTGCACTCACTTTCAACTTATTTGAAAAGTAACTTTCACATTTAATATGAATAACGGCCGCTTACTTGTGAGTTGAACTACTTAAGTTAAAGAAACTATTTGCATGTATTTTGTTACTCGATATTACACGTAACTTATTCAAGCGAATGGTTTTAATTACACCCCCGAAAAGACGGGTGAATCCAGCTGGTTAACAATCTGTCTAAAGAGAAAATGGTTATTCAATAAAGAAAGCATCGACCCCGTAATCTGGGAAAATTAGGTGACTTATTGGTAAGTTGAGGAGAAACTAGTAGAACAACAAGCAGCTAATTTTGTCCACAGAGCTCGGAGATATTTAAAAATTAGGGGGAAATTGAGTGTTTAGTGAAGTGTCGAAAAAAAAAATAAGTACAACTTTCGCGGTCAGAGCTTCTATGTGAATAAGCAAGTCGCTTGGTGTTGGGAGGAAATAATCTTACAGTGGTAAACTGGTTCGCTCATCGTACACTCTCGTGCAAAGCCAAGATGGCCGTTCAAAGTCAACTTTTCCAGCCTTACAAAGTCCCTCTGGTTCAAAGTGGTCTTGGTGTTCGTACAGTCACTTTCTTGAACAAAAACTGAATAAGATTGGCTGCTTAAATTTGACATCATAACCGCTTCGTTGTTGGTTTGCTAAGATCCCGCTTAGTGATACCCCTCCCATGTGCGTTCGATTTGTTTCAAATCATATGCAATAATCTTTAGGGTTTGTTTTTTCACTTTCAGACGGCCCTGTACCGCGGGCTGACGGAATAATTTAAGAAAAAAATCGGTCCAAAAGTCCTCTAGTGTATCCTTCACATATTAAGAAGTTGTTTCTAATGTTAGAATTTGTTTGTTGCAGGATTTTGAAAAAAAAGCAAAACATTCAACTTAAATAACAGGAACCATGCATAAGTGTAAGTAAAACATTCCGGCTTGTTGATGGCCGAATCAGTTTATACTACCGTAGCAGGCATCTAATAGGGACCTTACGAAACTACGACGGCGACGGCAACGAAACGTCAAAAAAACAATAGGTTTAATGAGCAAAACAACGGGCGCGATCCATTCAACCAAAATTTCCGGAAATTCTGGTCCAAAACTCGATGGATCGGTTGGGTCCTACCGGAAAAGTTTCGAAAAAACGGGTCCACCTTATGAGGTGGACCACTTTTCCCGGTCGGACCGGTTGGGATTTTGGTTGAATGGATCGCGCCCAACAACTCTGCACGTGCATCACGCTTTTTTGTGCATTTCTTTGTAGTCCCTGTATATTTACGTCTGAACTCGGGCGCGGGCCCTTCTCTTCAGCTCCAACCGAAACTCCCTTCTTTTAAGCAACTGCTGGGCCCCTTGGAATAATCACGAAAAAAGTGAAAGGATGTGAAGTCTATTTTTCAGCGACGTTTTCATGGACGTGGCTGTTGTCGGATCGTAAGGTCCCTAATATGAAGTCTGGACGAATGTCTGTTAAAAGCGATTTCGTCTCTCCTATTTACTGGGGAGCTTATTCAATGGACCTGTTGCAATAAATCGTCACAAAATGCGGTACAAAATACGGACGTTTTGAAGAGGGGGACCGTAAAAACACACACGACATTGAACAGTTTTCTATATCATTCTGAAGTTGGACGCGGTTCCCGAGAGTCCCCGTAGGTTTCTGATTACTCAGTTTCTTGCAATAAAGCTTTGCGTAAGAATACCCTTTCAGATAGGAGATGGTCGGTATAGCATTTTAAGGTTAAATTTGACCAGCATTTTGTGCAGCGAGTTGTAGGGTCACGATTGACCTCAAACTCGCAGCATATAAGACTAGAGAGCTCCGATGTTTATCTGCTGAATTAAGGGAAAAACCTGTCGTAGGATTATGAAAGTATGTACATTTTTGTGGAAATGCGGTTTTAAATATATGCCGATATCTCAAACGTGTTTATACCTACAAAAAATAAATAACGATTGACCTTAAACTCGCCGGATATAAAACTAGAGAGCTCTGAGGTTTATCTCTTGAAGTAAGGGAAAAATCTGTGGTAGGAGTTTGAAAGTATGTACATTTTTGTGGAAATGCGGTTTTAAATAAAGCTGTTTCGAGAAAGGTTGTGGGAAAAATTGTGCACGCGACAATCCCGAAAGGTAATATGGGATGCGATCAATTCACTGTTCCTGACACTGTAGCTGTCGAACCTACTTTTGTTACTTTCCTTTAGCATTCGCAAACATTTGATATCCATGGCCTCCAGTGCCATTATCTCCAATTTCTTTGAAGAACCGGTGAACTCAAAACCACCCACAATACCTTTCGGGATTGTCGCGTGCACGCTTTCCGACAACCTCTCTCGAAATAGCTCTATATGCCGATCTCAAACGTGTTTATACCTACAGAAAGTAAACGTTTTCTTAAAGTTCTTCTATTCCTTATTAACGACGTCAAAAATCATAGAAATCGGATAAATCGTTCCCGCTGAAAAACGCGATTCAAAAACATAAGTAACTCGCATATAAGAAAAAAAAATTAGTAGCCACAGGTTCCTGAGCATTACTCATATCCTCTAAACCGACTCTATTTTTTAGCAACTGGAAAATATTCAGTTGTTGTGAGTGGCAAAGGCAAGGCAAGTGTCGGCGACAGGGCGAAGATGACAGTTTACGGAGTGCGAAGAAGAGGTAGGAATTGAAAATAAGCATGCGGATGCTCTTGTTATTAGGGACTTTAAGATCCAACGACGCGGACGGTAACGAGAACGTCAAAAAAACAATAGGTCTTATTAGCAAAACAACACCTTTGGACGTGCACCATGCTTTTTTGTACATTTCTCTCCCCGTTTTTGCATGACCACGACGTGAACATGCCCATTTTCGCGTTTTATGGAGGACGTAAACAAGCAACGACGAAATTTTATTTCTCTTGCTATACTTGGATATGGTGCCTGGGAATTCAACTCCAGGAGGGTTCGCCTACATTTGACAAAGTGAGTGAGTAGCAATAATTGCGATAAAGACTGAGAGAACGCAAATTCATTTTTTAAGCGACGTTCTCATTGCCGTCGCGTCGTTGGGCCTTAAAGTCCCTATTAGCGAAGCTCGCGCGAGCGATGCGCGCGCAACGGAGCCCCATGGGTAAGAAAATGTGGTAATCTAAACCCATCCGAGAAAATTTGGTAATCAAGTGACCGTACGCCCGACCGTCCGTCCGCGTCACAGGCATACCAATGTAAACTAACTCAATCAACAGGTATGGCAACCCAAATGCAACTCGAAGTTATTTTGGCGGAAAATCGAATAGCCACCAGCGTCTTGTAAAGCAGAGACAACTAAAGAGTCAATAAAGACGGAAACGAAAAGCGGAAATTGTTTCTGTATCCGTGTTTTCTAAAGTATTAAGCTTAGATTAATTGTCATGCCCGCAAATTTGGACTATAGAGCAAGAGAAAGACAGAGAAAAAGAGAAAGTAGGCGGCAGGCCAGCGAAACTCAACGAGGAAAGGATCGACAGAGATCTAGAGCGAGAGATAAAAAGCAAAGGAGACTTTTGTTTTACGTCCCTGTGTTTCTTAAGCAATCCGAAGTTGTCCCTGTACCAAAAATGTTCGCCACCCAAAGTAGTTGAACAAGATCTTCGGCCTATTTCTCTGACGCCCCATCTTGCAAAGGTCATGGAAGGGCTTACGCTGGATTCCCTCTTGAAGCAAGTCTGTGACAAGCTCGACACCCACCAGTTTGCCCGGGCCGGAAAGTCCACAACTGACGCTCTTGTTTTCTTCCTCCAAGTCATCCTTGAGGCCCTTGACCAAGGTGACACTTATGCACGCATCTTCTTTACTGATTTCACTAAAGGTTTTGATTTAGTCGATCACAATATCCTTATCCAAGAAATGGAGCTGCTGGGCGTGCATGAGGCCACTATCAGATACATCGGCTCTTTATTAACGGACCGTTCACAAAGAGTGCAAATTGGTCAGGTTTATTTGCATCCAGTTACACCGAATGGGGGAATACCACAAGGAACAAAACTCGCGCCATTGCTGTTCGCCATATCAGTGAACAATCTGTGTAGGGACTGGAGATATAGGATTAAATACGTTGATGACACCTCGGTATTTGAATCTATTCCTCGATGTTTTGGGAGAGGAAAGAAGATGGAAAACATTGTGTGACAAGCGTGACAAAAACAATTTACCTCAAACCTCCTCCTCCTTTTAAGGTGGCTCCGTCATTGATACTGGAGCATTTAGCTGTGACACATTTTCCGTCATAACTTTTTCGTTTTTAACGCGATGGCTGCGAAACTTTGCAAAGAACAACAGATATTCGGCAATAGCACGAAATATTCCGATTTCATTGGTGGTAAAAGAGCGCTTACAGGGACCTTACTGTTCAAAGAAAATCGCGTCTAGTAAAAAATTTTGCTGTTACTTTTTACTGACATTTCTGGTATCGGCTTTTATTGATACTGTAATAAATATGCCGGAGAAATTTCAAAAAAATCGTTAGAGCAGAAGTCCATAACTAAACGCCGCTCAAAATTCAGCTGTGAAATTGCTTTGGAATTTCAAAAATAAATTGCTATTAGGTAGAAGGAGCCACCAGTTCGGGACAAGTAAATTCAATGTTTGCTTATTCTTAAAACAAAAGCTGATTGCCTATATATCGTGCTATTCTTTAAAAGGTACTTTTAAAAAAAAACGCAGTAAGGTAGGGAAAGGAGACATATACGTTGCACTTCGCTTTGGCGCAAAATTAACCATTTCAGGGAAAATCAACGAGAAACTCTAGTTAGGGCTAAAAAAAGTGAAATTTAGCCGATCCCCCCCGTTGAATTTTACTTCACTGAAGTGATCCCCCCTAATAACATTCGATGGCTTTGGCGATCCTCACCCCCCTCTCCCATTGTCTTCATTTTCCAAGCAAATTTAAGTTGTTGTCCCCCCTATGAATCCTTCCAACGTTTTTAGCGATCCCCCCTTTGGGGTTCTCAGATTCGACTGATCCCCCTTTTTGTTCTCCTAAAAATCAAGTGATCTCCCAAAATCCTACACCCCCCTCCCCCCTCTCCAGGCGATAAATGATGACCGTTCCCTTAACAAGGTTACTCCCAACTGGCTAGATACAAACCAGCTGCCTATTTATAAGTGTGGCCGAGGATTTGAACCCTGGACTATCGCGAACAAATCCAGCTGGCGGTCACGGCGGGACTTGAACTCGGGGTCTCCAAATTCCAAGTCCAGCGCTCTAATGGCTCAATCACGCTGCCTCCTGTCGTTGATTTTCTGGGAAACTGCCCACCTACCCCTCCCCTAAGCCAACATGAACACTTACTTTTCACTTAGGGCAAAATGCTGGCTCAGGGGAGGGGTGGGTGGGCAGTTTCTTAGAAACGTGTAATGATCCGATGTTGTTGCTGTTAGTGACCTTTAATTCGAGGGCGGGAACAACTACGACTACAGGGACGAGAGTAAAAGGGTGAAAGAAGCGGATGACTTGACATAAGGGGAAAAAGAACAAAAATCATGAAAATACACACTGATTTTTACTTTTCGATTGATAGGGTACGCTACGCATATTTCCTCACGGACAACATCAACCATCACTGGCCCAGGTAAGGTATAAACGAAGCAGGTTTGAACTCTACAAATGTGTGATTCTTATAAGAGGGAAACTCTCCCGAGCTTTTCGAAGCCATATTCGCAAAGCAAGAAATGATTACAGGGTCCCTTTCTCGAGTCGTACCCAGTCAGTATCGTACTAAGTCGTACTAATGCAGTCGTACGTCAGTCGTACTCAGTCGTATCGTATACGAAGAGTAAACAAAGTTATGTATAACGATGCTCAGGGGTACCCCACGTTTAAATTTGTTTGAGATTCATTAAAAATAAAATACATTCAGTCTTGCATATCAACACAAATTCTTCGATATCCACACAAATTCTGCAATTCAATTACTAGAATCACACGTTTTGAAAGCGAATTTTGATATGATATTTAGATACTTAAAACACAAATTTGGCCCCAGAAACCAACGAAACCCTGGCGAAATGGCCTCTTAAGTCTGTTAATCCAATACAGTAAAAACCCGCAAATAAGAGCCTAGTGATTTAAGAACCTACAGGCTGAAATGTGGCAAATATAAGAACCCGTTCAGCCTGGCAAAGAAAAATAGGTTCTTATACAAAAAAGAAATCACTTCAATTTTGATAGTCAAAATTCTGGATTTAATTGTGTGAGAAACTTCTGAAAAAAAGCTATTGTGAACATGTTTTCTTTGATTTACATTTGTTTGGATTTTCACTAGAAATATGTTTTACATAAACCATGATGTCTTAGTAGTACAATATTTCTGCCAATGGTTACACTACGACAACCTCTGAAAAATAAGAACCCATTAGGAATGAACCTAATCAGCCTGAACTGTGTAAAGCTACCCCAAAATGTAAGAACCTGTTCAGCTTGACCTCGAAAATTCTAGGTTCTTGTATGCCGGCTTATGCTGTATTTCAATATTTCAGCGGTCGTATTTAACTAATTCCTAACCCTTTTTTTTTTTCAGGACAAGCGCTTAAACACATTCCATCTTATGTGCTTAGCCAAGTTGTTGAGAGTCTCAACCTCCCCAGTCCACTAGGAAATGACTGGAAGGGTGTTGCGGGAGAGATGTTGTTACCATACAAGACTGTGATGAGCTTAGATCATCACAGCTCTGAAGGCAGGATGAATGGTTTATTTCACATTATGTTCGAGAAGAAATTTACAGCGGGCGACTTTGTAGATCTTTTACAGAAAATACAAAGACCTGATATTATCGAAATTTTCATTGAAGCCGGATTCCCAAGGAACAGTATCCGTGAAAAAGAAAATGGTGAGCAGTACTTTTAAGAATTTGGAATGCAGTGAACCACATAACGCACCCTATAACTGTTTGTTGTTTCTTCTTTTCAGATTTCTTTGCGTTATGATGTACGTAATAGGCATTATTTTTACGTATAAAAATGATTAAGCAACTTCATTGGAAGGTTGGCACTATGACCCTGACGAAGTCTAGTTGTCCAAGTTGAAATGTTGGCATGATCACTACAAAGTTGAGCCTAAGCTGTCACATGTCTTTTCATAACTTGCACAGTTTTCGCCCCAAAAGAGGTTTACTGTCTTCTGAATGCAATGTAAACGATGATTTAGACAAGCTTTCATTCAGTGTTTCATCTCTTTTTAGATGAAGAGGATTCCCATAGCTCCTTACAAGAAGTTATAACAACACCTCAAATTAGTAGCTTTACCACAAGAAGTGTATGCGCAAGAAACGACAAGTCATGCGATGACAAGAAGGCTAGTGGAGACAACATCCATGAAGAATGCGAAATAAGTAATGGTGCAGTTTGTCAACATTATCCGTGAAGAAGTTGTCGAGACTCAAGAAAGCAATTCAACGGGAACAGACATTGAAGCAATGTCGTTGAAAGAACATAGTCCAGTATACTCTTGTATTCATTGACAGCACCGCTAGTTTTCTACTTAACTTGAAGAAAAATTAATTGTTAGATTGAAGGAATCATTTGCGTTATCTATATAAGATTCCCACATCCTTGAACGTTTTTTTCCATTTCTTTAGTCCTATCTTTTTGGTGTTGACTTGGCAACTTTGTAGTTATTAAACGTTATTTTATACTTTGTTGTATTTAACTCCCATGACCGACTACAGAAACGCCATTTTCAGAGAGCTGTTAACGAAATGATTTTCAATTCATAGTGCAACCCATAATAAATCTGAAGCCTGGTGTTGTTTCTAAAAGACCGACTGTTTCAGCATCACAGATATTTTTGTCACCTTTAACAAACAAATGACACAAATGTTAAGAAGTTATTACAGGCTCCCCAAGCTCACGAGTGAGAATCGTTGCCGGAATCGTCAGTTGTGTAACAGAAATATAATTATAAGAGTAAAATTGTATGGAGATTTTTAAGCGATCGTTATTTGGGGGGTCAAATAGTAATAAAAATACATTAGAATTTTTTACCTTGTCTCCATGTCTAAATTTATGGTGTTTTCTTAGCATTAGCGAGTTTTAGTTCTACCGTTGGAGAATTATATATATAACGAACAATGGCAGAACTAAGACTCACTGAAATCGCACTACGACCAAAAATGTTAAGAAAACACCACAAATTTAGACAAGGTAAGAAATTCTAATGTATTTTTATTACTATTTTGACCCCTAGATAAAGATCGCTTAAATCTCCATACAAACTCTTATAACATTTCTGTTACGCAACAACGATTCTCACTCGTGAGCTTGGGGTACCTGTGAAGTTATCCGCCTTTCATTAATCATTTTAATAATTATCCTGTTTTAATGCAAGGTTTTTTAGTTTTTTCAGTATTTTATCCATTTCAATTTTCACATTGTACAGTGCCCTATTGAAAACCACTTAGTGACTTAAGCCACTTCTTGATAAAGGACTCTATCATTAATATTATTATTAGTAGTAGTAGTAGTAGTTTTATTATTAGTATTAATTTTAATATTATAATCATAATTATTTTAATCGTAATTGTTATGGTGCATGCTTCACACGGCAGGTGTGTCAATGCCGGAAATTTCAGTCCCATCATCAGGTCGCAACAAGCCGCCTCCAAGGATCCTCGGAGGATCTTTGCTGATAGCCTGTTCCAGGCTTTCGGATAGTGGAGTGCGACGCGAAGGAAGGGAGCGAGAAAAAAATAAGGAGGAAAAGAGGGAGAGAGGAGGGACTCTCACCCCTACCCCACCCCTCGGTTGTTTTTTTTTTCTTCTTCTTCTTCTCACATCTCTTTGTGGTGACCCCACGATCTGAACGACTGGAACAGACTACTTTGCTGATCCCAGAAACACTGTTCTTTGAATTAAGTGCGGCCAACTCTATCCCAGCATTTGTGTTTCTAAGGTAGTCCTCCATTCTCTTCGGAATAGCACCCAGTGCTCTGATAATATTTGTGACAACTTTTACACTCCCCATCTTCCACAACTCACATTCTCGTTCAAAAAACGTAAATTCAGTGTCTTTATGTGGTTTCTCGTTCACAGTGATTTCTTCGCAATGCGATACCAGAATCACTTTGACAGCGCAGGCCAAAGGGATCGGAGCCGCTGGGAACGAGAATTACATTTTTTTTTGTTTTATCATTAATAATAATAATAATAATAATAATAATAATAATACTTGATTTTTCGCTCACGCGCAGTGCGTTTTGCCGTTGTGTTTCGGCCAATCTTTTGCTTGAAGTTTCTGCACTACGTCAGTGGCTTCCAATCCGTGCACACAAATCATTTCATCGCTGCGTGCTCTGTTCAAATTTCAGATTACCCTTTTCGACTTCATTATTCTTTTTTGCGTTTTGGCTTTTACCGTTTTTGAGCTATTTTGAAAGAATAGCTCATATGTTAGTGGTGTGAGCGTATGTATCTTTGTGGCTTTGTATCTTTGTATCTTTGTGGCTTTGTATCTTTGTATGTTGGGATGTTTGTTGCAAGAGCCAATAATGTTGAAGGTACTATGAGTTGATGCTTAGGAACCAATGAGATCTTGGCATCTATTTAAACATCGCATTGGTAAAGGTCGAAAAAGGGCACTTTGAGACCGCCATCTTGATCCTTCACAATTTTTTCGTCTTTTATTACGGGTACAGGTGTTTGAACAGTGATGCAGCTGTTTAAGGGTTCATATTTTAGTGTGGATGCTGCTTCAAGACATTTGTGACCGTTTCGGCTATCGCGGACGGTACCACGCACGTATTTATGAGTTGTGTTTCACCCGCTTCAAGGTAGAGTATAAAAGATCATATATTTTCAAAGCTCTTCCAGTGAAGCAATAATTGATATTTCGATATGGACTTTAATTTGAGAGTATGCGGCCTATAAAATGTGGTTTTACAAGTTTGAAAGGCAGCTTATTTTTTTTAAAGCTGTACCGAGTATTGTTAATTCTGTAAACAAGCTTTTAAATTACTTTTCTCTCGCTTACAAAGTTCAACAGACCTTTCTTTTTCGTTCCGCCAAAACAAAAAAATAATAATAAGTGAACAACATGATACATCCTTCCCGCAAACTAAGCATTATAGTTATTGAAACGTATTTTATTTAGTAAACATGAGTAACTTAAGTAGAAACAATAGCGTTAGGGAATATAATAGAGTGTTTTCACTCACGTGGCCAGCATCTATGCAAATTTATTGGAACAAAAGAAAGCGTTTGCATAAGAAAAGAGTTCAACTCCCACAGGATTGGTTTGGGACACCAACATGGCCGCCGTTTCATTGTTTTGGGACACCAATATGGCCGCCGTGACGTCATGTGAAAACACTCTATTGGAAGAAGCTAGTTGACACAATAATTAGATACTGTTTTATTGAGTGGAGTAACATGATATGAGCAGAAATATATTTCGGCAGTTTGATAACTTTCTTGGAAGTTAATAAATGTTAGGCTATCAACCTTGACATGGCATGAAACATAATTTAAATGCAGATGTTGTAATGAAGCCGAGGTGATTTTTTAAAGTCGTTGAGAAAATTTTGTAGTAAACAATTTGCGTTTTTTTACGTACGAATTGTGAAAGGGCCAAAGACCAACATCTTCACGTGCAAATTGTGTGCATGAGTTATTTTTATAATTCTGTTTACTAGATTACCGTGTGATAACTCGAATTCCCTCACGTACGAACAACGAAAGGGGGCAAAGTCCAACACTTTCACGTGCCAGTTGTGTGACTGCACATCTCATGCAGATTGGCTTTTCACAATAATACTAGTTACTTGAATGTATGAGACCTGTTTCGTTTTGTAACCAATTGCCCTTTAAAAAAGGCTCTTGTCTCTTAAGAAGCAATAGCTTTTAAAAGATGAAGAAATAAGTTGTTGGAGTTAAGGACTGTTTCACTGAGTAGAATGGCACGTGAAAACCTCCTGAATTGTGATGATGCAACCATCTACCACAATCATAAGAATCCTGGTATTTCTTAACTTCTCGAATTCGATGAGTCACATTTTGGCTTAAGAAACTCCGAGGAAACCTTAGAGTTTTCCTTCTAATCAATGTTTGGTGAGTAGATTTTTATTTTACTTTAATAATCTGTTTAACTTGCACCAAATGTAACAGGGAAAGGCAGGGGAAAGTGAAAATATAGCATGAGGATCGACGCATCTGAGCGTTTCTCGTTTTCATTTACATACGGCAATACCCAATTTCGCACTAAAACCCAGTCTACATTTAGGACGAAAAAGGTAAATTCATCACTCTTGGTAAGGTTACACTTAAGCATTAAAGTTACACTGAAGCATTCAAAATAGCTCATGCACGTTTAACGTGCCTATGTTTATACTGTGGGGGCGCTACCTAGACCTTGAGGTGAGAAAAACAATTCTAGTAAGACATATTCATGTTTGCATTTCCATTACGTGATCTAAAGTCACTGATGTTCTCGTAACTTTTAGATTATGTTTCACTTTCTCTAAGTAATCGCTTTACAAATATGTGAAACAAAATTAGGTAACAATCAACAAGGACCAAGACAGATGAAAGGGTTTATTATTTTGCTCCGAAATTTTGCGAGTAATGCACTAATGACTTTATGGTTTCGTGTTTTAATCATATTACCACAGGTAACCCAGGCTCTCTGATAGTACCACAGTACGGTTCCAGTAAAATTACAATGTTTGTATGGGGTAAAAATATCATCCTAAAATTTCTAGGAAATACTAAATAAAGATCAATGAAACTTACTCTGCAGTTAATTGTTGTTGTCCTTATTGCTCCAACGAAGTTTCGTGATAATTTGCAGTAATTTATTCAAATTCACTCTATCTACAATAATAATATACAAGGTAGGAAACACGAGGTGCCATTTTCGCCGACATGCTCTCATTCAACACAACTTTTTCCACGAAATTCGAACTCCAACGGAAAATAAACATGCCAGGATCGTAGAAATAGGATAGCAGCAGATATAGAAACCAATGAAGCTTTCCCAGATAGAGAAACGAATCCCACAGACTTTGACAAACTCGAAGAATATAATCCAACCTTGCCCTATTGATGTTTGATAAACTTTCTGAGGACCAGCGCCAGGAGCTGAATATAGTTCGAGAGGAAAATAATCTCTTTGCAAAAAGCCATAGTGATTGGCTAGGAAGAACAATTGCCTTCTATCAAGTATTTTTCCAGCAGGGGAGGGTGGCCTTGGGCAAATGATGTATCGGTCCCTAGAAAGGTCACCCCAGGACCCCCGGGATGGAATTTTTTTTCGTACAGTGCCCAGGCTTCATTTTCTTGGCCGCGCGTTGATCTGGCCCGGCTGCTTCGGCGAGCGTATTCTCGATGTGTTTGGATTATATTCTTCGAGTTTGTCAAAGTCTGTGGGATTCGTTTCTCTATCTGGGAAAGCTTCATTGGTTTCTATATCTGCTGCTATCCTATTTCTACGATCCTGGCATGTTTATTTTCCGTTGGGGTTCGAATTTCGTGGAAAAAGTTGTGTTGAATGAGAGCATGTCGGCGAAAATGGCACCTCGTGTTTCCTACCTTGTATATTATTATTGTAGATAGAGTGAATTTGAACAAATTACTGCAGATTATCACGAAACTTCGTTGGAGCAATAAGGACAACAACAATTAACTGCAGAGTAAGTTTCATTGATCTTTATTTAGTATTTCCTAGAAATTTTAGGATGATATTTTTACCCCATACGAACACTGTAATTTTACTGGAACCGTACTGTGGTACTATCACAGAGCCTGGGTTACCTGTGATATTACTTAAGTTTACAGGAAAGCACCTGAAGTTTCTTCAGCAGAAAACTGTCTAATTTTGGAATGAGTTTTAGTTGACAGGGCTGCTACTTCCTGAATTCAGTGCCGTTGTGCGGCTGTCAGGTCTTTGAGGGTTTACTAAGACATCAGTAGAAGGCAGTTCCGCTTTTCATTCGCATAATCCTTGTTATGCTAATTACTCACAGTCAGTTTCTCAGAAACGAAAGTTGAATCGGGTAGATAGGTCTCAACACAAAAAATAAGCTATACTTGACTGCATTTAATCACATGCATACAATCAGTGATGCTGAACCGAATAACTTACCAGACAACAGACAATTCATGGAGGGGGGAAAGCATTAAGATCGGTATTTCACTGATTAGGGCTCAGTTCATTTTTTAGGTTTCTGCGTCCGTGGTTACGAGCAACCAAATTTCAAAGCCGGAAAATGAAAAGCATCGCAAAGAAGAATTATGTACCGGCTGCGGTTCGGTTTTTACCAACAAAAGATCTTGTAACAAAAGATGTCGAGACTAATTCATTTTCCCATGGAGTAAACTACATTATATGAATACATATGCAGAGGTAAAAAGCGTTTACTCGAGATTCACGCACTAGGCGATCATCGGACCAAACACTAAATAGTACTATACTATGCATAGACAGTTTCGTTTGGTATACCAATAAAAGGTGTTTCGATAAAGTTTTTCAGAGGCCATATCGATATTTTTCAATCGCTTTAAAACTGATTTTATCCTTGTCTGATCGCCATAAAATTTTCACCAGTGATTGACTATAGAATGAAATTTTTCAAAATGTAGCTTTTAGTAAAATGGAAATTACTATGACAACAATAAACAAACAACTTTGAAATTGATAAAAGCCGAATTTTGACTAGTACTTGTCTGTGTGAGTATTGTCAATGTTTTACATTCAAAAGATGCGATAAATTCAAAATATAAATGTAGTAGTCATGGAGGTGTGTATAGTGCGCATTATTTTGAAAAATATCGGTATGGCCTCTGAAAAACTGTATCGTAACACCTTAAGTACGGTTAGAGAGGTATTTCGTGGCCGGGTTGGCTGCCTAGAATCTATTTTCAGTCATGATGTCACTTCATGACGAGTTCTATTTCTTGTTTAAAAGAGAAACGTCAAGCGCAGTTAGGGGCGAACCATTTAGCTTTTGATAGGGGGGCGGGGGGGTTGGAAGATCTGAAAAAAATATCCTCCAGCCTCCCAAGCAAAGAAAGAAAGTTCAATGCATGACCAGCTCTAACGAAAAAAAAATCATGTATGCTTGGTGCAGCCCATCCCTACGAGTAGTCTAGCCGAATCTGAGTCATTTACATACAAGCTATGCTCCTTTATTCAATAAAGCGAGGTTGTCTCAGAAACTGAGGAGTTCACTGAGTTTATCGTGTCTTTTAATAAAGGGTTAAGTTATTTAATCCTTTTTCTAGCAATGATAATCTTTTATAAAATCAATAATGATAATTATGTCATTGATATCTGACCGTTTAAATCAAAACACTTGCATTCAAGTGGGAATATGATTGATTCAAGGTCTTGTATCAATAAAATTTATTGTAGTAACACTATTAAACCAGAACATTGTTTAAACAGAACGTTGTCAAATTTTGTAGCTCTACTGACATTATGATCTGGAGATGAAGTACATTAAAAGTAACTTTAAATTGAATGGAGTACTGAACAAAACACAACAACACTTGGATTCTAAAATATAATTGCTGCATTGATTTAAAAAATAAGGAAACAATAAATAATAGCTAATGTTGTATCAAAATTAGATGCCATTAACATTCCTATTTATTTAAATATGTGAGTTTTTTTATAGAAAGTGAATTACTATAAAAAATATCTTAACAGGCTTAAAGAATACTCTATCTCTAATATGTTTTACTTTATTGTTTTTTCTGGCATACTTGTGTGCCTTCCTCTTATTTGCATTTTTATAAACTTGACGTTTCGTATGCTGTTCAACCTACATTTTCAAAAGTGACCGTTAAAGAAAATGATGAGACTAAATATTCAAAAATTACGAGGGGTCTGGGAAAGAGATTAAGAATTTAACAATTCTTTAACAGTATGAATACAAAAGGCAACAGCTAACAAAGCACCAGCTTTTCACTGCTGATATTGACATTAAAAGCTGGCTTAAGGTCTTGAATAAACAATTTTAATTATTACCGTTATGGAGCATGCTTAATTCACACGGCAGGTATGTCGATGCCGGAAATTTCAGTCCCATCATCAGGTCGCAATAAGCCGCCTCCAAGGCCTCTTCGGCGGATCCTTGCTGAATCCCAGACACACTGCATGTTCCTTGAATTAAGTGCGGCCAACTCCATCCCAGCATTTATGTTTCATAGGTACTCCTCCAGTCTCTTCGGAATAGTGCCGCCTAGTACTCTGATAATAACTGGGACACGTTTTACCCTCTTTATCTTCCACAACTCTCATTCTCGTTCAAAAAATATGTTCAGTGTCCTTATGTTGGCTACTGAATTTGGTTTGTCATTCATAGTGATTTCCTCAATATGCGATCATGGAAGAACTTTATTTTACAACTTTCTTCTGTTCTCGCTTCCAACACATCAAATCAGAAACTGAAGAGTCGACGTCCCTTTCGGTCATTTGCTGGTTTTCAGTCAGGCTATCGAAAATAAGAATCAAAACCGTTTAATAGATAAACTCCAGAAGCTGGGAATCAAAAAGGAAGTAAATATACATTTTTGATTGGAAGATGTATTTTCCGTCTAAGCTCATTTATCCCTTATGATCCAAAATTTTCAACTTACATAGACGAAAAATTTCTTTTTTACAAGATTTCTAATTTGCAAAAAAGAGAAAAGGACGTACGTTACTGTAATGCCTAGTGGAAACCCATGCACGGAGATATTGCCACAATAACAGAATCACTTTGACTGCGCATCCCAAACCTAGGATCGGAGCTCTGGGAACGAGAATAAAAATAGACCATTACGGCATCTTTTTAATTATTTGCTCATGCGCAGTGCGTTCCGCCGCTCTGTTTGCGAGGAAGTTTCCGAGTGAAATTTCGCACTACGCCAGTGGCTTCCACACAAATCTTTTCATCGCCGCGCGCTGTGTTTCCCTTTCGACTTCTTTATTCTTTTTTAACGTATTGGTTCTTATACTGTGGAGCTACAGTACCTAGAGTATACCAGCGAGGTGAGAAAAACAATTCTTCTAGACATCTTTATGCCTTTATTTCCATTACGTAATCTAAAGTCGCAGATGTTCTCGTAAGTTTTAGATATTTCACTTTTCCTAAGTAATCGTTTTGCAAATACATGAAATATACTGTTAGGACAAGGACCAGGACGAAATTTTTTAAGCCGCTGCGAACTAGTCATGCACTAATAATGACTCAAAGGTTCGTGTTTTAATCACATTGTTAGGGAGTTTAAGATACCAAGATGGCGACGGCCACGAAAACGTCGCTTGAAAAATGAATTTGCGTTAGTTCAATCTCTATCCAAATGCAAGCGAACTTTTTTGAGTCGAATTCCTAAGAACCATATTCAAGTTCAGAAAGAGAAAGATAATTTAGCCGTAGCTTGTTTACGTCCTCCATAAAACTTGAGATTAGGCATTTTCCCGTCGTAATCGTGAAGCGACAGCAAAGAAATGTACAAAAAAGTGTGCTCCACGTGCAGAGTTGTTGTTTTGCGTATTCAACCTATTGCTTTTTATGTTCACATCAAAGCGTCTGAAGTTTCTTCAGCAGAAAACGATGTCTAATGTCGTAATAATCGGTATTTTAATTAGGGCTTTAAACAATCTGCATTTTTTCGCTTCCTACGTCCGTGTTTACGAGCATTCGGTTTTCGATTTTCAACCAAATTTCAAAAAGGAAAATGAAAATTACCGCAAAGAGGAATTCATGATTTACCAGCCGCGGTTCGGTTTTTACCGACAATTTGTTTATAAACGAATAAGTGATGTAACAAAAGATGTCAAGACCAATTCATTTTCTCTTGGAGTGATCTGCATTATAATTTATGAATACATATGCAGAGCTGAAAAGCTTTTACTCGAGATTCACGCACTAGGCGATCTTAGGACCAGATACTAAATAGTACTTTGCATAGACAGGCTTCATTTGGTATACCAATAAAAGGTGTTTCGATAAACGGTTTTTCAGAAGCCATACCGATATTTTTCAATCGCTTTAAAAGTGATTTTATCCTTGTGTGACCGCTATAAAATTTTCACCTGTGATTATATGACTATAGATTGAAATTTGTCAAAATGTCGGTTTTAGTAAAATCGAAATTACTATGTCAACAATAAACAAAAAACTTTGAAATTGATAAAAAGCCGCATTTTGCTCGATCTACACCAGCTACTGAAAATCCAGCACTAGGAACTTAAAGTTTGAGGTCCTTCGGACGTAAGACCGAGGGCACATTTTCTCCCAATACGGACCGACCTGGGCCGATGAATAACATTTTTTTTTTTCCTGCTGAGATTTAAAAGTTTCAGGAAACTTTTAATCAGCGTCCAACCTTTGTGTGTTGAAGAACGGCGCGTCCGTCTTGATGTTTCATTC